>JASVEL010002909.1:0-91442 GCA_032618575.1 Nicotiana noctiflora
TATAGAGAAAGATAGAACTATCATTGACAATTAGTCAAGATTTCTCAGTAATGCTAATAATAGGCCATGTGCCTTGATAATAGGTTTTCATATTCTTCCCTGCCCCCCCACCCCACCCGGGCGTCCTTCGAACAAACTCAGTCGTCGCCCAAACTTTGATCTGTTGAAGGCATCATCAAGACTAATACGGCTTTGTTACTTTCTGTTGAAGATTCTCTAACAGCTTAAAGTACTTTTAGATGAAATGGTCTATTCAACATGGTACCAGAGCCAGACCCAATTCTATTTCCAGTTCCCCAATCAATGTTAGGTTCCTATGCTTTATTGTCCACACCAGAGGTCAAGTCCTGCGCATGCGGGGGTGTGTTAAGTGTCCCAACTTGGCTGAGGGAATCGATTGTTTTCTATTCATACGGTCTTTGACAATTTGAGTTAGGCTCAGGATCCATTTTCTTAACATGGTATTACAGCCGGTTGGCTATCATGCGGATTTCTGAGGACATGGCCCTTCATAGGAACGCCCGGAGGTCTAGTATCATGGTTGTAGGATAGGGACTTCTAGATTTCCCGTACTCCTTTCCCGGGGTGGGTGAGGCGTGGTAGGGCCGCCCATAGATGATTAGTTTGTGTTCTCTTGTGGTAGTCATTTCTGGTAGTTACTGTTTTAATATCATTGCATGCCTGCTTATTTATGGTATTTACGTCTCTTATGTTTAGATAATTTTTATGCGATATATGTTGGTGTAACTAATGCGGTTTTTGTTTTTGTTTTGGTTTGCCTTTCTTTTCCCTGCGCCGAGGATCGATTGGAAACAGTCTCTCTGCCCTCTCGGGTAGAGGTAAGGCCTGTCTACATATTACACTCCCAAGACACCACATTGTGGGAATATACATTGAAGCGAAAGGCTATATTTGGTTTCAAAATGACGTTAAAGGCCAAGTGCGGAATATATATTAAATGCTTCATACACCATTAGGGCTAAACATTGAGAAGGTACAAAGTGTTAAGGATATAGTATGTATGCAGTAGCGGAGGCAAAATATATACTAAGGGTGTTTAAAATTGGATTGCAGCTCACATGAATCGAACCTGCAATCTTCTACACATTTTGAACATCCTTGACCACTGAGCCAAACATTTGCCTTCTGTCAAGGGTGTTCAAAACTTAATATATAGAGATAAAAAATAGATTTTGCCTTATATACACAGTGTAATTTTTCGGCGAAGGGTGTTCGGATGAACACCCTTGCGCCCCCTGCCTCCGCCCCAGTATATATGCCCTAAGTTCAATATCATATTTGATGTTTTGAATTTATTTTGTGAAGGTTATTTGATATAAAATATATATGGCATTTGATATTCTTTTATCATGGTTATTATTAATTATTTGATTAACTTGATACGGTCCTTGATTAAATTTTGAGATTTGACATTGTGATGGAGATCGTGATAATGAGAGTCAAGTTTCTTATAATTTAATCTAAATTTGTTCTTTATCGTAGGATTATTAATTTGGACATTGGTAATTTGCTAAGATCAATATTTATGTGATCGTCTTTATTAGATAAAGATTAGTTGATCTCATTAACTAATTCGCATAGATAGATGATATATATAAAGATATTATCATTGAATCGACTCATTGGATAATTCATAATGGTTAGAATTACCATAAATTGTCAATAGGATATTCTCTTGAAGAATGTGATATAAGAATATCCTTTGACATGAGATCGTCATAGTAATTGACAAGTTATTTATTGTGCTTTGATACTTGACACATATGGCTCAAGGACTATATTTGAAATGATTTTGGGTACGGTTAAATACTTGTAGAATTAGTGATGGATCCAAGATGGAATCTGCCAACTCTTGGTAATGAGTTTAAGCTTCATGTTGTCATGAATTATAAACGACCAAACTAAGACTTTGGCCAAGGTAATTGAATGAAAGAAGAAATGTGTTTCTTAGGTCATTCAATGGTCGATTATATTTTACATGAACACATAGTTGGTCGCCTATTTGGATTTGACAATTGAACCATATCCTAGGATGATCCAGAGCTATACGGACAGAAGGAATTACTACATTATTCTTCTACTAGTTCTTGAGAGTAAATTGTATACTTCACTCTATCTAGTCGTTAAGGAGTATTGCTAGACGTCATCCTTGATTAGTATATTGATGCGATCAATTTACTACCGGCTTAGTATTGAACCTATATGGTCGCACACTAACAAGTATTTTGATCATTGTAAAAGGATTAATTACTTTATTATTTGATAATTAAACTAAGGAATTTAATTAGTCAAATAAATTTAGTTAATAGTCCAAATGAAATATTATTATATTCTTTGCTAGCACATAGGATATAATTAATATTATGAATAAATTGAAGTTTCTATTTGAACAAAAATATTAAATTGTATCTCTTGGTTGAAATATATATATATGTGTAATGAAGAACACTTGATCCAATTTTGATTGGATATGGAATTCCATGAAAGAATTCCCACGGAAGAATTTAATTCAAATGGAATTCCATGAAAGAATTCCTACGGAAGAATTTAATTCAAACTCCTCAAGATCTTGGAAGATTCATCCCATTTAGAATTGAGATATATTTTTCAACGGAAAACTTTTATAAAGTTAATAAAGGAAGTTTATCATATTCATTCCATTTAGAATGAGATATATTTTTCAATGAAAAACTTTTAATAAGTTAATAATGAAAGTTTGTCATATTCCTTCCATTTAGGATGAGATATATTTTTCAATGGAAAACTTTTAATAAATTAATAATGAAAGTTTGTCATATTCATTCCATTTAGAATGAGATATATTTTTTAATGGAAAACTTTTATAAAGTTAAAAATGAAAGTTTGTCATATTCATTCCATTTAGAATGAGATATATTTTTAAATGGATTCAACTTTTTCTATTATATAGAAGAGCCAAGTTGGTCGACCAAGGGTAAAAGAGTAATTTCATATTTCTATTAAAATTACTGCTATAAAAATTGCGGCTGTAAACACACTCATGACTCAACAGACTCTAGAAGCATCCTTCAATCTTTCTCATTCCGAAAAAAACAGGTGCAAGATGACTCTTGTGTTCCAAGAATCTTTATTAGTTTATACTACCCTTTCACTAAACTTCATCTTCTCAACTGGGTTCTTTTTGTTTTAATTTTTGTCCAAATCGTCTTCTTCTTTCTTTAGATTATTTAATTTTATTGCTGAAATTCTACCTAATCCTCTTCAGTCTTATTCTGCATTTATCTTCTTCCGAAGTTTATAATTTTTTTAATCTATTATTAACTAAAAAAAGTTTTGATTTTCTCACAACTCAGACACTAGATATTTTCGTTTTTAAGAAACTTTAATGGATTTTCTTTTCAGTATTTCGAGTATAATTTTTTTTTTTTTGCTACTTGATGGTATCCTCATTTTTTTAGTTTTGTTTCTTATTGGGAAACTTGTGCTCCTTCTCTACTCTTGTGCATAAATATATTCATCTTGTATTAAACTTTGTGAAAGTCTTACATTTGGTTGTGAACTAGGCTTTTTTTGTAGAAGTACATCAAATCGTATTAATGCTCTATCTGCATGTCGTTCTTTTCTCTTGCTTTTGCTTTGTTTATTGCTAATATAATTAATTTGTTTGTTTTATTCATTTCAGGTCTTCTTAATCATAATTGGACGCACTACCAATTCTTGTCAGGTCTTCTCTCAAAGTTTGATTATAAAATTATACAATATATAGTATGTTAACCTAAATTGTTTTGTTTGTGATATATGCCAATGAAATTTAATTTACATTTTGCGGATTGTATATCTAAATTAATTAATTTTAAACATGTAGTTAAAATTCGAGTTTAGCATCTTTTTCAAGCCTCGATCTTTAGAAAAGTGGTCACTCAATTGAAATTTACTTTTTTAATGTACAAGTTCAGCTATATGTATGAATACTACCAACTTATCTTACAGTACTTCTTTCTGCGTATTTATTGTAGATGTTAGGCCCATAACCAACACACCCCAAATCAGAAGTTGCACTATATTAGCCTAATGAAGTTAGCACAAAGTGATAGCACTCTGAAAATACACCAAAACCTAAAAGCACGGTCTTAAAGCCAATGTAGAACCAATAGATAAAGGCATGGGGTACTTTAATAATTGATGGCTTTGTGAAGTTCTAAGATAGACCATCCTATGCTAAAATAAATAGATACTTGAATAGAGATTCCATCTGTATGATTTGATAAACAATCTTACTAGTTAGAGCTTTCTTTCTAAAATCGAGAAAATAAGGTTACATCAAGCTGATTTATTTTCTATTTGCTAAAGAATGTCAGTGCAATTGTTTTGGAGGAGAGTGAAGAGTTAGAGTTTTTAAAATTCTGTTTTGGTTTGTGTACATAAATTTTATTTTAGTGATCATATAATTTTTTATTTTTGACAATTCTAGATGTATCAATAATATCCTTACGTGTTGTTAAGTTTTTTTGGCATCTATATTAGCTCAGTAGAAATTTTTTCTATGTTAAATGTATACAAGGATAAAGAGGGTCTTAAGTTAGCATCTATGATTATGTCTTAAAAGTAAAGGTGGACAAGAACAAGAGAGGTGATTGTGCAGCCAAGGACTAGGATTCAGCAGCTCATGAATGACAGATCAAGAAGTCAGGTATTATGACAATATGTGCATTTGAAATAAGTATAGGAGTTTCATAGTTTGATGATTCATGCCACTATAATACTTAGCTTGAATAACTTGACTAGATCTTAAATTTATTTGCATTGTTCAAAAAGCGGTATAGAGTATAAAAGTAACTATTATGAAGTTACTCATGTATTTTTTCTTTAATTGAAAAAAAAAATCGTTATGATCATATACTTGATTATAAAAGCAACAAATAGGTGTTGGCACTCTCATTTTATTGTTTTCCCTGTCTTCTATTCGTCCCTTTCCCCAAACTTTAGTCTTAGCATCCTTTGGATCTTCAATTACTTACATTGTGTTAAGGTCAATTTTTCTTGGATTTAACAATGGTTGAATTAAAGAGAATAAGGTGCAAGCTAGAGAGAGTTTTCAGATATATTATTTAGTCAGAATGTCAAATGCTTAATAGTTTGCATGACACAAATCAACACTTTATACAAATCGTGAGCATTTAAGCTCTTCATAAAGTGACTTTTTTACCGTTGAAGTAAAGCAAATTTTGTATTACTATTTTTTATTAATTATTTCAGTATTGAAGTTTTATTAATCAATTTGCTCATTGAGTCGTGTACTAATTTTGTGAATATAATTATAAATAAAAAAATATTGATGTATCATCTTTGAATGAATAATTTCAGAGTATAATTGGATTTAACTTTCAGCTTCTCACTATCTGCTATGAAGCTGCTTGATGAGGATTTTCTTATTTAGAGTCCGTGCCATCTTTCTGTCTTTTCTGATCTAGAAGAAACTATACCGAACTGATATTGTTATTGTTACTGGATCCTACACACTAATCCGAATCATTTGGCATCTTATTTGCCAGAGATCTCTACTCAATTGGCTTCTTTTAAGTATGCTCCAAAAGGCCCAAAACATGCAACTTCTTAACTGATCAAAGAAAACATATAGTAACTTATTTAAATGTCGTATTCTAAGTTGTAGCTATCGAAACTAAGGCCGCAAGGTGAATACTTAAATCTATTTTGTATAAACGTAATGTACAGTAAGTAGTTTATTATCAATCTTTTATCTTTCAGAATTTTTTTCTAATCTTTATTTAAGCGAAAAAAACACTCAAGTCACTGGTAAGTTATTTGTCCAGCTTTTGACATGCTTTTAACTTGACATTTCATTTCCATTTCTTACCTTTTACAGATTTCGACTTACATGGCAATCTACTGCATAACACATTATATTTTTCTTCTCTACTTTATCAAATTTTATGGCTGCAAGTTCTCCACTCTGGCTACATTATGTGACAAGAATTGAGTTGGGCTAACGTAAACAAATAATTTTTACAAGTTCAATATTATTGTCATAGCCTGCAAAAATAGAGACTAATTGCAGCATTATAGTTGTATTACAATCTGCCAATACGCAAATAGTACATTCCTAGACAGGTTAGTGTGATGGATGTAAATAATGTGTCATTTACATTACAACAGAAACCCTTGTGAGGGATGTAAATAATGTGTCATTTACATACCTAGACACGTTACAACAGAAAGTTTTTATCAATTATTTAAAAATTTAACCAGCAATTAAGAATATCGAATAGATAAACACAAATCTAACTGCAGATCTCAGCAATGGATGTTAAATGACTCTTTTAATAAAAAATTCTGGAATTACATTTTTACCTTTTCCCGATGATCTCAGTTAACCTTTAATTCAGCAAATACAGGATCCCTCCGTCAACGTGACTTTCTGCGAAGAAGATAGAGCGAGAAAGGATGAAAAAATGAAAGTGTATTGTTAAATTTTCTCTTCCATGGAACGTACCTTCTAGAGTGTAGCGATTGTAAGGGTTTCTGTTTCAAATAGTGGTAGTTTTAATGATGGTGTGTAACAGATTGAAGTGGAACGTACCTTCTAGAGTATAGCGATTGTAAGAATATACCAATAAAGAATAAAATGTATTTGTATAATGTAATATTTTAAAAGAGAATTTATTTAAAATAAATAGGGTGCTAAGGTTTTCTATAGGGCGTAAAAATTATGAGATAAAATTCCCTACATTCCCTACATCTATTCTTCTTCTATTTGTCTTTTCTTTTCTACTTTTCTTTTTTCTAGTTTATATAAAAAAGACTTAGTCTTGATTTAGAATTGCAAGACATTCCATTGTAGTAGAAAAACTCATAATTCTTCCATATTTTTCATCTTTCATTTTTGAAGTGAAAAATAAAAGGTTTGAGAAGCCATAAAAATCAAGAGGAAAACATTATTGACAATAATAGTTCTTGTCATGTAACATTAAGTTGAGATTTTCTAGAAAAATTTCAGCACAATATTTTTTGTTCAATTTATTCACGAGTTTTCATTGATCAAAGAGTTGATAACAATGATCGGTCTCGGTGTGGATACACATAGAGTATTCGCACTATCGAAAAAATTTTTAAAACAAGACTCTCTTCACCATCAGGTACGTTTTTTATCCGATCTTTGATAGGTAAATAAATTTTAAACACGAAAAGTTCTGCCTAGGATTGTTATTATCTTCCTCTACGCGTTACGAACACATATAAGCAATCTAACAGTGGTATCAGAGCTATGGTTTATTATGTTTAAAATTTATTTACAAAATATTTTAAAGATTATATTTGAAGAGTTTAACCCATAATACATGTGTCTTGTGCTATAATCAAATTGTTTGAATACATATGTATTTATATTATTTTATTATGAGTAAAACATATATACATATAAGTTAACTATTGTGACAGTTAGTACCTTATATTTAAAAAATTTGTATTAGATAAACGGATATCTATAATAGGTTATTGGATTCTATTGTTATTTTATTTGTTATTAGTTCATGAGATGTTAATTAATAATAATATTCTTGCATGGATTATTTTTGTGATATTTGTGATATATATAAGATAAACATGGAAGAGGAAATTTAACAATACACTTTCATATTTGTTGAATTAAAGGTTAAAACAGTTAACCTTTAATTTAGCAAATGCAGGATCCCTCCGTCAACGTGACTTTCTGCGAAGAAGATAGAGTGAGAAAGGATGAAAAAATGAAAGTGTATTGTTAAATTTCCTCTTCCATGGAACATACCTTCTAGAGTGTAGCGATTGTAAGGGTTTCTGTTGTAAGGGTTTCTATTTCAAATAGTGGTAGTTTTAATGATGGTGTGTAACAGATTGAAGTGGAACGTACCTTCTAGAGTATAGCGATTGTAAGAATATATCAATAAAGAATAAAATGTATTTGTATAATGTAATATTTTAAAAGAGAATTTATTTAAAATAAATAGGGTGCTAAGGTTTTCTATAGGGCATAAAAATTATGAGATAAAATTCCCTACATTCCCTACATATTTTCTTCTTCTATTTGTCTTTTCTTTTCTGTTTTTCTTTTTTCTAGTTTATATAAAAAAGACCGAGTCTTGATTTAGAATTGCAAGACATTCCATTGTAGTAGGAAAACTCATAATTCTTCCATATTTTTCATCTTTCATTTTTGAAGTGAAAAATAAAAGGTTTGAGAAGCCATAAAAATCAAGAGAAAAATATTATTGACAATAATAGTTCTTGTCATGTAACATTAAGTTGAGATTTTTTAGAAAAATTTCAGCACAACATTTTTTGTTCAATTTGTTCACGGGTTTTCATTGATCAAAGAGTTGATAGCAATGATCGGTCTCGGTGTGGATACACATAGAGTATTCGCACTATCGAAGAAAATTTTAAAATAAGACTCTCTTCACCATCAGGTACGTTTTTTATCCGATCTTTGACAGGTAAATAAATTTTAAACACGAAAAGTTCTGCCTTGGATTGTTATTATCTTCCTCTATCGCGTTACGAACACATATAAGCAATCCAACAGTGGTATCAGAGCCATGGTTTATTGTATTTAAAATTTATTTACAAAATATTTTAAAGATTATATTTGAAGAGTTTAACCCATAATACATGTGTCTTGTGCTATAATCAAATTGTTTGAATACATATGTATTTATATTATTTTATTGTGAATAAAACATATATACATATATGTTAACTATTGTGACAGTTAGTACCTTATATTTAAAAAAATTGTATTAGATAAAACGGATATCTATAATAGGTTATTGGATTCTATTGTTATTTTATTTGTTATTAGTTCATGAGATGTTAATTAATAATAATATTCTTGCATGGATTATTTTTGTGATATTTGTGATATATATAAGATAAACATGTTAGAATATGTTGAATTTAGTTTTTATTGTCACGTGCTTGTTCATTACATAATTTTGAATTATTTATTACATGTAATGTAAATTAATTTAAGACTAACCATGTAGACAACTTGAACAATATTCACATGCTATAAAGATTTGATCTTCATGTTATTGAAAGTTATTAGTAAAAATTCCCTCTTACTAAAATTTGAGTTCTTAAATAATAAAATATAAGATATTTTATTGTAGAGCTATCCATCAAAGTAAATAATTTTCCTTATTTCTTGTCTATAAGGAGTGGCCTGACTAGCAGGAGACTTATAGTTTGAGAATATGTAAAAAATATTTATTGCATTAGATGTATGGATTGAAAGAATTATTCAATTTTTTACTAGACGCCTCGACTACCCGAGGAATATAAAATTTAATAAGTTCTTTGTAATCATGATGGTTGAACTCAATTGTGACGACCCAAAAGGTCATCACTTGTTTTATTAATCATTTCGAGCTTCTGAGGTCTTGAAAACCTCATTTATAGTTGCCTCGATTTGCGTGCACAGTTCAGGCGCGAAGCTGGAAATTTATTATGTTGAAATATGTGAAATATGTGAAAAATTTGAAGAATTTTGATATTAATATTGATATGGTTGACTTTGGTCCAGCAAAAGAGCTATGCAGATCGTAAGGTTAGAGATATAGCTTTCATGGTAGGGGAGCGAGTATTGCTCCGAGTATCGCCTATGAAGGGCGTGATGAGATTTGGAAAGAAGGGCAAACTTATCCCTAGGTTTATTGGACCATTCGAGATTCTTGATCGTGTGGGAGAGGTGGCATATAAACTTGCCTTGCCACCAAGCTTATCAGCTGTACATCCAGTGTTTCATGTGTCCATGCTTCGAAAATATCACGGCGATCCGTCGCACGTGTTAGATTTCAGCACTGTCCAATTGGACAAAGATCTGTCCTATGAGGAGGAGCCGGTATCTATCCTAGATCGGCAGGTTCGACAGTTGAGGTCGAAGAGTTGATGTTATTTTAGCGATTTAATCGCGCGAGCAAGTTCGTATGATGTTTTTGAGTTAGTGTGCATATTTGGTTTGGAGCCCCGAGGGCTCGGGAGTGTTTCGGAGGTGGTTCGGGGTGTTTTTGGACTTGGAACAAATTGCAGAAAATCTGCGGCAGATATTCCTTCTTCGCGTTCGCGTCCATCTGGTCGCGTTCGCGAAGGCTTCTCCTTCCCCTTCTTCGCGTTCACGTCCATATGATCGCGTTCGCGTACAACAACTTGGACCCCAGCCTTTTTCCTCTACGCGTCGCGTGAAGGCTCCCGCGTTCGCGGAGCCTGGCCTGCCTCTTCTACGCGTTCGCGTAAGGCACCACGCGTTCGCGTAGGCCAAATTGTAAGCCCCCAGATTTTCTTCTACGCGTTCGAGACTGTGTCCACGCGAACGCGATGCCCATTTCTGTCCAACCCTTCGCGAACGCGACACTGTGCACGCGAACGTGAAGGGCAAAATTTCGCCCAGTGAATTAATACCCAAAACAGAACACTTACGCGATTTTATCCCATTTTCACAAAACCCTCTCTTCTCCACAGCTTCTTGGGCGATTCTTGAGCAATCCTTCTTCATACTTTTTGGGTAAGTGATTCTTAACTCTTTTTCTTCATTTTCCATCAATATTATTTGAATTCCTAAGCCTAAATAGGTGTAAATGGGTAGAAAAATTGAGAATTGAGTATAGTAAGGGTTTTCAAAGAATTTGCGATCTAGACCTCGTTTTGAAGTCGAACTTAAGAACAAATTGTATATTTGAACTCATGGATGATTGGGTGAACTTATTTTGGGTCGAAACTTGAGTTTTGATTATGTGGGCCCAGGGTCGATTTTTACTATTCCGGGTAGAATGTTGTAAAAATTATATTTAGCAATATGAACTAGTTTGTTAAGTAGAATTGATGATATTAAATCAATTGTGTATAGATACGATTGGATTGGAGCCAAATTCGAAAGGAAAAGGCATTGCTACAGATTGAATCGTTCGTAAACTTTCGAGGTAAGTGTTTGTTCTATCCTAGCTTGAAGGAATAGGAATTTAGTTATGTATGAATTGTTGATTAAGAGTTATTGGTGTCACACCGATAACGGAGATAGATTGTTGAATTATTATCAATTATTGGTTCAAAACCGGTAATTATATATATTGTTGATGCAGAGATTATTGGTTAAATGCCGGTAATATATATATTTATGAATTGGGATCGTGTGGCGCGCCGACCACTTATATGATAAGAAAGGGGATCGTGTGGCACGCCGACCACAAAGTGATTTAAATCTTGGCATTGGCCATAGTTGCCGGTAGCCTATTGATATATTTGGGAGCGGGTGGTATGCCTACCACAAGATATAATTTATTGATATATTTGGGAGCGGGTGGTACGCCTACCACAAGGTATAATTTATTGATATATTTGGGAGCGGGTGGTACGCCTACCACAAGATATAGTTTATTGATATATTTGGGAGCGGGTGGTATGCCTACCACAAGGTATAATTTATTGATATAATTGGGAGCGGGTGGTACGCCTACCACAAGGTATAACTTATTGTTATATTTGGGAGCGGGTGGTACGCCTACCACAAGATATGAAATGAAAAAATGAATTGAGACATAAAAGTAAGATTTATTCTGTTGACTAGATTACTCTGGATATTTTGAGTTATTGATTGTTATTTCAGAGCAGAGTCTTTCCTTATAAACGTTTGTATATGTATATATATATATATTTCAACTGTACAAGTTTATGTGGGTGACTGGCCTTAGTCTCGTCACTATTTCACTGGGATAGGCCAGGCACTTACCAGCACATGGGGTCGATTGTGCTCATACTACACTCTGCGCTCTTTTTGCGCAGAAACAGGTTACGGACAGCAGCAGCGGCAGTAGCACGATTGTGGATATTCCGACTGCTGAGATTACGAGGTAGCCTTGCAGGCGTCCGTAGGACCCGTTGTCTCTTCTATCTATGTATTTCATTCTGTTATCTCATGTATTCGAGATAAACAACTTATATTTCTTTCAAATAATTGTGTGTATTATTCTTAGAAGTTCGTGAGTATTGTGACACCAGTCTTGGGTAGTGTATCATATTTGGGTTTCTGTATCATATTTGATAAAATTGACTAAGTCTTCCGCTAAGTTTAATTATTCCGCTGTAATTATATGTTTTTAATTTAAAGTCTTAAGAGGAGTTTGGTAACTAATGAACAATGTAAGTAATAGTGGCTTGCCTAGCTTCCACTAGTAGGCGCCATCATGACTCCCGATGGTGGAAAATCCGGGTCGTGACAAGTTGGTATCAGAGCACTAGGTTGCATAGGTCTCACAACTCACGAACAACCTTAGTAGAGTCTGAAGGATCGGTACAGAGATGTCTGTATTTATCCTCCAGAGGCTACAAAGTTAGGAAAATTTTCCCTTTATTCTTTCCAGTCGTGCGACTTGATCTTTTAAATGTTAATTGAACTTCTACTCTATTCTTCCGCAGATGGTAAGAACACGTGCATCCTCATCTACTGACCAGCAGCCCGAGATCCCAACAGCGACAGCTCCCGCTAGGGGTAGAGGCCGAGGTCGAGGTCGTCCTAGAGGCTAAGGTAGGGGCAGAGCTCAGCTCCGAACAGCAGCACAAGTGGCAGAACCTCAGGCTCATATCGAGGAGGAGGTTCCAGTCCCAGTAGCTCCAGTAGGCCCAGCTCAGGTCCCAGGAGGGGTTATGTTTTCACCCGATCTTCGGGATGCTTTGGTCCGGATAGCAGGTTTTATGGACAATATCACCAGAGGAGGTTTATTACCAGTAGCACCTGTAAACACGTGATTTTTGACCATCCCCGACATTTTCTATATTTTTAGCGTAAAATATTTAGTTTAGTTTTAATATAGCTATTTTAGCTAAATTTGACTCTTTTACTTTATTTTTACCTCAAAATAAAAAAAATAACAAAAATATGGTTTTATTAATGTTTCGTAGTCATTTTAAACTTGAAAAAATACAAAAATAGCACTTTATATTTTTATCTTTATTAAAAAAACGAAAATTACAAAAATAGTTTCATTAACATTTTGTAGTTATTTTAATCTTGGAAAAAAAATGGTTTTGTTTTAATTATGAGTTTTCTAGTTATTTTTGCTTATATAGGATGAATCAAATAAATCGTGTTCTCATTCTCGGTTCCGGGCAAAGAATAATATTCGGGTTCAAACTACCCGGTTTTATAATTTTCGGACCTAGCCCGTAATAGTCCGAGTCCGCACATGGGGAACACGGACAAAATACAACCATAACCCATGTAAGCCCCCATTTTGGTCTTGACATTTCACATGCACACACAAGACATTTCACATGCACACACAATACATTTCACATGCACACACAAGACATTTCACATGCACACACAATACATTTCACATGCACACACAATACATAATCACATGAACACACCTAAGAAGCTACACTTTACACCTAAAGGATAACACTACATGTGAGGGGGTTGTGATTTTTCTTCTTCTTAAAGCAAGAAGAAGAGACGGGAGAAACATTGAAAAAAAGAAGAGAAAAAAGGAGACGAAAAAAAGAAGAGAGGAAGAGAAACGAAAAGCAAACAAAGGAAAACAAAGAGAAGAGAAACGAAAAACAAACAAAGGAAAACAAAGAGAGGAAAAACGAAAAACAAAGAAAGAAAGGAAAAACAAAGAAAGAAGGAGAAAACAAAGAAAAGAAAAGAATGAAAACGGCAGAAGGAAAGAAGAAAAGAAAGGATTGAAAAAGAAATAGAAAAGAAGAAGAACAAAAACAGAAAAGAAGAAAACGAAACAAAAAGGAAGAAAAAATCGAAACAAAATCGGATTTGCAATGAGATGCTCGTGTTCGACCAAGAGGTTCCGATCCCGTTTGTAGTCCAATCCGAGGTTCCGAGTATATTGCTCGTCATTTCCGTTGTTGATGTTTCATTGATTTTCCATTTAGTTTCTCATCTTCGTTGCTTACTCGTACATCCGAACAAAGGCTAAATATAAAGAAAGCTTCTTTTAAGGTCGGTTCTTCCTTATCCTTTATGTTATTGTTTTAACTATTTGCGAAGATTTGGTTTATACTTTCATGGAATATATCTTGTTTACTTTGCTTCTTTCTTGTTATTTGGGTTTAATTGCTCGTGTTTGCAATGTCCTCATAGATTGATATTGAATTACTTTTGAGTAATGTTGTTAGAATGATTTTGTTGTTGGGTATTTCTTGTTTGGGATTGATAACGAAGTTGACTGTAATTATATCTTTAATGACATAGGCCATGAGGGAATAATCTGATTTGAGGCCTAATTTAAAGTTTGCATATATAGTTTTACATGGTACAATCCAACTTATTTATCAATTAGGATATTGCTTTTATTATTTGAGACAAGGGTAGAGTAGAAATCGTAGTCACTTTAGGATTGGCCTTTAATAAAATAAGATGAGCCTCGCCAAATAAAATGCACAAATTGTGGGGCCATCAGTAAATGTATATATTAAAATACTTAGGCTTCGAGATGGGCCATTTTGGCAAATTCACGGCCTTCCCAAAATAACAACGCGTTAGTATCTTTAGGCGCGTGTTTAATAATAATACATTCTTAAACTCGGGTGCACATTTATGTGACCCAAATCCAAGTCTCAACGAGTCGAAATATGTTGACAACCATGGGTGCACTGGTGCGACGTGGTTCAAAACGCATTTTTACGACGTTGCAATTCTTATAAAAAATAAAAATTAAAAGTGAATTACTAATAAAAGGCACATAAGTTAAAACGTATTTTTGAAATCGGATAAAATCAAATACAACAGTTGAGTGACCGTGCTAGAACCACGGAACCCGGGAATGCCTAACACCTTCTCCCGGGTTAACAGAATTCCTTACTTAGGATTTTTGGTTCGCGGACTGTAATACAGAGTCAATCTTTTCCTCGATTCGAGATTTAATCGGTGACTTGGGACACCATAAATCTCCCAAGTGGCGACTCTGAATTAATTAAATAAATCCCATTTCAAAACTCCCTTGTGCTTCTCCCTCCGGGGTAGGGGCGCGCCAAAAGGAGGTGTGACAGCTCTGGCGACTCTGCTGGGGACACAGACCCGGAACCACTGGTTCGGGGTTTAAGAATTCGAGCTTTGAATAATTATTTTATTTGGCTTATTTATTATCTGATTTTTATTATATGTTTGTATTAATGTGCTAAATATTGTTTTTACTGCTTTGATATTTTGTGAATTGTATATAAATTGTGCCGATACTCATTTTTTTCTTCTTCTGAGTCTCTTTGAAATATAATCTCGGGCATTTGCTGGACATAGCCCGTTTTTCTCAAGATAGTTGTGGTGCTTGGCACCCAGTGAAGGATTGGTAGTCACACCTGTTTAGGCGGGGAGCATTGTCAATTAAGCCGGAAAGCCATGCTACCGGTGCACTGACACTCCTCGGCTCGAGTTGTCCGCTCGAGTTAAAGCCAGTCTAGACACCTTTTCCAAAAAAAAGATGATAAACCCAGAACCACTGGATCAGGGTTTTAGAACCCGAGTTTTGAATAATTGTTGTATTTGGTTTATTATTATTTTGGGTTTAAATGTGCAAAATGATATTTTTATCGCTTTGATATTTTTTGAACTGTACATATAAATTGTGCCGAAACCAATCTCCTCTCTGAGTCTTCTAAATCATGAAGAAGGGTGCACTTCGTGTGACTTCTTTTCTGTATAGTGTCTAATTCCCACTTTAGAACGAGGTTTGGATAAGTTGTAAAACCGGTGAAGCTTCTGTATACCCGGGTTGCTGCCTCCTCCTCGGCTCGAGTTGTCCGCTCGGGTAAGCCGAGTCTAGAACAATAAACCCAGGTTTTTAAACCTAGAATAACAAAGCTTCATGCCGGATGCCTAGTAAGAATGTTTAATTGCATCATGTTGCATTTGACTTAGGGGACTCAACACAGGGGTTGGGTCCGTCTAGAACAGGTGACCTGAAATGAAAAGACCATCCTGTTGCATCCTGTTTGTTTTACGCATTTATTTGCCTCAGATTTGTAGGCTAACCGATTTTTTTTATATATTGAGGAAAATGAAAAAAAAAATAGTTTCAAAATAGTTTGTTTTTTTTACTTAAAAAAGAAAAAAAAACGTTTGTTGAAAAATAAAAATATATTGAGGAAAATGAAAAAAAATAGTTTCAAAATAGTTTGTTTTTTTTACTTAAAAAAGAAAAAAACGTTTGTTGAAAAATAAAAAAAATGTGTGATTAAAATTAAAAATATATAGTTTCAAAATAGTTTGTTTTTTTTTACTTAAAAAAGAAAAAAAATTTTAAAAAAAAAATGTGTGGAAAAATAATAATAATAATATATAGTTTGTTTCATTTATAGATGTAGTTTGTTTCATTTGACCGAACTACGCTGGTTTGATTCTCACATGGTGTGAGATACGTAGGCAACCTTCATCGGGTCCAACCACCCCTTCAAAAAATTTAAAACAAAAAAAAAATGTCGAAATTTTAGTTTTCAATAAAATCAAAGTGATACTGTTTTTGAAAATAGCCAAATGTTCCGAAAGGACGCCGGAAGGCTGTTTTTTGCAAAAAAATAGCCACTTTGAATCATTTTAATAATTTGCAGCCACAGCCTTGAAATATTCCTTGTGGAAATGTTGCAAGGCTATAGCCGCAAAATCAAGTTCGGGTTCACACCCCTTTTGCAAAAAATAAACAAAAAAAAAATGTCAAATTCTTTATTTTCGTTATAAATAAATCGGGTGATGCTATTCTTGTTTAAAATAAGCCGAATGTTCCCCAAAAGGACGCCGGAAGGCTATTTTGCAAGAATAGCCACTTTGAGTCTTTGTAAATAATTTTGGGCACAACCCTGAAATATTTCCTCGCGGGAATGTCGAAAGGCCGTATCCGCAAAATCAAGTTTGAGTCATCACTCAACTGTACAAAAATAACCACTTTATCAAATAAGCCATTACATGGCCGGTTTTGCTGAAATGGCCACATTTGGCATTTAAACTTTTTTAGTCTTGTGTTGGCCTGTGTCGGTGCTGAACGATGCCCCATGGGCCCTAAGATGAAAAATTTTGAATTTGCATCTTCTTAAATAAAATTTTGCAAAAAGAGCCACTTTGTCTAAATAAGCCATTACATGGCCAATTTATGAAAAATAGTCTTGTGTTGGTTTATGGTGAAGCCGAACGATGCCCCATGAGCCACAAGATAAAAAAAAAATTTCAAGTTTATCTTTCTTAAATAAATTTTGCAAAAATAGTCATTTTGTCAAATAAGCCATTATGTGGCCAATTTTGTAGAAATAGTCATAATTGACACCAAAAACATATTCTTTTTCTTGTAGAAATCTCCTACACAAGTTTGTAGTTGGAGTTCGGCTTCTATAATTTTCCTTCAAAGAAAAAAAAACCAAAAAATCAAAATCAAATAAATATCTCTTTACTTCTTGCATTAATTTGCAAGAACTACGCTCGGTCCGATTCATGCGGGGTCATGATACGTAGGCAATCTCCATAAGATTCGACCACAACTGTATATGTATATATATATATAAAAAAAAAGAAAAAAAAAAAGAAAAAATGGAAGTTAATAACAAGAGAGGTTCTCAAGGATAATGGAAAAGGAAAAGCTGGAATGATGCATGTAGCGAATACATATATGGTTAACTGACTAGGTGCATTGCATCCAACGTGTGATAACATATCTGTTAAACTCCGTGAGCTTACAAGTTTGTTGCATTTTCAGAAAGTTTAGCGGTTGGCTTGACAGAATATTCTGGCCAATCACCATTACCATACTAGATCGAAAGGGCCAATTCTAGCAAGCATGTCTAGTTCCGGCAAAAGTCTCGATGGAGAGAAAACAGAGATACAGATAATGAAAGATGAGGTGGACCGGTTAAGACAGCAAATAACAGAGATGCACCTAGCCTGGGCTAGGGGACAGTCACCACCAAACCTTCCTACTCTTACACCAGCTCCAGAGCGTCCGCCTATCGATCCCTCGACAAGTGCACCAACCTATCCATATTATCAAGGGGAAAACCCTTATACATCCCAGGTTCCACCAGCTAGACAAAATACTCCTCCTCCGGTCACCCCTGTCTTCGTGGCACCTCCACCTGCTACTTTACAGAAGTCGTCCGGTGAACCGCTTTTTCAAATACATGACAATCATTGTTATGATCCCGAGCCTACCTTTAAGGCTCCTGAACCGCATTCACACACCCCTCACTGGGATAACCCGGCAGAACCGGAAAAGCATTTCAAAAGTTTGGAGCATGAGGAAGTTATTCGGAAAGTCAAAAGCCTGGAGCAATCCTTCAGGAATATGCATGGTTTAGGCAACCAAGTCAGCGTTGCTTACAAAGATCTGTGCCCATTTCCAGATGTCCAGTTGCCCGCTGGGTTCAAATTGCCCAAGTTTGATCTATACGAGGGGCATGGTGACCCAGTAGCCCATCTCCGAGGTTTCTGCAGCAAAATGCGAGGAGCCGGAGGGCGAGATGAAATTCGATAGCTTACTTCGGTCAGAGTTTGGGAGAGTCCGCATTAGAATGGTACACCAGGCAGGATCCCAGCAGATGGTTTACATGGGATGACCTGGCCCAAGCATTCATCGGCCAGTTTCAATATAATCTTGAAATAATCCCTGATCGCTTATCATTGCTAAAACTAGAGAAGAAACCCGCCGAAAGCTTCAGAGAATTTGGGTTCCGCTGGAGGGAACAGGCAGCAAGGGTAGATCCACCGATGAGAGAGAACGAGATGGTAGATTACTTCTTGCAGACACTGGAGCCAACTTACTTTAGTCACCTGGTGACATCGGTTGGTAAATCTTTCAATGAGGTGGTCAAAATGGGCGGAATGATAGAAGAAGGACTTAAGTCCAATAAGATCTTGAGCTATTCCGCGTTAAAAGCAACAACTCATGATATTCAAAATGGCACAAGGATTGCATTCGGGAAGAAGAGAAGAGAAGAAGTTGCAACGGTAGAGGAGGGTACTTGGTCCAGATCGAAAGGTCCTTCACCTCATTACCAAGCCGGACCCTACCACCCAAATCACCCTAATCACCTTCCCCGAAACCCATATCCACCACCAAGGGCCTACAATAACCCTCCAGGACCAGGTTTCTGAGGGAATCATGCCTTCAGAAAGGAAAAGGCACAAAGAACCTTCACTGAGTTGGGAGAAACTTATACTGCTTTGTTCCACAAATTGAAGCAGATGGGTTTGTTGAGTCCTGTTGAGACAAGATTGCCAAATCCCCTACCCCCAAATGTGGATCGCTCAGTAAGCTGTGAGTATTGCTCAGGGGCTCTCGGACATGATACCGAGAAATGTTGGAAACTGAAACATGCAGTGCAAAATCTTATTGACACCAATAAGATCGAGGTTCAGACACCAGAGGCACCCAACATTAATCAGAATCCATTGCCAGCTCACCCTTAGACCCATATGATCAAATTGATACACAAGGGAAGGGAAAATTAAGAAGCCCGATCTGTATTCCAAAGCAAAACCAATCGGCAGAAGTTGGTATATGAGAGGTCATGCTTGGTAATCATGAGGAGTTTTCGGTGGTTTGTTTTTGTTGTCATTTCTTTTGTTCAAGTTGTTTCCAGGGTTGTGACCTAGATTTTGTCTTGTAGTGAAACCCTCTTATCTTTCCATTTTTGGTCATTTCAGTTTGCTTAGTCTTATCAAGTGTCGTTTCAGGTTTGTAGTGTTGGTTTGCTTGTTTGTATTTGAACCTTTTTCTCCGTTTAATGGAACTTTCGGTCTTTTATTACCCAGTCGTCTTTTTGTTTAGTTCTTCTATATTTAGATTTGTCATTTGTTTGAACGCCGACTCTAATGACATGACATCGCACATAATTTTGGCCTAATATTAAGGGTTAATCATGAAGCAATTGGAAGATAATCAGGTCATTTTAAAAGAAATAAAAGCGATTTGAGATTATTTGGAGCCCGAATCATGTGAGACTGGGGCAGGTAAAACACAAAGAAACCCTTGCTAAGACGGGGTTCGCTCGTGATACTGAAATGAAAGTGTCATCCAGCAATACTTTAAAATGATAGATGAAAGGCGAATGGACGATACGGTTATCAATCAGGGCACAAACAAAAGATGTCGTGAATATGTTGTTTGAACTTGGCATGTTTTGAAGATTGGAATGACGAAGGCATTTTGTTCTGCTATCCAAACACTTTATCCATCGTCAACCCTTTGAGCCTTAATTTGAATTCTTTCATACCCCTCCTTCGGAATTAGTTGCAAAGACTAGAAACACAAGTTTGAAAGAAAAAAAAAGAGATAAAGAAAAAGAAAAGAAAAAGAAAACAACAAAAAGAGATAAAGAAAAGAAAAGAAAAAGAAAAATGAATGAAAAAGAGAAACTTGAAAAAAAAAGGAGGAATTGGGAACTACGTTTGACCTGATTCCTTAAAAAGGATACGTAGGCGCTTCACAGCTCGGTCATAGTGTAAATAAAGTAATAAAAAATTCCCCAAGTAAAAACCGGGGCAAAGAAAAATTGTGTTAATTATAAATAAATTTAGGTCCGAAGGTTGTAAATTTTGAACCCAAAATTGATTTTGTTTTGAGCCTTCAATACCATTTCTTTCTAACCCTGACCAAATCCCACATTACGGTCCAGAAAGACCTTCTGATCAGTCTTCAAAAGATGCCACGTCAAGCGAGTGAGAGAGTCCTATCAGAATATAACACTCTGATTCTCAGCAGAAAAGACTCTGATTCCCAGCAGAAAGGAAACACGAGAGAGTCTTAGCAGTGACACCCCAATCCCTAGCTAAAAGTGATACAAATGAGAGAGTCTTACCGGTGAAAACCTTCACAGGCACCATAAGGCGACGAAAGCTGAGAGAAAATCAAAATGAGAGAAGCTTGAAAGTGAAAACCCGTCGGGCACTACAAGTCGAATAAAGGTGATAATCAGATGGAAATCACGAGACAGAAATCGTGAAAGGCGATTAACGACGAAGGATAGGCCATATGTGCATGTCATGACCAGTAGAGTTGGTATCCGCGTTTGATAAGTTTTATAGCGTTTCTTGTTAGAGAGTCGGTTCTCCTCTGTCTTCTATTTGTTGTTTCTTTTTATTTTTCTCTTTTTGTCAAAAACTTCCCCCGTCAAAGTCTGTCTAGTCAAAACATAGTGAGAAATGGCTTCAAAACTTACCACCAACTTTCCAATTATTATGCAAGGCAAGGAAATGCCATTGACGGCAGAGAAGTATGGTGCAAAGAAGATTATCAAACTGGGGCAGAAAAGTTTCTTCTCAGTTTGAAAATTTTCTGGAAGTCAATACCCACTTGGGGAAGAAGACAAGCCTTAAGGGAAATGGTCTTCGAACCAGTGTCATCCTCAACGGTCTTCAGAAGAGTGAAACACCGATTTTGAGGAAATGAAAATCCACCAGCAGTGTTATGTTCAGCAAGTTCCGAGGTGGTCGGACAACACAGAGTGGTAAAGGAAGAAAGGAAATCCCACCTTCAACAAAATAACCCCCAGCAAGTTGAGAACGGGGAAGGGATAAATGGAAAAACCCATCACCAGCAGGAATATCATCTCCAGCAAATGAAATCATTCCCCAATAATGTTTTGGGAACCCCGAGCGAGGGAAAGGAGAAAAGGAAAAAACCACCCCACGGGAGCGGCACAACCGCTCACAATGTTTTGAACTAACAAATTTTCTTTGATTTGAAACGGGGAAAGAAAATGCTATTGATAGCAGAAAGTCATGCCACAAGGAAGAACACCAATACTGGGGCAGAAAATTTTCTGCCGTTGTTGAAAATTTTCTCGGAGAAACGAGGAAGGCAATTCAAGATGACGTGTCAGGTTTGTCCACCTTCAAATAGGATGTTTCGGGTTTGTCCACTTTCGAACAGGACGTCTCAGGTTTGTTCACTTTCATACATTGATATCGTGGGAGTATTCGCCCTCGAATAGGATACAATGGGAGTATTCGCCCTCGAAAGAGGATACGATGGGAGTATTCGCCCTCGAATAGGATACAATGGGAGTATTCGCCCTCGAATAGGATACAATGGAAGTATTCGCCCTCGAATAGGATACAATGGGAGTATCCGCCCTCGAATAGGATACAATGGGAGTATTCGCCCTCGAATAGGATACAATGGGAGTATCCGCCCTCGAATAGGATACAATGGGAGTATTCGCCCTCGAACAGGATACGATGGGAGTATTCGCCCTCGAATAGGATACAATGGGAGTATTCGCCCTCGAATAGGATACAATGGGAGTATTCGCCCTCGAATAGGATACAATGGGAGTATCCGCCCTCGAATAGGATACAATGGGAGTATTCGCCCTCGAATAGGATACAATGGGAGTATTCGCCCTCGAATAGGATACAATGGGAGTATTCGCCCTCGAATAGGATACAATGGGAGTATTCGCCCTCGAATAGGATACAATGGGAGTATTCGCCCTCGAATAGGATACAAGGGGAGTATTCGCCCTCGAATAGGATACAATGGGAGTATTCGCCCTCGAATAGGATACAATGGGAGTATTCGCCCTCGAATAGGATACAATGGGAGTATTCGCCCTCGAATAGGATACAATGGGAGTATTCGCCCTCGAATAGGATACAAGGGGAGTATTCGCCCTCGAATAGGATACAATGGGAGTATTCACCCTCGAATAGGATACAATGGGAGTATTCGCCCTCGAATAGGATACAATGGGAGTATTCGCCCTCGAATAGAATACGATGGGACTATCCGCCCTCGAATAGGATATTTTACGTTTGTTTTATTTTACATTGTCCTTTGCATATTTCATAAATTACTACCAGAATGCATTTTTTTTAATTCAAAAGTTGCTACTAAAGCAGGCGCCTACTTGTATAACAAAAGGCAAGTCTTCAGTCTTTGCATTGCAGGCCTTGAAACCAGTAACCCACCGTAAAGCAGAAGGTTACAACAAGAGATCCCAGCGCAAATTCAAGCGCATGAATCAAAGGAAATGAGGGAATGAAGGAAAATTTTCCCAGCGTCATTGTCCTCAGCAGGCAAGTAAGCAGTTCTAAAGATATCCCCATCAGTCAGGAGGGAAAGCAACACGACCCAGGAAGAAAGCAATTCCGAAACAAGGAAATCTAGGAGAAATGATGGTTCAAGAGTCGAGGCAGCAAGAATAAAACGGTACAAGAAGCAAAGGAAGGCGATCTAGTTCTGAAGAGGGAGCCCGCCTGAAGAATGGAGTGGCGATTTAATTTTGAAGTTATAGTTGAAGTCAGGGAGCCCGCCTGAAGAATGGAGTGGCGATTTATTTTGAAGTAGTAGTTGAAGTCGGGGAGCCCGCCTGGAGAATGGAATGGCGATTTAGTTTTGAAGTTGTAGTTGAAGTCAGGGAGCCCGCCCGGAGAATGGAGTGGCGATTTAGTTTTGAAGTTGTAGTTGAAGTCAGGGAGCCCGCCTGGAGAATGGAGTGGCGAATTAGTTTTGAAGTTGTAGTTGAAGTCAGGGAGCCCGCCTGAAGAATGGAGTGGCGATTTATTTTGAAGTTGTAGTTGAAGTCAGGGAGCCCACCTGGAGAATGGAGTGGCGATTTAGTTTTGAAGTTGTAGTTGAAGTCAGGGAGCCCGCCTGGAGAATGGAGTGGCGATTTATTTTGAAGTTGTAGCTGAAGTCAGGGAGCCCGCCTGAAGAATGGAGTGGCGATTTATTTTGAAGTTGTAGTGGAAGTCGGGGAGCCCGCCTGAAGAATGGAGTGGCGATTTATTTTTGAATTTGTAGTTGAAGTCAGGGAGCCCGCCTGAAGAATGGAGTGGAGATTTATTTTGAAGTTGTTTAAGGAAAGCGACAGAGTGTAACGGAAATCCCCAGCATGAATCAGAAGGAAGGCAACCAGAATGCGAGTCAATAGTCCGAGGGGATCAACAGAAGTTTAGTCACAATAAACAACAAAAAAAAAAAAAAAAAAAAAAAGAGGCATGAAGCCAATCCAAAATGCAGAAGTTGATGAAAGATGTGGCATGCTCAAGACATGGCCGAGGTCACAAGCATTGTATACCTGGTCTTGATTCGAAAAGCAGCACCTGCAACTAGCAAGTATCAAGGTTCGAATTTAGAGTCCGCATGAAGCACCAACCAATACTCAAGATCAAGCTTCAGAAGACTTATAGATAGGAATCTTGTAACTAGTAGCTAATAGGCTTAGTTAGTCTTTCTCATGTTTTGATTTTTGATGTAATAGCAGGACCACGGACCGGAACTTCGATGGAACAGAACCTCGACGGAACGACACCTCGACTGGCTCTCCACCTCGGTATACCCCTTCCTCACTCACTTTCGAACTACACGTGGCTTGATTCCTTTATAGCCAAGGATATGTAGGCAGCTCAGATACAAGGGCTCGGTCACATTCCTCTTCTTTTAGTTTAGTCCCTCCGAATAAGGGTCAGGTCAAAAACACTTGTCTAGTCGTTCTTTGTCTGAAAACTCTTTGTGTTTTCAGTCAAAGAGGGGCAGCTGTAAACACGTGATTTTTGACCATCCCCGAGATTTTCTATATTTTTAGCGTAAAATATTTAGTTTAGTTTTAATATAGCTATTTTAGCTAAATTTGACTCTTTTACTTTATTTTTACCTCAAAATAAAAAAAATAACAAAAATATGGTTTTATTAATGTTTCGTAGTCATTTTAAACTTGAAAAAATACAAAAATAGCACTTTATATTTTTATCTTTATTAAAAAAAACGAAAATTACAAAAATAGTTTCATTAACATTTTGTAGTTATTTTAATCTTGGAAAAAATAAAAAATAAAAAAAAAATGGTTTTGTTTTAATTATGAGTTTTCTAGTTATTTTTGCTTATATAGGATGAATCAAATAAATCGTGTTCTCATTCTCGGTTCCGGGCAAAGAATAATATTCGGGTTCAAACTACCCGGTTTTATAATTTTCGGACCTAGCCCGTAATAGTCCGAGTCCGCACATGGGGAACACGGACAAAATACAACCATAACCCATGTAAGCCCCCATTTTGGTCTTGACATTTCACATGCACACACAAGACATTTCACATGCACACACAATACATTTCACATGCACACACAAGACATTTCACATGCACACACAATACATTTCACATGCACACACAATACATAATCACATGAACACACCTAAGAAGCTACACTTTACACCTAAAGGATAACACTACATGTGAGGGGGTTGTGATTTTTCTTCTTCTTAAAGCAAGAAGAAGAGACGGGAGAAACATTGAAAAAAAGAAGAGAAAAAAGGAGACGAAAAAAAGAAGAGAGGAAGAGAAACGAAAAGCAAACAAAGGAAAACAAAGAGAAGAGAAACGAAAAACAAACAAAGGAAAACAAAGAGAGGAAAAACGAAAAACAAAGAAAGAAAGGAAAAACAAAGAAAGAAGGAGAAAACAAAGAAAAGAAAAGAATGAAAACGGCAGAAGGAAAGAAGAAAAGAAAGGATTGAAAAAGAAATAGAAAAGAAGAAGAACAAAAACAGAAAAGAAGAAAACGAAACAAAAAGGAAGAAAAAATCGAAACAAAATCGGATTTGCAATGAGATGCTCGTGTTCGACCAAGAGGTTCCGATCCCGTTTGTAGTCCAATCCGAGGTTCCGAGTATATTGCTCGTCATTTCCGTTGTTGATGTTTCATTGATTTTCCATTTAGTTTCTCATCTTCGTTGCTTACTCGTACATCCGAACAAAGGCTAAATATAAAGAAAGCTTCTTTTAAGGTCGGTTCTTCCTTATCCTTTATGTTATTGTTTTAACTATTTGCGAAGATTTGGTTTATACTTTCATGGAATATATCTTGTTTACTTTGCTTCTTTCTTGTTATTTGGGTTTAATTGCTCGTGTTTGCAATGTCCTCATAGATTGATATTGAATTACTTTTGAGTAATGTTGTTAGAATGATTTTGTTGTTGGGTATTTCTTGTTTGGGATTGATAACGAAGTTGACTGTAATTATATCTTTAATGACATAGGCCATGAGGGAATAATCTGATTTGAGGCCTAATTTAAAGTTTGCATATATAGTTTTACATGGTACAATCCAACTTATTTATCAATTAGGATATTGCTTTTATTATTTGAGACAAGGGTAGAGTAGAAATCGTAGTCACTTTAGGATTGGCCTTTAATAAAATAAGATGAGCCTCGCCAAATAAAATGCACAAATTGTGGGGCCATCAGTAAATGTATATATTAAAATACTTAGGCTTCGAGATGGGCCGTTTTGGCAAATTCACGGCCTTCCCAAAATAACAACGCGTTAGTATCTTTAGGCGCGTGTTTAATAATAATACATTCTTAAACTCGGGTGCACATTTATGTGACCCAAATCCAAGTCTCAACGAGTCGAAATATGTTGACAACCATGGGTGCACTGGTGTGACGTGGTTCAAAACGCATTTTTACGACGTTGCAATTCTTATAAAAAATAAAAATTAAAAGTGAATTACTAATAAAAGGCACATAAGTTAAAACGTATTTTTGAAATCAGATAAAATCAAATACAACAGTTGAGCGACCGTGCTAGAACCACGGAACCCGGGAATGCCTAACACCTTCTCTCGGGTTAACAGAATTCCTTACTTAGGATTTTTGGTTCGCGGACTGTAATACAGAGTCAATCTTTTCCTCGATTCGGGATTTAATCGGTGACTTGGGACACCATAAATCTCCCAAGTGGCGACTCTGAATTAATTAAATAAATCCCGTTTCGATTGTCCTTTAATTGGAAAAACTCTATTGCGCTCCCGCGGGTGCGGAAAAAGGAGGTGTGACAGCCACCAGCCACTTCTCAGGCTGGAGGAGGTAATCAGACTCCTGCTACGCGCACTCCGGAGCTAGTAATTCCTCAGGCTCAGGTTCCTGTGATTCAGCCAGTTGAGGCAGCTCAGCCTGTTATTGTGATTCCGTCTAATGATTGTGCATCTATGTCCGCTGACGCGTTATAAAGATTGGACAGGTTTACCAAGCTGTTCACTACCACATTCAGTGGCACTCCTTTAGAGGATCCACGGGATTTCCTATATAGCTGCCACGAGATTCTCCGTACTATGGGCATTGTGGAGATTAATGGTGTGGACTTTGCTACTTTTTGATTATCTGGTTCTGCCAAGACTTGGTGGAGGGATTATTGTCTATCCAGACCAGCGGGATCAGCATCTTTGACTTGGGGGCAATTTGCAGAACTGTTCTTGGAAAAGTTCCTTCCAGCAACTCAACGGGAGGCTCTACGCAGGCAATTTAAGCGTCTTCATCAGGGTTCTATGTCTGTCATACAGTACGAGACTAGGTTCGTGGACCTGGCTCATCATGCTATTATCATACTTCCCACAGATCGGGAAAGGGTGAGAAGGTTTATTGATGGCTTGAATCAGCCAATTCGACTACAGATGGCTTTGGGGGCAGGAACTGAAATCACTTTTCAGGAGGCGGCTAATGCAGCCCGCCGGATCGAGATGGCTCTGTCACAGGGAGCAAGACATGGATCGGATAAGAGATCTCGTAATTCGGGTAGATTCAGTGGTACCTCGTCTGGAGATAGAGATTCTCATGATAGAGGCCATCCTCCTAGGCCTTATCAGTCAGCTCTTTAGGTATCTCATGATGCTTCTGGTGGTCGTAATTCTCAGCCACGCTATTCTGATCAGCAGCCTATCAGTGCACCACCACTTTGCTATTTCCAGCAGCCAAGGGCTTGTTTTACGTGCGGCGATCTTAGGCACATTACAAAGTATTGCCCTCGAGCTTCTGACAGATCTCAGCCGCAGGGTTCTCGTGCCATGATTCAGGCCCCAGTTCCCCCACCGCCTGCCCAACCAGCTAGAGGTGGAGGTAGGGGACATAGAGGTGGAGGTAGAGGTCATAGAGGTGGAGCTCAAACCGATAGAGGTAGAGACCAGCCAGCAGCTGATCGTCCTAGAGATATTGTTCAGGGTGGTGGGGCACAGCCCCGATGGTATGCACTTCCCGCCGGACCAGAGGCTGAGTCTTCTGATGTCGTCATTACAGGTATTATTTTGGTTTGTGATAGAAAGGCATCAGCATTATTTGACCCTGGGTCTACATATTCGTACGTGTCTTCCTATTTTGCATCGTACTTGATTCAGCCTAGTGATCCACTGAGTGTTCCTGTTCATGTGTCTACACCAGTAGGCGATTCTATTGTGGTTGATCGAGTTCATCGGTCATGTATTATAGTAATTGAAGGTCTCGAGACCCGTTATGATTTATTGTTCCTAAATATGGATGGACTTTGATATTATATTAGGCATGGACTGGCTATCTCCATATCATGCTATTTTAGATTGCCATGCCAAGACTGTGACTTTAGCTCTGCCGAATTTGCCTCGTATAGAGTGGAAAGGAATTTCAGGTCATACTAGTCGCAATGTTATTTCTTATGTTAAGGCTCAACGTATGGTTGGGAAGGGATGCTTGGCTTATTTGGCCTATGTCCGTGATTCCAGTGCTGAGGTTCCTTCTATTGACTCTGTGCCCGTGGTTCGCGAATTTCCTGAAGTATTTCCTTCAGACTTGCCAGGTATGCCGCCCGATAGGGACATTGATTTTTGCATTGACTTGGCTCCAGGCACTCAGCCCATTTCCATTCCCCCATATCGT
This sequence comes from Nicotiana noctiflora, assembly GCA_032618575.1. Classification (NCBI taxonomy): domain Eukaryota; kingdom Viridiplantae; phylum Streptophyta; class Magnoliopsida; order Solanales; family Solanaceae; genus Nicotiana; species Nicotiana noctiflora. The sequence goes on from JASVEL010002909.1 coordinate 28,671, forward strand.
ATGGCTCCGCCAGAGTTAAAAGAATTGAAGGAACAGTTGCAGGATTTACTTGAAAAGGGTTTCATTAGACCCAGTGTTTCGCCGTGGGGTGCACCAGTATTATTTGTAAAAAAGAAAGATGGTTCGATGAGAATGTGCATTGACTATCGACAGTTAAACAATGTGACTATCAAAAATAAATATCCACTCCCGCGAATTGATGATTTATTTGACTAGCTTCAGGGTGCCAAGGTATTTTCAAAGATAGATTTGAGATCGGGCTATCATCAACTGAAGATTAGGGCATCCGATGTCCCTAAGACAGCGTTCCGCACTCGGTATGGACATTCTGAATTTCTGGTCATGTCTTTTGGGTTGACAAATGCTCCAGCAGCTTTTATGGAATTGATGAATCGGGTGTTCCGGCCTTATTTAGACTTGTTTGTAATAGTCTTCATTGATGACATATTAATATATTCCCGCAGTCAGGAAGAGCATGCACAACATCTCAGAGTGGCCTTGCAGACTCTGAGAGGTAGCCAACTATATGCAAAATTTTCAAAGTGTGAATTTTGGCTAAGTTCAGTTGCATTCCTGGGTCATATTGTGACGACATCAGGTATTCAGGTTGATCCGAAGAAGATTGAGGCAATCAAGAACTGGCCTAGACCGACATCAGCCACAGATATTCGGAGTTTCTTGGGATTAGCGGGTTATTATCGCCGATTCGTAGAGGGATTTTCATCTATTGCAACCCCACTGACCAGATTGACCCAGAAAGGTGTTCAATTTGAATGGTCCGATGAATGTGAGGCGAGCTTTCAAAAGCTCAAGACAGCCTTGACCACAGCACCGGTATTGGTTTTACCCACAGGTACGGGACCTTATACTGTTTATTGTGATGCTTCCCGTATTGGGCTTGGTGCGGTGTTAATGCAGGATGGCAAGGTTATTGCCTATGCTTCGAGGCAGTTGAAGATTCATGAGAAGAACTATCCAGTGCATGATCTAGAATTGGCGGCGATTATTCACGCATTGAAGATCCGGAGGCATTATTTGTATGGTGTAGCATGTGAAGTATACACCGATCATAAGAGTCTTCAGTATTTGTTTAAGCAGAAAGAGTTGAATTTGAGGCAGAGAAGGTGGCTAGAATTGCTAAAAGATTATGATGTCACCATTTTATATCATCCGGGAAAAGCAAACGTGGTGGCCGACGCTTTGAGTAGGAAGTCAGCCAGTATGGGCAGTCTTGCTTATATTCCAGTCAATCAGAGATCACTTGCTTTGGATGTTCAGTCCTTGGCCAACCGATTTGTGAGGTTGGATATTTCTGAGCCTAGTCGAGTACTAGCTTGCACGATCGCTCGCTCTTCATTATTGGAGCGTATCCGCGATCAACAATATTATGATTCTTATTTATGTGACCTTAGAGATACGGTTCAGCGAGGAGGTGCTAAACATGTCACCTTAGATGCTGATGGGATTCTGAGGATGCAAGGGCGCATTTGTGTGCCAAATGTTGATGGGCTTAGAGAATTGATTCTAGAAGAAGCTCACGGTTCGCGGTATTCTATTCATCCAGGTGCAGCAAAAATGTATCAGGATTTGTGGCAGCATTATTGGTGGCGTAGAATGAAAAAGGATATTGTGGCATATGTGGCACGGTGCCTTAATTGTCAGCAGGTTAAGTATGAACATTAGAGACCTGGCGGTTTATTTCAGAGAATTGAACTTCCTGAATGGAAGTGGGAGCGAATCACGATGGATTTCGTTTCTAGACTTCCGAAGACTCGGAAGAAGTTTGATGTTGTTTGGGTGATTGTTGATAGGTTGACCAAGTCGGCTCATTTTGTTCCTATTGCCACTACCTATTCATCCGAGAGGTTAGCTGAGATTTATATCAGGGAGATCGTTCGCCTTCATGGCGTGCCAATCTCTATTATTTCAGATCGATGTGCACAGTTTACCTTACATTTCTGTAATGCGGTTCAACGAGAGTTGGGCACGCAAGTTCAGCTAAGTACAGCCTTTCATCCCCAGACGGATGGTCAGTCCGAGAGGACTATTCAGATACTGGAAGATATGCTACGGGCATGCGTTATTTGTTTTGGAGGTTCGTGGGATCAATTCCTGCCTTTGGCAGAGTTTTCTTATAATAATAGTTATCAATCGAGCATCCAGATGGCTCCTTATGAAGCATTGTATGGTAGGCGGTGTCGTTCTCCGGTTGGATGGTTTGAACCGGAGAAGCTCGGTTATTGGGCACGGATTTAGTTCAGGAGGCCTTAGATAAGGTCAAGATTATTCAAGATAGGCTTCGCACGGCTCAATCCAGGCAAAAGAGCTATGCAGATCGCAACGTTCGAGATATAGCTTTCATGGTAGGGGAGCGAGTATTGCTCTGAGTATCGCATATGAAGGGCGTGATGAGATTTGGAAAGAAGGGAAAACTTAGCCCTAGGTTTATTGGACCATTCGAGATTCTTGATCGTGTGGGAGAGGTGGCATATAAACTTGCCTTGTCACCTAGCTTATCAGCTGTACATCCACTGTTTCATGTGTACATGCTTCGAAAATATCACGGCGATCCGTCGCACGTGTTAGATTTCAACTGTCAAATTGGACAAAGATCTGTCCTATGAGGAGGAGCCGGTAGCTATCCTAGATCGGCAAGTTCGACAGTTGAGGTCAAAGAGTTTTCCTTCTGTGCGAGTTCAGTGGAGGAGTCAGCCTGCTGAGGCATCGACTTGGGAGTCCGAGTCTGACGTACGGAGCCGATATCCTCATCTATTCCTTGACTCAGGTACTTCTTTCTTTTGTCTGTTCGAGGATGAACGGTTGTTTTAGAGGTGGAGAATGTGACGACCCAAAAGGTCATCACTTGTATTATTAATCATTTCGAGCTTCTGAGGTCTTGAAAACCTCATTTATAGTTGCCTCGATTTGCGTGCACAGTTCGGGCACGAAGCTGGAAAATTTTTATGTTGAAATATGTGAACAATTTGAAGAATTTTGATATTAATATTGATATGGTTGACTTTGGTCAACATTTTTGGTAAACGGACCCGGACCCGTGATTTGACGGTCTCAGAAAATCCGTAGAAAAATATGGAACTTGGGCGTATGCCGGAATTGAAATCCGAGGTCTAGAACCCCGGTAAAAGAATTTTTCTGTTAAATTGTTTTCTGAAAATGTTTAAGGAAAATGAAACTGAATTTTGATTAAAAGTACTGGTATCGGGCTCGTATTTTGGTTTCGACGCCCGGTACAGGTCATATATATTGGTTAAGCGCTTCCTGTAAAGTTTGGTTGAAAACGGACGTCGTTTGGCGTGTTTCGGCCTTAAATTGGAAATTTTGGAAATTATGAAATTTGAAAGAATTCTTGAGTTTTAGGCTCAATTCATTGATTTTGATGTTATTTTAGCGATTTGATCGTGTGAGCAAGTTCGTATGATATTTTTGAGTTAGTGTGCATATTTGGTTTGGAGCCCCGAGGGCTCGGGAGTGTTTCGGAGGTGGTTCGGGGTGTTTTGGACTTGGAAAAAATTGCAGAAAATCTGCAGCAGATATTTCTTCTTCGCGTTCGCGTCCATCTGGTCGCGTTCGCGAAGGCTTCTCCTTCCCCTTCTTCGCGTTCGCGTCCATATGATCGCGTTCGCGTACAACAACTTGGACACCAGCCTTTTTCCTCTACGCGTTCGCGTGAAAGCTCCCGCGTTCGCGGAGCCTGGCCTGCCTCTTCTACGCATTCGCGTAAGGCACCACGCGTTCGCGTAGGCCATATTGTAAGCCCCCAGATTTTCTTCTACGGGTTCGCGATTGTGTCCACGCGAACGAGATGCCCATTTCTGTCCAACCATTCGCGAACGCGACATTGTGCACGCGAACGCGAAGGGCAAAATTTCGCCCAGTGAATTAATACCCAAAACAGAACACTTACGGGATTTTATCCCATTTTCACAAAAACCTCTCTTCTCCACAGCTTCTTGGGCGATTCTTGAGCAATCCTTCTTCATACTTCTTGGGTAAGTGATTCTTAACTCTTTTTCTTCATTTTCCATCAATATTATTTGAATTCCTAAGCCTAAATAGGTGTAAATGGGTAGAAAAATTGAGAATTGAGTATAGTAAGTGTTTTCAAAGAATTTGCGATCTAGACCTCGTTTTGGAGTCGAACTTAAGAACAAATTGTATATTTGAACTCATGGATGATTGGGTGAACTTATTTTGGGTCGAAACTTGAGGTTCGATTATGTGGACCCGGGGTCGATTTTTACTATTCCGGGCCGAATGTTGTAAAAATCATATTTAGCAATATGAACTAGTTTGTTAAGTAGAATTGATGATATTAAATCAATTGTGTATAGATACGATTGGATTGGAGCCAAATTCGAAAGGAAAAGGCATTGCTACGGATTGAATCGTTCGTAAACTTTCGAGGTAAGTGTTTGTTCTATCCTAGCTTGAAGGAATAGGAATTTAGTTATGTATGAATTGTTGATTAAGAGTTATTGGTGTCACACCGGTAATGGAGATAAATTGTTGAATTATTATCAATATTGGTTCAAAACTGGTAATTATATATATTGTTGATGCAGAGATTATTGGTTAAATGCCGGTAATATATATATTTATGAATTGGGATCGTGTGGCGCGCCGACCACTTATATGATAAGAAAGGGGATCGTGTGGCACGCCGACCACAAAGTGATTTAAATCTTGGTATTGGCAATAGTTGCCGGTAGCCTATTGATATATTTTGGAGCGGGTGGTACGCCTACCACAAGATATAATTTATTGATATATTTGGGAGCGGGTGGTACGCCTACCACTAGGTATAATTTATTGATATATTTGGGAGCGGGTGGTACGCCTACCACAAGATATAGTTTATTGATATATTTGGGAGCGGGTGGTACGCCTACCACAAGGTATAATTTATTGATATAATTGGGAGCGGGTGGTACGCCTACCACAAGGGTATAACTTATTGTTATATTTGGGAGCGGGTGGTACGCCTACCACAAGATATGAAATGAAAAAAATGAATTGAGACATGAAAGTAAAATTTATTCCTGTTGACTAGATTACTCTGGATATTATGAGTTATTGATTGTTATTTCAGAGCAGAGTCTTTCCTTATAAACGTTTGTATATATATATATATATATATATATATATATATATATATATTTCAACTATACAAGTTTATGTGGGTGACCGGCCTTAGTCTCGTCACTATTTCACTGGGATATGCGAGGCACTTACCAGCACATATGGGGTCGGTTGTGCTGATACTACACTCTGCGCTCTTTTTGAGCAGATACAGGTTATGGACAACATCAGCGGTAGTAGCACGATTGTGGATATTCCGACTATTGAGACTACGAGGTAGCCTTGCAGGCGTCCGCAGGACCCGTTGTCTCTTCTATCTATGTATTTTATTCTGTTATCTCATGTATTCGAGATAAACAACTTATATTTCTTTCAAACAATTGTGTGTATTATTCTTAGACGTTCGTGAGTATTGTGACACCAGTCTTGGGTAGTGTATTATGTTTGGGTTTCTGTATCATATTTGATAAAATTGACTAAGACTTCCACTAAGTTTAATTATTCCGTTGTAATTATATGTTTTTAATTTAAAGTCTTAAGAGGAGTTTGGTAACTAATGAACAATGTAAGTAATAGTGGCTTGCCTAGCTTCCACTAGTAGGTGCCATCATGACTCCCGATGGTGGAAAATCCGGGTCGTGACATCAACTATGCCAATAGGATCGACTTGACTACCACGGGACTATTTGACATAGAGTTATTTAAGGGAATTGTATAAGGATACAATTGGTAAGAGTACCTACCTTTAAAATATATATGAGAAACGACTTGACTTCCAAGAGGCTTATACATATTGTTAAAGGATTCCTTTACTCCACTAAAACAAATAAAGATTTTGTAAACTCTAATGAAAAAAATTAGTTTAAAATAAGTAGTGAAAATATTATTCAGATAAAAGTCCATGTCTTTATGATATATGGAGATATGTTCTTATATTATTGCTTTTTCTATATTTTAGATTTCTCAATATGACAGTCATATCACTACGTGGAATACTTGAGACCAACAAGTTGGTAAGACCAAACTTCGATGATTGGTATAGAAATTTGAGAATTGTTCTCGCGCATGAAAAACTTATTGATGTGATCGATAAGCCCGCCAAAGAAGTTCCAAAAGAGAATGATGATGATGGCACCAAGATTTATCTGAAATACTTGGAAGAATGTCTTACTACAAAATGCATCATTCTCGCTTCTATGAATTTTGAACTACAGAGGAAACATCAGGATATGGATCCAACTGAAATCATTGAACATCTTAAGAAGATGTTTGGTACACAAAGCAGGACATCTAGATACCAGCTATCTAAGTCTTTATTTGGATCCAAATTGACTGGAAACTCTCCGGTTGGTCCCTATGTCAATCGTATAATTGATCTTATTGAAGAACTTGAGAAGTTGGGGTGCAAATTGGGTAAAGAGCTTTCTCAAGATTTGATCTTACAGTCACTCTCTGAATCATTTTCACAATTTGTTATTAATTTTAATATGCATAAAATGAATTTTGATCTTCATGAGATGCTTAACATGCTGATTAATTATGAGAATCAACTTGCATATGAGAAGAAGAAAGGAATTGTTATGTTGGTTGGAAACTCTTCTAAGAAGAAGGGTAAGGGTAAAAATAAACCCAAAAAGAAACTTACTGCGCCTAAGGGTGGTGTGACCAAACTCAAAGGCAAGATAGGCAAAACTAACCAAGCTAATTCTGAATGTTTCCATTGTAAGAAGATAGGACATTGGAAGAGAAACTGTTCGGAGTATCTTGCAACTCTAAATGATAAGAAACAAGGCACGACTCAATTGAAAAATATTTTCAAAGTTTCTTTAACTATTATTGATGTTTCATTGTGGGTATTAGATACTGGCAGTGGTTATAACATCTGCAATATGTTGCAGGGGTTCCAACTAAGTAGAAGGTTGAAGAAAGGAGAAGTTAATCTACAAGTTGGAAATGGTATAAAAGTTGCGGCCATAGCTGTAGGGTCAATTTCTTTAATAATGCCTATGGACAAAGTACTTATGTTGGATTATTGTTATTACGTTCCTAAATTTTTTTCGAACATAATTTTAGCTTCTATGTTAGATAAACATGGTTTTCACATAAATATAGGCAATGGTATTTTCTCAATTTATTATGGTGATAATTTATATGTGAATGACTATCTCCAACATGATGTATGTCTTACCTAATGTGAATGCTAATTCTATTATGCATGTTTCAAGTCTTAAGAGGAAAAAGGATGATCATGTAAATCAAACATACCTTTGGCATTGTAGGCTTGGTCATATTGGAGAGAAAAGAATTAACAAGTTGTACAAGGAAGGGTACCTTGACAAGTATGATTTTGAATCATATCCAACTTGTGAATCTTGTCTCAAAGGAAAAATAATCAAATCACCATTTACTGGAAGTGGAGAAAGAGCTTCTGAATTGTTGGGACTAATCCACTTGTTTGTGGGCCCATGAAACTTCAAGATAGAGGTGGATATTCTTACTTCATCACCTTCACTGATGATATGTCAAGATATGGATTTGTGTATCTTATGAAACACAAGTCTGAATCTTTTAAAATATTCAAAAGGTTCCGTAGTGAAGTTGAGAACCAGACTGGTAAAAATATCACAGTACTAAGGTCTGATACAGGTGAAGAATATCTTAGTAAAGATATCTCAAAGAAAGTAGGTGCTACGACCCCAAATCCAGTCGTGATGGCTCCCAAACCCAATGGCTAGGCAAGCCCGATCAAATACACTGTCAACCCGAGATTAGAGCTCAAAATCATTTATTTTAAGTCATTAACAGTTAATAAAATTAAAATAAGCCGATAGCTTTAACAATATCCCAAAATCTCACGAAAACCACGTAACTTCCCAAAGATCTGGGGTCACGAGCCAAGAGCCTCTATCAGAATGTCAATACAATATTATAAGTAACTCTACAAGTCTGAGAGTACGCAGAATAAACAAACAACAGAGTAATAAGGGGAGTCTCGGGTCCTGCGGACGCTAGGCAGCTACCTCGACGATCCCAAATGGGGCTCCAGACTAGCTCCAAGCTCAACTAAGCTTCCAAGTACCTGAATATGCACACATGGTGCGGGGAGTCGAGTGAGTGCTTCCAACTCAGAGGTAATAAAAGTAAATAATGTTGAAGATAAGAAAACCACACAAAGCACTATCTCATGCTATAAAATACAGAATCATCCTCTAAACTGTAGTACACTTTCATGGTATTCCTTTTTAACAAGAATGAGTAGTTTTTTTTTTAAAATCTCTTTTTAACATCTCATTCCATCATTATTAACAGTTCAATACCGGGGTACTACCTCAAACAGTGCAAGTCTGCACTCAAATCAGCCCCTTGGGCTCAGCACTCCATAACAATTTCCACAAGGGTATCTGGTCAATAAGGCAGATAAGACATGTATGCCAGTAATGCATGAGTGCTAAATGTCGTTCCATGTAGTACAAGTAAGACCAATATATGTATGCAATGCAATGCACATAACGTTGTGGCGTACAACCCGATCCATGCAAAGGCGCTCACGCTCATTGTGGGGGTTCAGACTCCAGAGGGACTCCTACAGCCCAAGCGCAATATCAATATCACTCATGCTACGGCGTGAAGCCCAATCCATGCATAGTCATGAATGCATATAAGTCCATTGGACAACCGTATCATAACAACACACAACTAAAATGTTATCAAAGCCTCGTTTAAGTTTTCAAATCTTATAAAAATGCTGAGTAGCAAAGTACCATTTTAAAACCTTAGACTGAGATGAAAATATGCACAGTATTGCTAAAACAGTGATACCAATCCCTGAAGGATTCAAATATTCGGCACGAAACCTAAAACATGATAATCAGTCTAGTTCATGATAATTAATATCTGTATTAGGGTATCAATTCAATTTCAAGCAATTAGGTAGTATTATTTATTAAGCGGGACAGATCAAGTCACAATTTCCAATGGTTCTCTACCCCACACCTGTTATCCGGCATGCAAGTCACCTCAATACAACACTATGATGTGCAAGTCCGGGGTTTACAAACCCTCAAGACATCATTTACAAGTATTACCCACCTCGATCCGGCGAAAACTCAAGCCCACGATGCCTTTTCTCCTCAAACCGGCCTCCACGCGCGTCGAAACTAGCCAAAATCAGTACAAATATATCAAAATAGGCTAATGGAACAACACCCAATCGAAAACAATCAAAATATATGAAAAATATCGAAACTAGCAAAACCCGAGCCCTGGGATCGCTACTCGAAAAATTATGAAACTTACATTTTCGGAATCCTCGTCTCGCCACAAGTCCATACATATAAAATTTATCAAAATCGGAGTTCAAATGAGCCTCCAAATCCTATTTTTAAATAACAAAAATCCAAGCCATTACTTCTTCAATTTATACCCAAATTCAGAGAATTAATGAAAGATTCTTTGATAAAATGACGTATTAAGACCACGAGACTTACCTCCAATCACTTCCCGATGAAATTCCCTTCAAATTCTATCAATTAGCTCTCAAGGTGTGCAAAAATGGAGGAAAAATGAAGGTGTTTGCGACTTAAATCCTTTTTAAAAATCCCTTCTTATCTGCTAGGTTTAACCCTACGCTAACGCGGTCAATACCTCCGCGTTCGCGATGAACAAATTCCAACTGTCCAAAATTACCTCTACGAGAACGCGATCCCTGGTTCGCGAATGTGATGCCCTGGATCTTCCTCTTACGCGAACGCGTTCCTCTCTCACGCGATCGTGTTGACTGATCTGATTACACTTCGCGATCACGAATCTCCTTATGCGAATGCGATGCACGAAATTTATGGACCCTCAAGTTACTCTACGTGTTCGCGTCCATCACCATGTGAACGCGATGAACAAAAGCCTGTAACTTTTATAGCAGCAAATCTAATCTCAATGCAAACCAAAATGGGTCCGATTGACCACTCGAATTCATCCCGAGACCCCCGGGACTTCAACCAAAGACACCAACATAACCCGAAACATCATATGAACTTGTTCCAATAATACCGGCGTGCAAGTCACCATAATACAATACTATGATGTGCAAGTCTGAGGTTTCAAACCCTCATGACATCATTTACAAGTATTACCTACCTCGAACCGGCGAAATCTCTAGCCCGCGATGCCTTTTCCCTTCAAACTAGCCTCCACGTGCATCAAATCTAACCATATTCAGGGCAAATATATCACAATATGCTAATGGGACATAACCCAATCGAAAGAACTTGAAAAATACTCAAAAACACGAAATTGGCAAAACCCGAGCCTCAGGCCCGCTTCTCGAAAAATTAAAAAAGTCACATCATCGGATTCCTCGTCTCTCCACGAGTTCGTACGTATAAAATTTACCAAAATCGGAGTTCAGATGACCCCTCAAATCTTCAAATCTTATTTTCAAATCCCTAGGCCTAAATCCTCAATTTACTCCTCAAAAACATGTAATCTAGTTGGATTATTCGATGATAATTCAGTAATATGGAGTAGAAATAATCACAAGTGACTTACCTCAAGATTTTCCATGATTTCTTACTAAAAATCGCCCAAAATCCGAGCTTGGAAGTCAAAAAATATGACCAAACCCGGACTGCTTGACTTAAAATCTATCCAAAAATTGCGGTACTGTTCACGCGGGGCACTGTTCACACATGCAGTTACAGTTCACCAATAACCCACCGCGCGGTTACTGTTCACACGCGGTTATTGTTCACTGCTGCAGAAAATACTACAGCTTTTTAAGAAATTTGCAGCATAGTCATTTTTCACTAAAATGGCTCTAAATCCATCATACGAACTCGGAATTAGACTATTCTTTTTCTTATGAGTCACAAATAATTATACGAACACAACACTTCAATAGAAAATCAATTCGGAGCTCATTTTCCCAGTTCAATACCCATCTTGCTTGTTAAATAATTAACATATGTTTCGCGTCAAAAACCGAATCGCAACTTGATGAAATTAAACTAAAATTTCTAGATTAGTCTTATAATTCATGATTTAAATTCTGGAAGTCTAAAAATCAAATTTGGATCTCTAGAACTAAAAACGAACCTTTAGATCATTATTTTTATGCTCAAAACGGAAAAAATCTTCCAAAAATGACCCATTGGGCATCCGAAACACACGTGGGGCCCCCGGGACCCCGACCAATAACACTAACCAGTCCCAAAATACATTATGGACTTTCTCGAGGCCTCAAATCACACCAAACAACGCTAAAACCATAAATTACACCTCAATTCAAGCTTGAAGAGCTTTGGAGTTTCCAACTTCTATTTCCGATGCCGAAACCTATCAAATCACGCATGTTTGACTTCAAATTTTGCACACAAGTTCAAAATGACATAATAAAGCTAAAAAAATTCTCGAAATTTCATTATGACTTCCAGATCAAAATTTCACCTATCAACCGGAAATCGCCAAAATACTAACTTCGCCAAAATAGGCTAACTTCTTCTCTGGGCCTCCAAAATTACTTTTGATTGCGCTCCTAAGCCTTAAATCATCCTCGAAACTAACAAAATCATCGAAATTCAATTCCGATCCCTCTAACACATAAGTCAATATCCGGTTGACTTTTCCAAATTAATTCTTCCTTAAAGAGACTAGTTGTCTCATTTCTTATCAAAATTACTCCAAATCAATTTTAACGCACCCAATATCGGAAATGAAATATAAGAAAGCCAAAAATGGAAAGAACGGGGTAGTAACTCATGACACGACGGGTCGGGTCATCACAAATTCATACCTTAAAATGGTGTGATACCTGCAACGATTCATTGTTAGTCTTTTCTATTGAGACTGAATGGATTGTTATATAGGTTATTTTACCCTTGGCTATGTGAGTAGTGTGGCCACCGTAGTCTAAAATCTTTTTCAAAATGATTTTCTTAAAAAAACTCAAATATTTAAAATTATTTTCTTATCCTCAATTAACGGTGGCGTCCAAGTGGGAGAATGTTGGAATTTAAACTCATGTTAATTAGTTATAGCCTGAAAGAATAGTGAAGTGGTCCAACTGGTGGATAAATAAAAGGCCTTAAATATTATATGTGTAGATAAGTGAGACCCAATAACTATTGGCCTGTGATGGGTAGACACTCTTTAGAAATAAAGACTAACCCCCCTTTCCCTAGCTATGAGAAAACCCTAGCGTATTCTGCCTCTTGAATATGTGGTAAAGGTAGACGTCCCATCCATCAAGTTCTCCGGACTGTGAGAGCGCATAGCTAGTGGATTGTGGAAGTTAGTCTCAGGCTTAATTGTTGTTTGTTGTCGCTGCTGAATCCATTGAGTTTAATGGTACGCTTCCTTAGACTCTAACCCAAGATTATGTTTATGCTTGTATTTTAATCTCTGCTATGGGTGTGGATTAATAATCTTACATTATCTAGCTTCAATAATCTTTGTTAGCCAAACTCCTATTATCAATAAGTAATAATCAACAGCGGCGTAGCTAGAAACTTCCCTGGGGAAGTTCAACTTTAAACAAAGTCAATAAATTTTTTTGTCGATAAATGATATAAACTCTTTGAAAAAAAGAAGAAATAGATTTCAAATGTGGTCCTAAATTTTCGTATGCCGTAGCCCTTCTCTTCCGTCGTGGACTCAGTGTGCCATACCCGGATCGCCTAATATTTGTCCGGGACATCAAATATCTCCGTTTAGTTTTGGCAAATAAAATAGGCAAATAACTTTGAACTCGTGAACAACACATCACTTTGAATTCCATGGACCATTGAACTTCCTTACTCAACCATATTAAGGGTATACAATATATAATATATAGCCATATAAAATAGTTTTTGACTTATATATACATAGTATAATTTTTCAGGACACCTTGACATAGTGTGTATGGCACTGATAGTTAGAGTAATCTTTTATAAGCCAGGGTGTGTCACCATAGATGCGGATCAATTTTTGAACCTTATAAATTTCTAGCGATCATAAATTAATATATAATAATAATTAAACAAAACAATAATAACTGATTTGGGCAGAAGTGATACTTTCAGCAAGTAGACAATTTTTTTTTTTTAATCTGGCTGGTATGTTTTCAAAAGAAAAAAATAAACAGAAGTGTCTACAGGTGTTGTTTTGTGAAAAAAAACAAAAGTGAAGTTAAAAAGTACAGAATGGGATTCAACCCTTCATCAATTATTCAGGAACATAGCTTAAGTTGGTTCCTCCTCTGCAGCTGAATCAACAACTGATTTTAGTTTTGGGTTCCAACTAACCAACTGATCGCCTAAAATTTATTTAATTGTTTTAATCACAACCAACTATTTTCCATCATTCCCGAGATTATTCTCTTATGTTTAGTTCGGAGACTAATATGCACGGTATAAATTTATTCAATTCTGAACATATTTCACATATTATTTTTACATATCATTCATCATTTTGCTGAGACGTGTTATCATTTAATCGACCTACGTGGCGATTTTATTTTTCACTAACACAATCCACGTGACCCCTAATATTTCAATGACTTGCAAGCCATTATCAGATATCTTATTTAATTTGCAGGAAAAAAAATGTTAAGTACTGGACAGCAAAGGCAGGAGGAGAGGAACTTAGATTCATTAGGACAGATGGCAAACGCTTATACATCATACCAAGATAAATAATAGGTAGCAAATCAATTTTGAGGTATGGAAAATCAAGAAAATAATAAAAGCTTGGAGTTCTACAAAAATAATATTATCTAAAATATTAATTAACACTAAGTTAAACCACAACACTTATTTTCTTCAAGAACATGAAGGCACGTTATTATAGAAATGGTCGTGCAGAGCATTAACAATTTCAAGTTGCACTTTTGTATCCTTAATTAATGAACATTATAAATAGGAACATCAAATGTGTTTTCTTTCAAAAAAAGAAAGATAATTCATTTGCAAAATGTCGAAAACAGTAGCACTAATTATTGTATTATTTTTAGGACTATTCTCTGGCAATTGTTATGGACAACTTAGAGTTGGATTTTACAAAGGAATAAAATGTGGGCAAAAAGATGTTGAAGGTGTTGTACGAGAGGTTGTAAAATCATGGCATTTTACAAAGGATAAAACTATTGCAGCTGCTCTTCTTCGTATGCAGTTCCATGATTGCTTTGTTAATGTAAGAATACTATCTTCTTCTTCTTCTTCTTCACCTTTTCTTATGCGTACTCATGTAAGAGAGTAGAGTCGGACCCAGAATTTTACGCGGCATAGGCACACTATTCTGCTCAATCAGTGCCCGCTAAAGGCTTTTAGTATTTAGGGTGCTAAGTGCTTTAAATTAATTATTCTCAAGGTATATACATATGCATATACAAAAAATTTGCCGAAGCACACGTCGTCCAATAAACCCTCATTTTAACATACAAGTCCGCCTTTGTAAGAGAGGCGAATATAGAACTTTTAGTCAGGAATGTGAAGTACAACTATAGTACGCCATTCGTTTGATTTCATGTGAATGTTTTTAACTATGCACGAAGTTTCAGAAACAAAATATTTTTTTGAAACTTGTGATGTTAAACATGTTATGATTTTTTTTTAGCTGTAAAATTATATCATTGAGGCTCCAATTGGAAAATTTAACGTTAAATTATTTTTAAATTTAAAGTATGTCATTCTTTTTAAAACAAAGTAAAAGGAAAAGAGTTACACTTAAAGTGAAACATAATGAGTATTTCTTTGTGATGACAATGTGCTTTGAAATAATATAAAAATTACTGAAAAAATTGCAACTATATATATGTAGCTATGCTAACAAAAAAGGAATTTTTTTTCCTCTTACAATAATAACAACAATAATAATATCAGTGCAATCTCACAAGTGGAGTTTGGGGACGATAGTATATACGTAGACCTTACCGCTACCTTCTAAAGATAGAGAGTTTGTTTCCGAAAGACTCTCAGCTCAGAAAAAGCATGGTCACAATATAATTGAAAAAAAATACATCAATGGAGAAGCCATGTAACAAGAAGCAGTAACAACAACATGATAATAAGATAACCGACAGTAATAAAAATCTACGTAATCTTTTTTCTCTTCGTGAAATTAATATTTGTGGTACATTCTTCTATTATAACCTTTTTAATGGGTTAATATTATGTATATGATATGAATATAGGGTTGTGATGCATCAATTCTATTGGATGGAGACAACAGTGAGAAAAAGGCAGGAGCAAATAAAAGTGTTAGAGGATATGAACTGATTGATGCTATAAAACAAGCTTTAGAGACAGAATGCCAAGGTGCAGAGGTCTCTTGTGCTGACATTATTTCTTTGGCAACTAGAGATGCTGTTCTCTTGGTAAATTACATTCTATTTCATCACTTTTAATCATCACTTCTTCATTATCACTTCCATTATTTGAGATTTTTTATTTTCGAGGAGCATCCAGTTGAATCAGTTTATCATTTATATATAATTGATTTGGCCGGTTGTCGCTCCTTAGGTATTAGCAGTCGTTTTCAGTTGTTGTTCCCCTGTCAAGAACAGTTTAGTTTACCGAGTTATCCACGAATGTTCTTACAAGTGTTCAAGATAATTAATGTGTTGAAAGATTAACGTTTTAATAGTTCTATGCACTAATAGTGTAACTGTTTATAAAAACAAATATAATATGTAACTTGAAAAATAAAATAACTAAATTGGAATTTTTTTCCTTGTGACATGCACCCCTTCCTTCCCTGTGGTATTAGGGTTAGTCTGGTAGTTTTTCTTGTTCTTAGGTTGCTAGTTTTACATATTATTTTCTTACCTTCAGCGTCGATTTCTTAGTATTTTGTCGTGGTCAATGTTTGTTGCTACTGCTTTCTTCTTTCCGGCCCTTGTTGTTGACAATGCTTGTTTCTACTGTTTCTTTTCATCTTTCTTGAGCCGAGGTCTATTGTAAACAACTTCTCTACTTTCCTAAGTAGGGGTAAGGTCTGTGCATCTACCCCTCCCCGAGCCTATTTGTGGAACTTTACTGGGTATGTTGTTGTTGTGACAAATACTAGTTTTGATTATAAAAATGTAACAGAGTGGAGGAAAATGGTACAATGTAGAAACAGGACGAAGAGATGGGAGTGATTCCCTTGCATCAAATGTCAATCTTCCTAGTCCATCTATTTCAGTCTCTGATTCCATCAAAGTTTTTGCCAGCAAAGGGCTTAATGCAACAGATATGGTTTATCTTCTAGGTAATTTCCATTTTTTTTCTTTTTAATTTTTTTTATATATATATAGCCAGCGGCGGAACCAAATTATGAAGGTCGCGAGTGCACTTTTGGATTCAACCAAAATCTGCTTCGTATATAGGGTGTTACCACTAATATATCACTATTTTTTAAAAATATATACATGTATACATATAATTTTTACCGAACTTTAAGGGAGCCGGTGACCTCTCTTGGTATAGCATAGTTCGCCTATGTATATAACAATAATATCTAGATCAGTTTGTCATATCTCCACTATTTCACCACATACTTGTTACCTTTCATCAACGTGGATATCAGTAACTCTACCCAGCTGGTCTTAGACAAATACAAAAATTACCGAACATTTTTTCTTTTTACTAAGATCTGAATCACAGTCTCCCATGATTTATATCTTCCTTTATTGGCCGTTGGTTCACACCCTTCTGAACGTTCTTTATTTTTCAATCCTTCATTTTATTCCGCATTTTCAAGTCAGTTTGCGTACACCTCAACTATTTCATCAGATATTTGCTACTTACCATCTAACGCAGTATACTTAGCTAGATGAGTAGAAATCACTTAATATTTTTTTGCTCATTTTATTGATCGATAGGGCACGCACTTGAATGCTTTGGAACATTCTCTATTTCTTAATAATTAATGTATGGTTTTTAATCCCAGGTGGCCACACTGTTGGAACTGCTCATTGCTCAAACTTCCAAGATAGAGTATACAACTACAAGAAAACAGGTGGACCTGATCCAGCCATGAACAAATTGATGTTATCCTCATTAAGAATGAAGTGTCCTAAAAGTTCAAATTTTGATAATTCTGTTCCTCTTGATATGGGAACTCCATCAGTTGTTGATAACTTATTTTATCAACAAATTAAAATGGGAAATGGGATTCTTGAAATAGATCAGCAAATAGCATTAGATCCATTGACAAATAAAACTGTGGATGATATAGTCAAAGGATCTGATTTTTACACTAAGTTTGGAGAGGCTATGGTGAAATTAGGTAAAGTTGAAGTACTCATCGGAACACAAGGAGAGGTTAGAAAATCATGTAGGGCTGTGAACAACAACAACAACAAGAAGAAACCATTCATTTTATTTTAGTAGAAATATTTTTTGGAAGGGGAACTGAAATGAGACGCTATTGATGGGGTCTGAACCCTCCACCTCAACTGCGAGAGATATGGATCTATTGCTGATTAATTGTGTGTTATTCTGTGTATTTTATTTTCTTGAGGGGGTGGGTCAAGAGGAGACTCTTCCTTTAATGATTCTTTGGCATTTGAAATTTGAGTATTGTTGTAATGCTTTTTCTTATTTTATGAATTCTTTTTGTTTTTATGTATTGTGTTATTTCTCCTGCTCAAATCTTTTGAGAATTGTTTTCTTAAGCTGCGAGTTTTTTGGAAACAACCTTTCCATTTTCGCAACGTAAGGATAAGATCTGCATATACTTTATTCTTCCCAGATCCCACAATGTCATATACTTTATTCTTCCCAGATCCCACAATGTGATATTGTTGTTGTTGTTTATGTTTTGAGTTAGTAATATGATTCTTGCTGAAACTATTTTTCAGATCAATAAAGCAAAAGGGAAATGTTATTCTTTTCTACTTTTCTAGTTTTGATGTCATGCCATTCTTCTTCTCTTGTTTTATTTCTTTTCTTTTACTGACCGAGAATATGATCCTTGATAGAAAGGTATGGATGTCATTTTTTTTTAGTTACTGACCGAGAACATGACCCTTGATAGAAAGGTATGGAGGTCGAGGATTATGGTAGTGGAGTAGGTAGTCTAGAGCGTTCATTCAGTAGTATGAGCACGCAGTCTCAGTTTCTGTTGATAATAATTTTTTATGACTAATCGTTAGATTTCTTTCATTATTGATTACCTTACTATCTTGTTGTTTTTATTTTGCTTTTATATGACTTTTTAGTATTGTCCATTCTTGTCTATATTTTTCATTAGTATGGTGCTCATGCTTTCTTGAGCGAAGGTCTATTGGAAACAACTTTTCTATCCTCACAAGGTATGAGTTATAATCTGCGTACACATTACCCTCCCCAGACCCCACGGTGTGGGATAATACTACATATGTAGTTGTTGTTTTATTTGCTTTATTTTCTTTTGGTTGAATAAAAGTTGGTCAGCTGTTAAAACCTTTTGGATTTAGACAGCAGACTAAAAGTTGCATACACATAGGAAACTTGTACAGAGAAATGAAAAGAAAATGAACAGCCAATTTCATAGTAATAAGATTACCAAAAAATAAAGAAAGAATGAAAACATTACATATGAATCTTTTTTGCACATGAGTACTGAATTCAGAGGTGAAGTTTTATTTAGAAATTCGACGAGCAACAATGAAATCCTGGGATGAAAGACCAGCCTTGATCTTCTGGATGGTAGCAACATCAGTCATGAATGACTTCGCGAGAATCTGGTTATTGACACCAGTAGCAAACAATGTTGTAGAGGAAGTGAAACAGTTGCAGACTTCCAGCATTGGCACTACCAAATGCTGAAACAGCTATAGCTGATTTATTCCAATCACAATTGTATTGATAATGTACTAGTCCTTTTGGCCTGAATTGTAAAGTCCGAGTGTAGAGCTTGTTAGTACTGTCCATCAAACCAACTTGGAGACTTCCTTGCACCACGAATAAGAGCTCGGCTGCACGAGGGTGGGTGTGGGGCAGGTTCACACCTGCGCCAGGGAACTGAAGAACAGCAAGTGAAGTACTATGGCCACCTAATGCCCGAAATTCTGCCTCGATCGCCTTTGTCACTTTGAAGTTTGTGATAATGCTGCCAAATATTCCGCACATGCCAGTGAAGGTGAAGAAATTTCCGTCTAGTGTGTCTCCAGTCCAATTTTCGGGAACAATAAAGTCAGTCATGATATCTGAATCGCCTGCTTGAGCCATCCAAGAATTAGTAAGAATAGCAACAACAAAGACAAGAACACTTTTTGTGAAGCACAAGGCCAACTTCGCTCTTCTGAGGAGGAAGGGTATGGGATGAAGCTAGTTGGACTTGGAAAAGTTTTGGGAAATCTACACTGTAGCCGCAGGAAAATGTATATTTTTTGTGCATTAATATATAATATACATATTTTAATACATAATTAGTATTTTTTTTTATATATATATTTGGCCAGCGGTTTGTAATTATTTTCGCCAACCGGCCAAATTTTTCAAATGCCCAAAAGTTTTAAGAGTATGATGGTTAACTTGACTCAATCAAATATTTATTTGGCCAGCGGTTTGTAATTATTTTCGGCCAACCGGCCAAATTTTTCAAATGCCCAAAAGTTTTAACTTTTATGAGTATGATGGTTAACTTGACTCAATCAAATATTTATACGAGTCCAGAGTCTAGCTTTGTGGAAAGAAAACCAAAATTTCCTGGAAGATCCAGGTGGTCATTGACATTACATAAGCTTGATCCTTATTTATTCTCTTTGCTACATATGGACTTATCTGTTTAAATATACTATCTTGATATTACTTGTTATCGGTACTATCTTGCTATTCTTTGTTGTTATCTCTGATTTAGTTTTCTAACTATTTGTCTTGCTATAACTTGCTATCAGGGCCTCATTCACCTTCTTTAGCCGAGTGTCATTCGGAAACAGTCTCTACCCTTCCTAGTCTCTACCCTTCCTGGGTAGGGGTAAGGCTACGTACATCCTACCCTCCCAGACCCCACTTGGTGGGATTATACTGGGTAGTTGTTGTTGCTACATATGGCAGAAACTAAAATAAAGTTCAACTTGCTGAACCAGTCTGTAAAAGTTGGTAGAGATAAGAAATAAACACTTTATCAGTTTCCACTCCACAACTGAAGGGTTAATTCTATTTGAGATTCATAATTATCTTAACAATCCACCAGCATCAATATTATACAATTTATTTGTGCGAAGAAATGAACCTTGGGCCTAACTCGTCAAATCTATAAATACAAATATCAAAGACAAACCATACCTTTAGTTAAGCCTGACCATTGGAGGCATTGGAGAAGCCGGCAAAAACATTTGAATAGGACCTGGTAAGGTATGCAAAATTAGAAACTGGTGGTAGAGCCGGAATCCTTTCCCCTTTCCTCAAAAGCTCTTGCAAATTTAGCCTCTGTAAGGTCAATACAGCTCGGGATTCCTTCCATATAAAAGCAAGCAATTTATCTTGGATTACAAAGAGCGAACCAGGTTTTGAACCAGGATATCTGAAACCATACCCATTAGCAATACCTTCACCCGCAAAAGCATGCTTAACATCTAGAGGGTTGCAGTCCACATCAGTGCTCCAAGGGAATGGATCATTTGAAGGCTCGTCGATATTCACTATAAACATAGCTGAGCCATTAGGATGCAGAACATAATGTGTACCTTCTAATATCTTGGTTGCGATAAGTAGCTTCTGCCCTTGGGACTCCTCATACGACAGTAAAAGAAGAAACAATGCCTTTCCGGGCTTGTCATCAGAAGGCTTCCCAGGAGGCCAACCAAAAGTTCCTCCCCACAGACCAGCATATTCTTTGCCCACTTCCGACGCCCGCATAGGCAACTTATAGAGAGCAAATCTACTTTCGTGCATATTTGGCCAAGCACGATAAGAGGATAACTTCACAGTTGAAGCATGTAATGTTAGCCCTATTGCATCACCTGGTTGCAGGAACTCGTGAAGCTGGGCATGCTTACTGCCATGGCCAGAGGAATTCTTTTTAAGAAGGTCAAGCTTGCCATTGATTGAGTCTGACTTCTTCAGTATATGTTTCAGACTGTGTCTAACATATTCAGCAATCGTCTTCCTCCTGGTGCACCGACTCCGACTCTCATCAGCAGTTTGTGATGCAGGACCGCCACTTATCAGATCAAGATTCTGTCTGAACTCACTCAATCCAATATGAGTCGGATGGAAAGGCAACTCGGAACCAGCCTTCCAGATGGTTAAACCACCACCATCGTACATTTGCATAAGTAGCGATCTTCTTTCATACAAGAGTTCTATATCCCCTCGTAAAGCAGCCTCCTCTGCTCTCAGACGAGGAAATAATATGACATCGTTAGCATCTGGCAGCATTTGACGAACTTGGTTAGTAACTGTATCAAGCAACTTTCTCCTATCAACAAATGCAAGCCGGCCAAAGGGCACTGCTGTTGCATGCTGTCCCATTACCCTTTCTGACCTAGAAACCCCACTACTTGACCTGCATATCTTCCGTGAAACCTCATTCTCTGAAGGATGAATAAAGCTCTTCCTGTGGAACAACTTACCCCCGCCACTCTGCTGCCGAGGCTCAACCTCTAACAGAAGCGCATTGCAAGTCTTGTCAATCTTCTTGAGAGAACCAGGATAAACATAATCAGTTCCTTTCTCCCTACCATGGAGGAAAAACGCAGCGGAGCCCTCAAAATCAGAAAGAACTTCAAATACAGGTGACCACAAAATCGGCCCTTCTTCAAGGCCTAAAGGACCAAGTTCTTGGGGAATGATTCGACAACCAACCACCGATATGAAACCAGGCATAACATAAACAACATTGCCAAGTTCAGGATTTTGATGAACCCAAATACCAAGCAAAGGCTTTATCCCTACAAGAAAGCGACACAGTGCCTTATAGGAACAGAGTCCCTTTCGCCATTCAATAAGGTCCCTATGAGGAACCACCCCAAGCATATTGCATTGTGAAAACCAAACCTTATCAGAGGCAGCTAAATCATGCAGGTTTCTACAGCATAAACCAAGATTACATACATCCCTTGGTGTAAGTGATCTACTTACAATCGCAAACACGTCATCAGGCAGTGCTAAAAGCAAGCTAGACCCACAAACATCAGGCAACATAGCACCACTTCCTTACTCTCAATAGGGAATTCAAGATTTTGCTGTAATACCTTTTTTTTTTACACAGACGAGAATGCTAAAAAACTAAAGAATGATCAAAACTGCCTGCAGCCCATCAAAAAGTCATTACTTAAGAAGGGTAATAATCAGTCATACCTCTCAAAGATCACTGCTGTCACAATTGGGTTTCAAGATTTTGCAACAAAAATACCAAAGAACCCTACTTTCTTAATTGGAATTCAAGATATTGCTACAAACTTCACAAAAGAACCAAACTTTCTCAATTGGGGTTCAAGATTTTACTACGAAATTCACCTAAGAACCAAACTTTCTTAATTGGATTTCAAGATTTTGCTCCAAACTTCACCAAAGAACCCTGCTTTCTTAATTGGGATTCAAGATTTTGCTACAAAATTCACATAAGAACCAAACTTTCTTAATTGGGATTCAAGATCTTGCTACTAAATTCATCAAAGAACCAAACTTTCTCAATTGGGCTTCAAAATTTTGCTAAGGGACTGCAATTCACTAAAAACATAAGAAACCCCTAAAAGCAAATCAAGATCTAAGACCCAATTGACTTTAGTAGTCATAGATCTTATTGAGCTTTGTGAGATCACACAAATTTTGACAAGTTGTTCATTAATCAGTCATCACCAACCAAAACATGAATGAGAAACTGGTTGTTTTTTCCCTAAAAACCAAATGATGATGAAGAAGAAATGTGAGGCTTTCTTCTTGAAAAGGACAAAACAACCTTTGGAATTGTCTTTTTTTTTGGGTTGGGGGGGGGGGGGGGGGGGGCACCATTCCACTAGGACTACAATGACAGCCAAAGCCAGCTTATTAATATTGAATGAATTATGAACTGAAATTTGGGATCCTTAAATCAACAAGTCAAAGCAACTGAGCTCACAAAGATTGTCCAAAATGGACGAAAAGAGAGTGAAGAAAGAGAGAAAATAAATAAATATAAAAGCACAATTAATAACTATAAACCCTTTAAACTAGACACTATTTATTTGCACCTAAATTATTTGCAGTCCTAATTGCCTTTGGACTTGATTATTATGTTTTTTTTTTGGGATTTTTACGTGGGGATAATTTTACATATATACATTTGGACAAATCACTTTTAAGTCGTCTAACCCACAATACGATTTTCATCTTGTAACTCATAAATAATTTTCAGCCGCCTAACCCATAACTTCGTCAACTACACCCAAAATTATGTCTAAATTAGATTTTACTTTTTTTCTTTCATTTATATCTTTTCTCCTTTTTCCATTTAGATTCTTATTTATTTTTTACTTTCCTCTGAATAGAATTTTCTAAACTTCACAATATCATGAAGTTGAAGTAAAAAATAAAAGTATATTCATCCTTAGAGTGTAATATTATTCTTATATTTTTTTGGCAAAATTTAAAGTTTTGTAAGAAAAATTCTTATTTCACTGGAAAAAATAAAAATTTATATTATTAAACACCTTATATACATTGTTATACATAGTCATACGTTAACTATACATAAATATATAATAATACACACTATCTGAAGGCAATTTTTGTTTTTACAATATCTATGTTGTAAAATTATGTATAATCTGTATACTTGTGTATAATCATGTATAAATCTTTATAGCTATGAGAATACACATAAATATACATAATTATAATTATGTATAATCTTGTATACTTATATATAATCATGTATAATTCTATATAACTATGGTAATACACACAAATATATAGGGTTATACATCATTATACAAAGATAATATAGTTATATACAACATATACATTATTCTTCCTACCTTCAGAAGTCACTAAAAGTGAGAAGAAGAAGAAGAAGAAGAAGAAGGAGGAGGAGGAAAATTTACCAAAATAAAAAAGGAGATTTTATAACTTAGAATTAGAGACAAGAATTAAAAGAAAGAACCACTCAATATTTTTTACACATCTACTTCAATACCAAAATATCAAAAGAGAGTTTTTCAGAGGAAGTTAGATCTGAAAATTAAAGAGGAGAGAAGATGGAGATGAAATTATTTTATAAAAGAAGATAAATAACTTGAACAACATCTCAATAACTTAAAAATTGTATGAAATTATCGTCGATCACCGGAGATTCATTTTTCGATGACTTCACTGACTTTGTCGTCAACCTCTTTACCTTAAAAATTGAAGGAAAAAATGGGTAAAGGATATTCTCCACTGTCATATCTATTTTTCGGTGACATCGTTAATTTTGCTGGTGACCTCTCGATTGACTTCACTCTGAAAGTTGAAGAAAGAAGAAAAAATGGATAAAGGAGGCTGTCTAGTTATCTTCTCCATGTTAGGTTAACTGATGAACTCATTTTTATGCATTATCTATAAAATGAGCTATATTATCTAAAAAGTGGTCTATAAAGTTGGTTATGTCGGGTAAAGTATTAAAATATGGGCTATTTTTTGTTTTGAAACTGGGCCGGCTAACATAGAATGTAATTCTATCTTTTACATACCTATACCATATACCAAAGCTTATTACATTCATTGTTTAAGAATTGTGTTAATTACCTTTAAGCATACCAAATTATCATTTATATACCATAATTCAAATTAAGGGTATAATTATTGCTTCATTTATACTATGCGTGATTTTAGGACCATAATTTTACTTTATTTCGTTTATCCGCATGTCTCTCCTTCCATCCCACACCCCCACGATTTACCTACAGTTAATCACCCTCCACCCCACGATTTTCCTTCATTTTTTTTTCCAGTTATCGTACAATCTCTTCTCACCACAATTATCAGCTATTTCTTCTACACTTAATTACCTTCAATAGTATACCCATGATGTTTTCAGAATTTTTTCAGCATGTCTCTGTCCAAAGAGGTGATTAAAGGATTTGATGGGTTGGTCAAAATCAAGCATTTGACTTTTATGTTTGATTTCTGGGCATTTTCATATGCTTCTTCATAGCCTTTGTAGTGATTTGGAAATTGTTGGAGTTGTCGCAAGTAATTGATTTATATTGAAATGAATCATCAATTGAGAAGACAATAAAATTGACAGTGTGGGTACAATTGTAGTTTATTTGTAGTTTTTTTTTGTAGATGAAGAACAAATTTTATTGTCAATTTTTTTTTGACATAAGATTCTAGTTTAATTGTAGTATAAATATAGTAATTTTGTAGATACTCTTAAAAATAATACAACTGAATTCAAACAACATAGCTACAAAATATGTAATTATGGATAAATAAATAACAGTGGGAATCAATTAATAATACAGGCAGCGACAATAATGTTTATTCATCTAGACCCAAATATTATGGCAGATAAGCTGTAGCCAGAAAAAGGCACGCTTTTGCTGGCAATCGAAAGAAATTGCCAGTGAAAGTCAATAATTAAAACAAATCTTTTAGAATATTTCAATTCCCTCCAATTTTTTTCATTCTAAATGTTCCCTCCCTGGATAATATATCCGCTCCCATTGCCCTAATCATTCCTTTTCTCTTTGTAAATTACAAATACACAAAGTCCAAAAGAGCATCTTCCCAATCAGTCACGTCTTTTTCATTATACGACACAAATTCTCGAACAGAATCATGTTAGCCGGTGCTTTTCTCTAATATCTGATCATTTTCTTGGTCTATTTTCTATTTTTGAATATCTTATCTACTCCCGCAGATACAACTGAGTCCTCCCAATTCTCGAGAAATCAATTCTGAACGCCGACCACCGCATTCGCTTTCTTTTCTCCTCCAAACCCCATAGCTAAATCCAACATCTCTATCTTTTGTGTAAGTGCCTGTGGAGATTTAGCAGATCTGTTGATTGTTACATTAGGAGTATTAGCTTTGGCATTTTTGTAGGAGCCCTTCTTTGTTCAATAACCATGTCGTCCACGGCTAAGCTCAAATCTGTTGACTTTTTCAGGTTTTTTTCCCTCTCTATTTTCATGTTCAATTAATTTCATTACCGGCGTGTTTTTCATTTTTTTCTAATTCTGATTTCCATCACATGTTGTAATCAAAGTCATTTTTAACTGCAAAAATAGTAAATTTGGTTGTGTTGTTACTGCCAAATCGCGTACTAATGTTAATTTACTGTTTGTTTTGATGTTTTTGAAGTGGATTAATTGAAGTTAGTGAAAATGGCTAGTGATTCAATTCTGATATAGTTGTTACCTTTAGAGATCAAATTGTTGCTCTTTTTCTAATTATGTCTGTTTAGTTTTTTGTCTAATTTTGTTCATATTTTTCATATTATTTTTGTGGTGTTACGGATATTGTCTTCTTTTATCTTTTTGTTTTCTTGAGTCGATGGTCCTTCGGAAACATACTCTCTACTCCTTCGGTGCAAGGGTAATGTCTGCGTACACACTATTTTTCCAGACCCCACTAGTGTTATTTCACCGAGTCGTTGTTGTTGTAATTTTATGTAACTTGATTTTTCAACAAAACTGCAGTTGCATTACCTATCAAGTTATCGTTTCATCACTGATCACACATGTATACCCGATCTTACATGTATGCTCTTAAACGCGATCATCTATAGAATATTCTTGTCTTTCCTTGTTAAAGTAGAAAGGTAGTTGTGCTCTCATTCTCCTTCTATAACCCGTAGATGTCTAGTAATTAGTTTGTTGTCGCTACTCTTCATCTTTTTCTTGGAGGGATATTTTTGAGTCAATAGTAGGATGAAATATATTTAGAAGAAGAGGAAGGAACATGTGGTAGTGCTTTCATTCTAGCAAAAGGGTAAAAGGAAGATACCTGGATCGAGTGCATACTTTAATAGAATGTGCTCTCCATTTATCCAAAGGAAGGTCAACGTAGCACTTAAAGACGAAGCTTCTGCAGTTAAAATCTATTTTTCATAGATTTATTTCTAATTCTAAGTTGATAGGCAAAGCCGTAAGGAGTTCTCACTCTTTATCTTCCAAGTATTTATATGATTATCGGGGGGCTAGTGAGCAGAAATAGTGAATGTCATATTGATTGAATGGCTTTCAGAAACCAATATTTGGTTGAAACAACAAAATAATGGGTATTGTGAGCTATATATATACACACGCACACACATATATGTATCATGTATGTGTTTATATGGCTTCTCCTCTCCCATCTATTTTGATTTTCTAGTTTTCATCTTCTGTTTAACTCTTTGTCTAAAACAAAGAGGGGAAGGGCAGTAGGGCACCTGGAATGACAGCTTAATTGTAGCATCTTCTTGTCTCGAAAAGTGCATTTGTGGGAACATCTTTACTAACTAACCATTTCAATAGTGTGCATTACAATTCCAAGATGCACGACCATAGAAGTAATGAATTCTTTACTTTACCTTGGCTTAATGCAATTAGAAAATTTTGTGTGAGTGCTTCCTGGATTGGATGAAATCTTGCATCAACAATCCTCTAAACTGCTCCTTCAGAATGTTGTGTAAATTTATTTTATTTTTTTACTGCAGGGACATTCCCTGCGATTTGACAGAGGCATCATTATCTGATGCTGGATTGTCTATTGTAGCAGCGCTTTCCATGATGTTTCTCTTTGGAATAGTAGGAAGTCAATTATTTGCCTTCATGTTTACAGAGCAAGTGGTAGAAGATAGTGAATTAAGTGTAATTGTTGCACCACCAATTTCTACTAGCTTTAAAATAGATACATTTTCCTAAATTGCTGGTACAATTGTATCTTAATACTGGTGTTGTTTTCCTTGTTTTATTACATTTGCTTTCAAGTTCATATTATCAGAAGCAATGATCATCAATGCTTGTATATATGTCAGTTATCTTGTAGCTCACATTTAATTCAATCGTGTTTATAACTTGTAGGAACTAAATAACTATTTGGCAGTGACCACCACTACATTCGTTGTTGTTGATAAGAGTTCTGATGCAGAATTCTTACGAATTGATTTTAATATGAGGTATGATTTTGACACATCTTGGAAAAATATTCAGTCCCCTTTTCCCTTTTTCTTCTACTAAATGCATGACATATAGATATTATCCATTTCTGAAATGGAGGCGTCTTTGTTTAACATTCTTCTACTCTCAACTTTTTATTGACACAAATGTGACACTACATATGAAAAAAGTAACTTGGTCATACTAAGAAGTTGATTACATATTAATGAATGTGTTGCTGGATTAATTATGTCAGTACTAATACAACACTTTTGGAGGTCTTCTCTTGTAGGAATAAACTATATTGCTAGTTGTTTGTTTCTATTCAGATGTTTCAAGATGCTTACAATGTCCTCATATTTTCAGTTGATTTTCAAGTCATGCATTCCCTTCTATTATGGAATATTATTAAGCAAACTTGTCTTGCCGTTTTCCAGCACTATCTTGTGAATTTGCATCAGTGGATGTGAGTGACGTCTTAGGAACAGTAAGTTTCAACTCACTTCTTAAGGACTTCATAATCTGAAAGAGAAAATGCTTTATCAAAACATCATGCAGTTTGATGCAGCTAGCCTTTAGCTTTTTGTTTATTCGTGATTAATAAATTTGTATATATTAATCTCAGAATATATTTTAGCATTTCTAATCTTTAGATTAAGAGTTTGTGACTTGTTGAGGCTTAGTAGCCTCCTTTCAGCACTAGGAATATGTGAGAAAGAATGAAATTTAACTATTCCTGCAAAAGAAAATGCATTGATTGCTATAAAATCTGCACTGTTAGCTATAACACTAGTCTTTTGTTTCATCACTTTATGTTTATGGCTAAGTTTAAAGTTACTCAGTTTACCTTTTCCCCATTCACATATCCATCATTCTAGTTTTTCATCTAGTTGTTCCTCTAGAGAATCCTCATGATGAACTAGTTTGTTAAGGGAATAGGACAGTAAATTCACCTATGAAGCCATTGATGTTCAAATAATAGCTAAAGCTTGACCGTGGTTCTTTGTTATATTAAGCTTGATCGTGGTTCTTCCAATACATGATTTATATATGCTAATAGAAGGATTAGCCAAGGTCTCCTGAAAACAGCCTTTCTGCGGTAAGGTCTGCGTACATATTATCCTCTCCAGACACAACTTGTGAAAATATACTATGTTGTTATTGTTGTTGTTGTTGTTGTTGTTGTAGTAGTCATTTAAAATTCTATGAACTTGGTGACTTGGTAAATATTGTTATGAGTACTTAATACTTCAGGAACATATACAACATTTAGCAAAAAAAGAGCAGGGCAATTATCTCCTGTCATGGTCTGTAGATTGAAGCTTTCCATAATTATACAAGCATGTTGACATGCACATCCCAGTACATACACATACATATATATGGTAGACATGTTTAGCTTTAAAATTGAATGCTTGTTAATCACTTCTGTTTCATTTTTGATCATAGTGTGTGATGGTATTTCAGGTCCTTTAACTTATTTTATAATTTAAGGTCATACAATCTAATGTTCGATAATTTAGCGGCGGGAAGATTTCATAATGATGAAAAGTTGCGAAATCATTTGAAGACTATCATTCCGGATTATTATTATGATGACATTAGCTATTTAGTCCAAACAATATATTTTTATATTTTAAGTTATTGTGATATTAATATATTTTGTTAGTACTTCCTTTTGATTATTAGGATTTAATGAGATATCTTACATTTTTTTGAATTAATATTAATATATTTTATTATTTGGATCATATTTTATACAAATGTAGTAACTATTATTAATTGTTGCCAATTTATTGATATTATCGCCAGTGACTTCTAAAGATATTGATTTTTAGTGGCAATTTAGTCAAATATGTTAGCTATTAAAAGGGAGGCTAAAAGGGCAAACTAATTGCCGTTAAACTTGTGGACTTTATTAGTTATATATCGTTCGGCTTTGGTACAAGGCTCCAAGTTTGATTTTTCATCAGAGCTTCCATTTTATCATCCATAACAAGCTCGCACTCTTTGACTCCTTTAACTTCTTCAAATGAGAAAGGTTCTTCATCATCAATTGGTCCTGCAAAGAAACATGAATACGCACTGACAAAATTTTTATCTTTGAAGCGAGCTGGCTTGATAATAGTTCTTATTGGCCTTCCCGAACCACTTGAATCATCTTCTTGTTAAGTTTTATGTTGTTGAGGTCCAGGACTCCCCCTTTCCCTTAACTCCTCGGCGACTGTATTATCTAGAGAAGCACCTGCGATGGGCAAGCTTGAATCTCCATTATTTAAGGTTTTTGAATTCACTTCATCCAATGCATCTCCATAATATAAAGACACTTCGTCGAATATGATATCCCTTGAGACAACAAAGAGATGATTTTTAGGATTCATGCACTTCCATCCCTTTTTCCTTTCATCATATCCGACAAAGATGCATTTCCTTGCCTTGGCATCTAACTTGCTCTGTTGAGAATCTGGAATGTGCACATAACAAATATAGCCAAAAACCTTGAGGTGTTTCACACTAGACTTTTCTCCAAACATTAATTCATAGGGAGACTTCATATTGTTTGGAGAAAGCGGCATCCTGTTAATCACATACGCTGCACATTTCATGCCTTCAGCCCACAAGGCTATAGGTAAATTTTTGGCATGAAGCCAACTCTTACATGTCTCAGTTAAGTGTCGGATCTTCCTTTCAGCCACTCCATTTTGTTGTGGCATATCAGCGCATGTCAGCTCTCATTTGATGCCATGCTGACGACAAAAAGAAAGAAACTCATCTGATGTGAACTTACCGCCATTATCACTCCGCAATCGCCTTATTCTGGAATTGAGTTCACCTTTAACTGTTTCTTTGAACTCCACAAACTTACTGAAAACTTTTGACTTGTATTTCACAAAATAAACCCAAGTGAATCTAGTAAAATCATCAATAAAGATTAACATATAAGAATAGCTTGAGAATGAAGGAGTTCTCGTTGGCCCCATCAAGTCACTGTGAATAAGTTCTAGTGGGGCATTATACCTTGACAAGGATCTGTCAAATGGAAGACGATGTGCCTTTCCATATTGACATCCTTCAGAAACCTCCCCTCCACCAAAATTTCTTAAGTTAGGCAAACCTTTTACTAGATTCAACTTTACCATGACTTTTAATTTATCCATGCTTAGATGTCCAAGTCTAGCATGCCAAAGATGTGTATTATCATTGCTGCTCATTTTCTCAATATATGAATTAGAGGCAGATAAGACATACAAATCATTAACTCTCTTACCTGAGTGAACGATATCTGCCTTGAGCACCTTGATATTTCGGAGGAACTTCACATAACGTGGGCCAAATAGCAAATAATTTCTAGTATCTACATCATTTGCAACTGAAAATAGATTTTTCTTCATACCTGGAACATGAAAGACATTGTTAAGGGTGATAGCGTCTTTTTGCTTCTCATTGATCATAACAGTGCCTTCCTTCTCCACATTATGGACTGCATTATCAGCTGTAACAATGACATCATACCCGTTGTATTCGTGAAAGGTGGAAAATTTGGATTGATCTCCAGTGAGATGGTGCCCACATCCTGAATCCACGATCCAGTCTCTTTCAAAATTTATGGAAGCCATGGCATTTATGGCTCGAGTCTCCGCTGCGAAACACTTTCCCCAGTCTTCTTCTTTTTCTTATTCTTCAGCAACTATCTTGGTTTGAGCCATATTGCTCTCCTTGACTCGACAATATCTTTTTATATGTCCGACTTTGCCACAATGATAACATTTTAAAAGCTTTTTATCGTTACTGGAAGACTCCCCCTTCTTTCCCAACGAGCTTGAACCACTTGAGGACTGAAAGTGCATGCTATCTCTTGATTTCCCCTTATAGTTTATCTTATCGACAACAAGGTCATTTCTTTCCTCTTCTTTGATAGATACACCAGCCATCTATTTGGCTAGTAGCTCTTGTGAGGATAATAAATTCTCAAATTCTTCCAAAGATGGTTGTTGAACCCATCCTTGAATTGATGTAACAAATGGAATATATTCTGACTTTAAACCACGAATAATGATTCTTCTTATTCGTGCTTCAGAGATAGTTTCTTCCGGATTCAATAGAGAAATTTCAGAACACAGATTTTTAACCTTCAAAAAATACTCGGCGATAGAGAGATTACCTTGAGTGGTGTTAGCTAACCCGTTCTCCAAAATCTGTAGTCGAGTTTCATCCTTCTTGTTGAACAACCGATCGAAGGTCCTCCATATTTCATGAGCTGATTTACACCTTATAATATGATCAAATAAATTATAAGAGATAGACCTCTTCTGGATAAATTCCGCCTTAGCATTAATCTGCTTCGACTTCTTATGCGTATTACTATTTTCCGGTGCGTCAGCAGGAGGACTTGTGTTACTCCCATTGACAACTTCCCAAAAATCCTCACCAACAAGGTATGATTCCATATAGGTCTTATATACCTTGTAGTTGGACTGATTCAATAACTCCATCCCCATTCCCTTTGCACGACCACCCAAATCCATTTAGAGAAACCAATTGAATCAACCACTACCCCGACCTTAAAATTCAGAAGCCAACTTATGGCTCTGATACAATGTAAAGAATAGCAGAAGAAGAGTATTATTTGAAAACATTCTGCCAGCCCAAGATCATTAACTAAAAGAGGAAGATTCAACTAAGGAAGAGGAAGCTTTCAAAGGAGAATAAAATTTTTGGAGAGAACTTTGTTTAGGAAAGAAGGCTTTCTTGAATTTGGCTTAGTTACAAATGAACAAGACACCCCCTATTTATACTAGCATATGGATGATTTTAGATAATGTACAAAGAAAATTCTAGCAACCTTATCTTCTAACAACACTTTAGAATATCTAGATATATCTTATCTTCTCACAACATTCTACAACATCTAGATATGTCTACTAATAAATATCAATGAGACCATACTAGGACATTCTAGAGAATTTTATATTTATTCAAAAATTCAACTTTATTATTATTTTTCACAGACATACCACTGGAAATGAAACTTCAAGCATTAGGATTAATGTTTCCATTGTGTCAAACACTGCTTTCTGATTTCATTTTATATTTGGAAGAAAACCTGAAAGTGCAATCAAGTAAAATAAATTAAGCTGAAGAATTTGGTAGAGAAAATGAAAATTAATATAGCCATGCCTCAGACTAGTTACCATCAAATCTATATAGTGACAAATCCACAATAAATACTCTGAGCAATGAATTAACAGCTCAAAGTATGAGTATAATGCCACTCTCAGCTATAGCAAAACCGCGAACATATCTTAATACGACAAAAATATCAGTTGAGAATGTCAGAACTGAGTAGCATTGGACGATGAAGATGACTAGCATAGAGCTTTGTGTCACCCTCAACTATAATAAAGCTTTGGACCAATTCTATTATTGGAAAAACGATAGTTAATAGCAAGAGATCATTTAATTTATATTATCATATATATGGACAAAATATCAGCACTTTCAAATGATGTTGCATAATATTTCGTTTATAGACTGATAAAAGAGTAGAACTGTCAAATTCCACACACGAGCACAGTACTTTTCTTCACTTACACTTTGATGATAGACCAAGAGGTGAGGCTCTTGAAAACTTGGCTAATTAATATTTTCAGATTGTCTACTAATTTAGAGCAAGGAAACTCTCATGAATGATGGTTAAATCTGTGAGACGGCAAAGTATCTGTCTCTAAAATGAGTCCAGGACATTTTGAAATTGTCAATACTGTCAAAGAACAAAGATTTTGAGGCAACTTCCCGATCAACTTGGGGAAACTTTCAATTGCAGATCAGTCACTCAGTTATTCGTTTCATCCCTCTGATGGCATGGGCTTTCGATGCAAGATCTGCAATATGCTTTCCTTTCCCTAACCCTAAGCCGGCAATTCGACGAGTGATGAAAGGAGTGCTTGCAAAGGTTCTCGTCGAAAACTTCAGCTATGAACCTAAAGAATTTTCCATGAGGAAATGACAATTTTAAAGTCGATCCCAGGCTTAGGCAAGAATCAGCTACAGTAACCACAGGAATAAATTTACATAAAAGAATTACTATAATAGGAAGATGAATTTCTCAAAATTAACCAATAGAACACTCATCAAAGCTCTAATATAGATCGAAGCTGAGCTTCAATGGTGATGGAGCTGAGATTTTCGTATCATAGGCAGTGGCGGAGCCAGAACCTTCATGAAGGGTGTTCAAAAAAAATATTTGTAGCTACTGGGAATTAAACTCTTGACCTTATGTAAATTTTGAACACCCTTGACCACTAAACTACACTTTTGGATAGTGTTAAGGGTGTTCAAAACTTAATATATAGAGATAAAAAATAGATTTTACCTTATATATACCAGTATAATTTTTTGGCGAAGGGTGTTCGGGTGAACACGCTTGCGCCGGGCTAAATCCGCCCCTGATCATAGGCATTCAAGGAGAAGAAGAGAAAGCATATTGAGAGAAGAACTTGGAATCATAGGAAAATGAATTCAGCCTAAATGAATTGAGCGGAGCCATCCCTATATACAATGCTAATCCAAGACTAAAACACTAACTAACAAGCTGATTGGTATTGCTGTGTACCACTCAATTCATTTAGCTGTACCGCTTTCATAACTAACTAACTAATTAAAATAATTAGAGTTCTTAATCGCCCCTCTCCTCCTCTCAAGTTGGAGGTGTAGCAAACACAGACAACTTGCCCAATGTAGCACTGTGTTTAATCCTTGTCAGGGCCTTAGTTAGAATATCTGTGAGTTGGTCATCAGTTATGATATAATGAAGAGAGATCAGGCCTGCTTGTAGTTGATCACGCACAAACTGACAATCGACCTCTATATATTTGGTTCTCTCGTGAAATATTGAACTCCTATCAATGTGTAATGCAGTTTGACTATCGCAATAGACTGAACTAGGTAAAGTGAAAGGGTCGGAAAAGCATTGTTTCCAATATGACTCTTAGACATAACTCTTATACATAGAGCTGTGGTTATTTGGCTCTTTATAAACTTATTTTTAGTTTTATGACTCTACCTCTTTTTTTTACACATGAAAAATTTATTTTTACACGTAAGAGATTTGTATTTTTCACATAAGAGATCTATAAAGATCATTTTTTTAAATACAAAATTGTAAAAGCGCATGATTTATAAATAGAACTAAAATTTTACGGTGCAATCTTGCTTACACCACTTTGGCCATGAATCTAATTTTACAAAATATTAGTCTTTTGAGATATTTATTTTTGTAATATTTACAAAGTATGCAAATTGCTAGAATTATTATTTTATATTAGTTTTATAATAATTGACACAAGATATATTTTATATAAATTTTATAATGATTGACATACAAATATGTGCATTCAAAAATTAATTAATTTTACAGGTTAAGACGATATAATTATTGTTCTTTTAACTGATAAATCGGTCAAATATACTTATCATTCATCATTTTGAGTTTGAACTTTTTCCCTTAAAATTTCATATTATGCATCACAATTTTGAAATAGCATTTTGTAATATATGGATTGATTTAGGGTACAAATGCATAGCACGTGTCCAAAAACAAATACATTAAATAAAGAAGGAAAACCTTATATATCCCTCTTTCTTTCTTTTCAAAAAGACAAAGACTTCATTGAATAATTGAGTCAAATAGAAAGGAACGGGTTGGGGGATTGAAAAATTAAGAGCCTAAAATGATCAATTTTTGTAGGGCTTTCTTGGATGAAGTCCTCTCTTCTAAAATGCATTCCGATCATGCTCCTAAATCCCAAATCACCTAACGTAGCTAATTAATTCACAAAAATTCTGATCCAAGATCATATACAATCAAATCAAATCTTGGTCAAACCTTTTAAATTCAAAGCTTTCTACTGACTCTGTTCTTTTAGATTCATTTCAATTCTCCTGAAAACCAAAACCAACTATCTACATTAGTCATAATGCATTACATGAGGCAAGTCATGCCCGAGAACTGTCGATCAAAATGAAAAAGCTAAAAATGACCGGTCGGATCGTTATAGAAAGAGTGACTTAGCCACCAACTAAAATCCCTAAAATCTCTATATAATATAGACATTCACCATAAATAAAATTCTATTTATACAAATTGTAGTATTTTGGCTCTTTACAAACTTATTTTTAGTTTTATGACCCTACCTTTTTTTTCACGCATGGGAAATTTATTTTTACATGTAAGAGATCTATACTTACACATAAGAGATCTATAAAGGTCATTTCTTAAATACAAAACTGTAAAGGGACATGGTCTACAAATAGCACTAAAGTTTTACGGTGCAAGCTTGCTTACACCACTTTGGCCATGAATCTAAGTTTACAAAATATTAGTCTTCTGAGATTTTATTACTGTAATATTTACAAAGTACGCAAATTTCTACAATTATTATTTTATATTAATTTTATACTAATTGACACAAGATATATTTTATATAAATTTTATAATGATTGATACAGAAACATGTGCATTCAAAAATTAATTAATTTTACTGGTTAAGACGATATAATTATTGTTCTTTTAATTGATAAATCAGTAAAATAGACTTATCATTCATTATTTTGAGTTTGAACTTTTTCCCTTAAAATTTCATATTATGCATCACAATTTGAAAATAACATTTTGTAATTTTCAAAATAATTAATATGTATTGATTTTTTGTACACGTGTAACGCACGTGTCCAAAAACTAGTACAATGAATAAATTAAGAGGAAAAACCTTATATTTCTCTTTTTCTTTCTTTTAAAAAAGACAAAGTCTTCATTGAATAATTGAGTCAAATAGAAAGGAACAAGGTGTGGGGTTGAAAAATAAAGAGCCTAAAATGATCAATTTTTGTAGGGCATGTGTTAGGCTTTCTTGGAACGAAGTCCTCTCTTTAATACGAGACTTTTTATAGTGTTTTTGCCTATAGATTCCAGACTTACTTGGTCTCCTCTTCTAGTTTTTGCTTAATTTTTAAGTGAATAATACAAACTAACTAAATACTAAATTTTCTTTCAAGAAAATTGAACTTTGTCTCTTGTGGAAATATTTGTTGATCGGATAGCTTAGAAAATTAAACATTCAAATATGATGGTCAACTTTTCCCTCTCATAAAACTTCATCTAGAGTGCCATCACAATCATCCTTGATCACTTACATC
Organism: Nicotiana noctiflora; assembly: GCA_032618575.1. Classification (NCBI taxonomy): domain Eukaryota; kingdom Viridiplantae; phylum Streptophyta; class Magnoliopsida; order Solanales; family Solanaceae; genus Nicotiana; species Nicotiana noctiflora. Next base: position 65,959 of record JASVEL010002909.1, read on the forward strand.
AAAGAAAATAGTATGACTCTCTCTTGTGGAAATATTTGTTGATATGATAACTTAAAAAATTAAACATTCAAAATGGGCAAAGAAAATTAGACTTTCTCTTTCTTGAAAAAAAAAAGGCACCATGGTCAAAGATGACTTTGTAGAAAGACTTGTTCTATGAAGACTTTTCCATGAACAAGGAATATTACTATATTATCTTGATTTTAATTTATGTGATAACTTTTTTCATGATGAGATGTATGAAAATAGTCTGTTATGGGTGTGTTTGGTATGAATGGAAAATATTTTTTGAAAAATATTTTCTAATTTTCCCATGTTTGGTTGGCTTAAATGTTTTGGAAAACATTTTCCATATTAACTCATTTTCCTCCAATTGGAGGAAAATATTTTCCTTATCGAGAGAAGGAAAAATATTTTCCAAACTCTTTCTCAACCTTCCCCACCCATACCAACCCACCCCACCTCCTCTCCAAAAAAAGTTTTTTTTTTTTTTTTAAATTTCAGTTTTTCCATGCACCTTACTAACCCTCCACCACCACCCACCGTAAAAAAAATGTTTTTTTACCTTAAACTTTTCAAAGGAGAGTTGCATAAAAAATATTTTTCTAAAAAAAAACTATTTTAATTTCTACTCTCTAACCAAACGATAGGAAATATTTTCCGGAAAATGTTTTTCACTTACCAACCATACAAGAGAAAATAAGTTATAAAACCACTCATTTTCCATGAAAATATTTTCTAGGAAAACATTTTTCATGGAAAACATTTTCCTTTCGTACCAAACACACCCTATGTGTCATAAAGTTTCTTCTTTACTCGATTAAACCCATTTGGGTCGGAGGAATTTATTTTTGTTGTTGATGCGATAGTAGTTTCACACATATTTGATGCTTCAAATTTTTCCAACGCTGTCATCTTCTTGTTGGAAACTTCACATGCATAGTTTTTGGACACTAATTAGGTACCTTTTATATAATACTTTTTATCCAAAAGCTGAGGCATTAGTTTTTGGCTATTCTGATGGTTTGAAAATATTTTACATTTTAATGTATTTAGAGTTGAGAGATCATTATTTTTCATGGAATTGACTAAAAAATTTACCTCCAAGTAAGGGTAATTTTATTTACAAAAAAAAGGTAATTTTTTCTCCAATTAAAAATGATCACTACAAACTAAAATGAGCTAAACAAAATGATCAATTAGGACAATGTTATGGCCCCGAAAAAGGACACGTATCGTATTATGCAGAAGACTTGACTTAGCAAGAAATTAAGGTCCGCCAATTATATATATATATATGTATGCCTTGTCTAATAACAACCTTCAATCAAACATATATATATATGCCTTGCCTAATAACAACCTTCAATCAAACAACCTTGTCTAAAGCTTTGCACATCATGAAGGTGTTACCGATAACATTCTTTTTTTTCTTCTTGTTTTTCATTTTTACAAACACCAAGTTTAGTGTATGTATTGGAATTTGCAGAGAAAACGAGCAACAAGCATTGGAGAGTCTAAAGAAAGAAGTATATGATCCCACAAATTTTCTCTCCTCTTGGATTGTTGGAAACGACTGTTGTGAATGGAAAGGAGTTGTGTGCCACAATATGACTCGTCATGTGATTGAGCTACACATAGGCAGTGATTTGTATGAACCAAGCTATGATCTAAGGATCAATAACTTTGATTGGCTGCCAAGTCTTTTTAATCTTGAGAACTTGAATATTTCTAGTGTGGATCTCAGCCATGCAACTAACTGGCTACAGGTCATTAACATGCTTCCTTCTTTTGTTGATCTTCGTTTATATAATTGCAGTCTTCATAATATACCACCTCTACTTCATCATAATTTTTCTTCACTTGAAACACTCGACCTTTCTTGGAACAATTTTAGTTCTTCTATTCCCAAATGGGTTTTCAATCTCCCTAGTCTTTTGTCTCTTGATTTGCGTAGTAGTAATTTTATTGGCCCGTTTCCTAAAGGTCCTGTTAACTTTACTTCTCTCACGGCCTTCAAGGCAAGTTACAACCATTTCAATTGTCTTTTACCGAGATGGTTGTTTGATCTTAATAATCTTGAATATCTTGAGCTTGGTTTTAGTGGTATTGAAGGTGCGATACCGAGCGAGGCTGGAAACGTAACAACACTTAAAAATCTTGATCTTTCATTCAACAACCTCAACTCCACTATTCCGAATTGGTTCTATGGATGCAAATATTTGGAATCACTTACACTTAGCGGAAACAATATTGAGGGAGTATTTCAAAATGCGATTTCAAATTTGAGCTTTATAACTAGCATTGACCTTTCTAAAAATACGCTTTCTGGAAAATTACCAAATGTAATTGCAAAGTTATCTAAATTAGTTTCGCTTGATCTATCAGAAAATCTATTCGAGGGAGAAGTATTTGAGTTGTTCAACAGTAGGAGTAATTTCCTTCCCGTGGGATTGAGAAATAATAGTTCTTCTTTGATGCGATTGAATCTTGAAAAAAATAAACTGAGTGGAAATCTCGTAGAAAGTCTTAGCCAACTCCCAATGCTAAAAAGTATTGACATCTCTAACAATAGGTTGGAAGGTGTTGTAACAGAAACTCATTTCTCCAACTTGACACAATTAAAGCATTTCTTTGCATCTAACAATTATCTGACTTTAAAAGTGAGTCAAAACTGGATTCCACCTTTTCAAGCCATCCATATAGAAATAGGCAGCTGGAATATAGGTCCTCTGTTTCCCAGGTGGCTCCAAACTCAAAAATATATAAAGTATGTGGACATATCAAATGGTGGAATACAAGGTTATGTTCCAACTTGGTTTTGGAACTTATCTTCTCAAATGGATTTTCTCGATATTTCTCACAACCAATTTGTTGGTGAGGTTTCAATCATTTCAATACATTGTTCTTTAATGTTATTGGGTTCTAACAATTTCAGTGGTCAACTGCCGCAGATTTCACCGCTTGTAACTGAGCTAGACCTCTCGAATAATTCCATTTCAGGAGGTTTATCTCACTTCTTGTGTGAAACTAATAAGAACGAATCCTACGCATTGATGTTCTTAAAACTCGAGGGAAATAATTTGTCAGGAGAAATTCCTGATTGTTGGATGAATTGGCCAGAGTTGATATTTTTAAACTTGGGGGACAATAACTTGATTGGAGGCATACCAAAATCCATGGAGGTTTTAAGTAATTTGATTTCTTTGGACTTTCGAAGAAATAGACTTACTGGTCCATTACATTCATCGTTGGCAAACTGTACAATGTTATTGAAAATTGATTTAGCTGAGAACGAATTCGTTGGACAACTACCACCATGGTTAGGAATGAAGCTTTCAAATTTGATAATCCTTAGCCTTAGCTCAAACAGATTCTATGGTGAATTGCCTCCGGAAATTTGTTACCTCAAAGATCTTCAAATCTTAGATCTTGCAAACAATAGTTTCTTTGGAACCATACCAAGGTGTATTAGCAATTTAACAGCAATGGTTGCCGGAAGTAAGTTTAGGGATGCTCATATTGAGTATTCTTCTTTTGGTTCTACAAAAATTACGAGAGAAAGCGCAATGGTGACAACTAAAGGCAACATTTATCAGTATGATAAAACATTGGCATTAGTTACAAGCATGGATATGTCTAGCAATAATCTTTCTGGAGATATTCCCGCAAGTTTTACCGGTCTTGTAGCATTGAGAATTTGTAATTTCTCAAAAAACCATCTGACAGGTAAGGTCCCGAATGGCATTGGCGACATGAAAGTGCTCGAATCTCTTGATCTTTCAGAAAATCAACTTTCTAATCAAATCCCACAAAGCTTATCAAGTTTGTCAACTTTGAACTTCTTGAATCTATCTTATAACAATTTGTCAGGGATGATACCTGTGGGCACTCAACTTCAAAGCTTTAATTCCTCGAGTTTCCAGGGAAATGAGCTTTGTGGGCTTCCACTCTTGGTGAACTGCAGTTCAGGTGGTCAAATTCCTGATGTTGATACTGAAAAGGATGAGTGGGATGAAGATGAACTGGATTGGTTCTACATTGCAATGTCAATAGGATTTGGTATTAGCTTTTGGGGAGTATGTTCTTGTTTGCTTTTCAAGAGATCATGGAGACATGCCTATTATCGTTTTTTAGATAGTTGTTGGGAATCCTTGTGTGTAAAGATACAAATATGGGTATGGATATGATTTTGACGATGAGAAAAACATAATTAATCGTTTATGTCTAACATCGTTTTCTGATTTAACTACAACAGAGAACAATAGTTAGGAGATATTTCTAGCAAAATGCTTTCAACTCTATCAAATATCAATTTCTGATTTGGTATGATATTTAGGAAGAAAACCTGAAAGCAATGCAATCAAATGAAACTACTACCAGTATATATATGTTTGTTTTCTACACAGTCCATATGCTTTTAGTTGCTAAATTATTGGGAAGAAAATTTTTCTATTTTTGATAGATAAGAAAAAACTTTTTGCCGCGTAGAGTCTAGATTCTATTATAGCTAATTGGCATTCAACAGTGGACGTGAATTGTTACTGCGATGAATAATGAGACGAATTTCGGAAGATAATAAATAGATAGATATTTTAGAGAGGAGAGGTTGGCTGCTTAATGTTTTCAGATTGTTTACTTTAAGGAATTTTTACATGTGTATACTTTATACCAAATCTTACTATCAACCATGTTTAAGGTTTGTGTTTATTACATTTAAGCATATCAAGTTTCAATTTATGTACCATAATTCAATTTAATGCATTAATTAAATTATCATTTATTATAAGAGTGTATTTAGGGATAAAATCTCCCAAAATATTTTGTTACCCGCTTATCTCTCTTCCAATTTTTAAATTTTCCGTACCTCATCCCCCCCTCCCCACGATTTTCCCCCAGTTATTTTCTCCCTCACGCTTTTTTATTTTGTTCAGTTCTTTTCCACTTTTTCCGTATAGCAGAACACAACTTCAATCTTCTCACTTAACTTCCCCTCCATTTTTATCTAGTTCAATCTTCATCAAAATCATGAAAAATCAAAATACTCCTAAAAAAACCTACAAAAGAGGTTTTAACTGATATTCCATCTTTCGATTTAGGTGTTTTAACACCTAAATCTTCTGCCAAAAACCAACAGAATACACATGCAAGTGACAAATCGAAACCTATGTCTTCACCAAGACAAATAAGGGCTGAAATGCGCACTAAGCATTTACAAGATGTAAATGTTGGTGATGTTGACAAAGTCGATTAACAACAGTGTAAGCGCAAGGGAAAACAGTTGGAGATAGACGATGATTTTGTCGAGGATTCACCAAAGCTTAAATCTGGAAAAAAATCGAAGTTATCTCCATCTTCTTCAAAAAAAACAAAAAGGAAACATTAAAAAAAAGCTAAAAAAATCAGCCCTCATAATATTTCAGAAAATGTATTTTATTTGATTTTGCCATGTAGTTTCTGTAAACCTTTTAATTTGTCTCAAATTTGAGTTTTAATTGTCGTTATTTTGTATTTTTATATGAATCATTAATATATGCGTTGTTAAATTGTAGTTATATTGTGGTAGATTTGTAGTTAGGAACAGTGATTTTGTAGTTAATTTGTCTCAATTTTGAGGTTTAATTATCGTTATTTTATATTTTTTATGTGAATCATTAATATATGTGTAGTTAAGTTGTAGTTATAGTGTGGTAGATTTGTAGTTTGGAACAGGGGTTTTGTAGTTAAATTGTAGTTATACTATCATTGTTTATTGTAGTTGTTGTCAGTTATTATGTAGTTAAATGTAGTTTGATTGTAGTTAATTGTAGTTTATTATACTCAATCCAGTTTTATTTCTGTTTTTTTCAGAATAGCATCTTTGCTGCTCAGCAGAATGTGGATTATGGTATTCTTAGGTTTCACACTTTGTGTGAGGCTAGCATACCAAGCCAAATTAAGGCTTTGCTATCTGCCAATGCTTTACGAGTTTTTAAAAAACTTGTTTTGGATATTTGTTAGGTTTTCCCCCTGTTGTGATGCAAAATCAATCACTTCATCTCCTAATGAAGTATGAGCTAAAAAAATCTACCGATGAATATTTGTCTGTACTTTTAAAAGGAGAAAAGTTGATTTTTTCATTGAGAGTTTTTGGTTTGATAACTGGCTTTAATTGTGTCAATAACTTCTTAGATTATGGCTATAATCCACAATATGTTAGTCATTTGATGAACACGTATTTTGGTGGTAAAGAAAGAGTAGAAAAATGGCACTTAAAGAATGTTGTTATCAACAAAGCTTAGGAAAATGACGTTGATGCTGTGCAATTGTGTGTTCTATATATGTTGGAATTTTTTGTTTGTCCTTCGGACAAGGACAATGTAACAATTATAGACAAGTTTACTTTCTTTTTAGTTGAATCTGGAAATTTTGATTCGTACCCTTGGGGTACGAAATCATTTAGGCAGCTTATTGGTTCTGTTAGGCATAGCTTAGTCCAAATGTCCATTCGTATCTCGTACGGGGATGCTCGTTAGCCTTACAAGTATGGCTATATGAGTGTTGCTCGTTTGTCAACGCCGAAATTGCTACACGGTGTTCTAAGTCTATTTCTAGGATTATAAGATGGTCAGTAAACAAGGGTATGATATGGTTGTCTGCATTTGAGGAGAAGATGATAAAGCCTGAGTGGCTGAAGGTATTTTTTTGGCATTATTTAATTATTCTACAATTAAACTTATAGTAGATACCATTAACTTACATTTTTACTTTCAGTTCTCAAACCTTGTTGAAGCTAGAGAAGAGCTGGAAATTCTTAATCTCCCAGAAAAGATTGAATATGCACATGAAGAAGTTGCTCAACCATCGAATGTGCAAGATGATGCTTCTCCAACAGCTGAACCAAAAGAATTTTCTTCAAATAAGTCCATGGAATCAGTGAACATCAAGATCAGCAATCTAGAAAAGAAAATTGTGCAGGTTTTATATAAAAATACAAATTACTACACTTGTGACTACAATTTGAATACAGTTTCATTATTATGTAGCTAATGTGTAGTTTAACTGTAGAGTATATATTAAGATTACAACCTAATTATTCATATGTGTTTTTGAAGGTTGATAAGAAGTTAGATTCTATAAAGAAGGATGTTGTTGATGAACTCTCTTCCATTTGAGAGTTCATAGATCAATCTCTAAAGAATGTTATGTCTGCAATTAACAAGAGGTTTGAGTTTGATGATTCAAAGGTTAGATTTTTCATACCAAATTTAGTACAAATCTATATATGACATTGTGACGACCCAAAGGGTCATCACTTATTTAATTAATCATTTCGAGCTTCTGAGGCCTTGAAAACCTCATTCTATGTTGCCTCGATTTGCGTGCACAGTCCGGGCACAAAGCTGAAAAATATTTATGTTGAAATATGTGAAATATGAGTAAAAGTAGAAGAATTTTGATATTAATATTGATATGGTTGACTTTGGTCAACATTTTTAGTAAACGGACCCGGATCCGTGATTTGACTATTTCAGAAAATCCGTAGAAAAATATGGAACTTGGGCATATGTCCGGAATTGAAATCCGAGGTCTAGAACCCCGGTAAAAGAATTTTTCTGTTAAATTGTTTTCCGAAAATGTTTAAGGAAAATGAAACTGAATTTTGATTAAAAAGTACTGGTATCGGGCTCGTATTTTGGTTCCGACGCCCGGTACAGGTCATATATGTTGGTTAAGCACTTCCTGTAAAGTTTGGTTGAAAACGGACGTCGTTTGACGTGTTTCGGCCTTAAAATGGAAATTTTGGAAATTATGAAATTTGAAAGAATTCTTGAGTTTTAAGGCTCAATTCCTTGATTTTGATGTTATTTTGGTGATTTGATCGCGCGAGCAAGTTCGTATGATGTTTTTGAGTCAGTGTACATACTTGGTTTGAATCCCCGAGGGCTCGGGTGAGTTTCGGATAGGTAACGGGATGGTTTTGAACTTGAAAATGCAGCAGAAACTCTGCAATTTTTGCACAGAGATTTTCTTCTATGCGATCGCATAGGTGTAGCTGCGATCGCATAGAGCAAAGATCAGAGGTCCCAAAAATCCTTCCGTGCGATCGCAATAGAGCCCATGCGATCGCATAACTTCCACTTTTCCTCCTATGCGATCGCATACTATCATTCGCGATCGCATAGAGTAAGACTGAGGCCCAGAATTTCCTTCTATGCGATCGCATACCATTCCCTGCGATCGCATAGAGTAATTTCAGTTCATCGCATTGTGTAAACAACCAGCCTCCCATTTCTCCTCTATGCGATCGCACACTGTGTCCCGCGATCGCATAATGTAGCCTGCCCATTCTATGCGATCGCATCTTCTTCCATGCGATCGCGGTGTACAAACGACCTCACTCTATGCGATCGCATCAGTAGCCCTGCGATCGCATAGAACAAAACTTTCGCCCAATGATTTAAGTTCTGCAAAAACAGAACATACGGGATTATTTCCATTTCTCTCAACTCTCTCTTCTCCAACAGCCCTTAGGCGATCCTTAGAGCAACTTTTCATCAAGGTTCATCGGGTAAGTATTGTTTAACTCGTCTTCTTCACTTTTCATCAACATCAATCAAATTCTTAGGCCTAAACATGTGTAAATTGGTTGAAAAATTAGAGAAATGGGTATAGTTAGGGCTTTCAAAGAAATTGCGATTTAGACCTCGTTTTGGAGTCGAACTTAAGAACAAATTGTATATTTGAACTCATGGAAGATTGGGTGAAATTAATTTGGTTCGAAACTTGAGTTTCGATTATGTGGGCTCGGGGTCGGATTTTACTATTCCGGGCAGAATGTTGTAAAAACCATATTTAGCAATATGAACTAGTTTGTTAAGTAGAATTGATGATATTAAATCAATTGTGTATAGATACGATTGGATTGGAGCCAAATTTGAAAGAAGGAGACATTTCCACGGATTGAATTGTTCATAAGCATTCGAGGTAAGTGTTTGTTCTATCCTAGCTTGAGGGAATAGGATTATGTGTTATGTGTTATGTGATCGAGTGCGGTGTATGGGTCGTGGTGACGAGCATCCATACACTGGCGTCTAGTATGACCGTGAGTCGTTGAAAAATGATTATTTTGAGATATATTACAGATGAAATGTTATTGTTTTCCCTTGTTGGGACTTGTTGTGAAGATAATTATTGATTGCCATTGATGGGACGATTTATGAATTGTTGTTTCTTTCTCTGCCCTTAACTGTGATTGTTATTTGGGTGAGGAAGAGTGATAATGCACGAAGGGTGATGCCGTGCCATGTTTATTTATTTATGCACGAAGGTTAATGCCGTGCCATGTTTATTTATTGATTATGCACGAAGGATCATGCCGTGCCCCTGTTATTGAGCCATGTACGAAGGATCATGCCGTACTATGGATGTGAGGATGAGAGTAAAAGCACGAAGGGTGATGCCGTGTACTTTATTTGTTTATTTGGTGAGGATGAGAGTAAAAGCACGAAGGGTGATGCCGTGTACTTTAGTTGTTTATTTGGTGAGGATGAGAGTAAAAGCACGAAGGGTGATGCCGTGCAATTGCTTGTTATTTCTTGAAGTGATATTATTCGTGTTTACATTATACTTTGTTTTCTTTGTGAAATTATTAACTGTGGTTAGTTGTTAAATTCTTTAAGATATTTCTTATTGTGTTATTACTTGGTTAATTCTTGTTATTTGTGGTATACATATATATGGAACTGCACAGGTTTATGTGGGTGTCTGGTCCTAGGCTTGTCACTACTTCGCGGGATAGGCCAGACACTTACCAGCACATGGGGTCGGTTGTGCTGATACTACACTTCTGTGCATTTTTGCACAGGTCCAGGTTACGATCAGGAGCAGCAGCAGCAGTAAGTAGATTGCGTGGGAGTTGATCATGTTTGAGACCGAGGTAGCTTGCAGACGTCCGCAGGCCCGGCGTCTCTTTCTTTATTTATGTTATTAGCTGTAGTCTCTTTGTTTTGAGACAAACAGAATTATGTTATATTTCCTTCAGACTTTTATGTGTAGTATTCCATAGTAGTTCGTGAGTTGGTGACTCCACGTCTTGGGTAGAGGATGTTAGTATGATTTTTACTTTGTATTTAATTATTTCTATCTCGATAAAGTATTCCGCAATTATTTAATTACTATTGTGTTAAAAACAGGATAGCATGAATATAGTGGCTTGCCTAGCTACCACGAGTAGGCGCCATCACGATCCCGATGTTGGGGGAAAATCCGGGTCGTGACAAGTTGGTATCAGAGCTCTAGGTTACATAGGTCTCACCACTCACGAACAAGCTTAGTAGAGTTTGAGAGGTAGGTACGGAGACGTCCGTACTTGTCCTCCAGAGTCTATTGAGTTAGGAAAAAGTCTCTCATTTGTTCTTTCTTGTCGTGCTACTTGATCCTCAATTACTGATTGAATTTCTATTCTGTCCTTTCGCAGATGGTAAGGACACGCACTTCTTCGTCCGTTGACCAGCAGCCTGAGCCCCAGACAGCTCCTGTGAGGGGCAGGGGCCGAGGCCGTACTAGAGGCCGTGGTAGGGGTAGAGCTCAGCCCCAGCAGCTACCCCAGAGGTGGAGCCTCATATCGAGATTGATGAGGAGGTTCCGGTTCCAGCAGCTCCAGCGGGCCCAGCTCAGGTCCCAGGAGAGGCTTTGATTACCCCGGATCTCCGGGATGCTTTGGTCAGAATAGCGGGATTTATGGATAGCATTGCCAGAGCGGGTCTATTATCAGTTGCCCCAGCTACTTCTCAGGCTGGAGGAGGGGCCCAGACTCCTGTTGCTCATACTCCAGAGCCAGTAGCTCCTCAGCCTCAGGCACCAGTAATCCAGCCAGCTGTGGCCACTCAGTCTGGTACCACAGCTCATGCCGGCGATGGAGCGGCCATGACTTCTGATTCGTTATGGAGGCTTGATCGGTTCTCCAAGCTATTTACCACTACATTCAGTGGAGCCGCATCAGAGGATCCTCAGGACTTTTTATTCAGTTGTCATGAGATTCTCAAGACTATGGGGATCGTGGAGACAAACGGAGTTGATTTCTGTACCTTCAGACTTGCAGGATCCGCCAAGACTTGGTGGAGAGATTATTGCCTGACTCGACCGGCAGGGTCCCCAGCTCTATCATGGGACCAGTTTGCGGAACTATTTATGGAGAAGTTTCTCCCTGCTACTCAGCGGGATTTACTTCGGAGGCAGTTTGAGCGCCTCCATCAGGGCACTATGACAGTTACACAGTATGAGACGAGATTTGTCGATTTGGCTCGTCATGTAGTGGTGATACTTCCCACGGAGCGGGAGAGGGTCCGCAGGTTTATAGATGGGCTTAATCAGCCGATTAGACTCCAGATGGCTATGGGCGTGGGAAGTGACATATCATTTCAGGAGGCAGCCAATGCGGCACGCAGAGTTGAGATGGCTCTTGCTAGGGAGGCGGTTATTCTTTAGATAAGAGGCCTCGTCATTCAGGCAGGTTTGGTGGTTCTTCCTCTGGTAGCAGAGAATCCTTTGATAGAGGCCGGTCCTCCAGGCCTTTTCATTCCGCCCTTCAGGCTTCACAGGGTGGATCAGGTGATCGTGGTTCTCGGGGGCATTATTCAGACCAGTCTCCTATTAGTGCTCAGCCTCTTCAGAGCGTTCGTGGAGGCCATTCATGTCGTCAGGGCCAGCAGCCCTATCAGTCTAAGAGTTGCTATGGTTGTGGCGACCCGGGTCATTTTATCAGGAATTGCCCTATAGCAGCGGGCAACTCTCAGCAGCGAGGTCCTCGTCCTATGATTCAGGCCCCAGCTGACCCTCAGCCTGCCCAGCCAACCAGAGGCGGGGGTAGAGATTATAGAGGTGGAGGTCGAGACCGTAGAGGTGGAGACCGTCCAGCGAGAGGTAGAGGTCAGCCAGTTGATGGTCGTCCTAGAGACGCAGCTCAGAGGGGAGGTGCAGATCCCCGATTCTATGCTTTACCGGCCGGGCCGAGGCGAGAGGCATCAGATGTTGTGATTACGGGTACTATTCTTGTGTGTGGCAGAGGTGCTTCGGTATTATTTGACCCTGGATCTACATATTCCTATGTGTCTTCCTACTTCGCACCGTATTTGGCTGTGCCCAGCTATGCTCTGGATATTCCAGTTTATGTGGCTACGCCAGTGGGTGACTCTATTGTAGTCGATCGGGTGCATCGTGCGTGCGTAGTTATATTTGGGGGTCTTGAGACCCGTGTTGATCTGTTGCTTTTGGATATGGTAGATTTTGATGTCATATTGGGGATGGACTGGTTGTCCCATACCATGCTATTCTTGATTGTCATGCTAAGACTGTCACCTTAGCCTTGCCAGAATCACCCCGATTAGAGTGGAAGGGTACCTCAAGCCACTCCGTTCGCATTGTTATTTCTTATGTTAAGGCTCGACGTATGGTCGAGAAGGGGTGTCTAGCTTATTTGGCTTATGTTCGTGATTCCAGCGCAGAAGTTCCTTCCATTGAGTCGGTCCCTATTGCACGGGAGTTTCAGGAGGTTTTTCCTTCAGACCTGCCGGGCATGCCACCCGACAGGGATATTGATTTCTGTATTGATTTGGCACCGGGCACTCGGCCCATCTCTATTCCACCCTATCGTATGGCCCCGCCGGAGTTAAAAGAGTTGAAAGATCAGTTGCAGGACCTTCTTGAGAAGGGTTTTATCAGGCCTAGTGTTTCCCCCTGGGGAGCACCTGTATTATTTGTAAAGAAGAAGGATGGCTCGATGCGGATGTGTATTGATTACCGGCAGTTAAACAAGGTGACTATCAAAAATAAATATCCACTGCCGAGAATTGATGATTTGTTTGACCAGCTCCGGGGAGCGAGGGTATTCTCTAAGATAGACTTGAGGTCAAGCTACCATCAGCTGAAGATCAGAGCGGCTGACATTCCTAAGATAGCCTTTCGCTCTAGATATGGGCATTATGAGTTCTTGGTCATGTCCTTCGGGTTGACCAATGCCCCGGCAGCATTCATGGAGTTGATGAATCGGGTATTCAGGCCTTACTTAGATCTGTTCGTGATAGTCTTCATAGATGACATCCTGGTATACTCCCGCAGCCAGGAAGAGCACGAGCAGCACCTCAGAGTGGTTCTTCAGACTCTGAAGGATAATCGGCTATATGCCAAATTTTCAAAATGTGAGTTCTGGCTGAGTTCGGTAGCATTTCTGGGTCACATTGTATCTGTGGAGGGTATTCAGGTAGACCCAAAGAAGATTGAGGCAGTCCAGAATTGGCCTCGACCAGCTTCAGTGACTGAGATCCGGAGTTTCTTGGGGTTAGCAGGTTACTACCGTCGATTTGTAGAGGGGTTTTCTTCTATTGCAGCCCCGATGACCAGGTAAACCCAGAAGAGTGCCCACTTCCAGTGGTAAGATGAGTGTGAGGCGAGATTTCAGAAACTCAAGACAGCTTTGACTACAACACCAGTGCTGATACTACCTACGGGTGCAAGGCCTTATACAGTTTACTGTGACGCGTCCCGTACAGGGCTTGGAGTGGTATTGATGCACGATGGTAAGGTTATTGCGTATGCTTCGAGGCAGTTGAAAATACATGAGAATAATTATCTAGTTCATGATCTTGAGTTGGCAGCGGTGGTTCATGCCTTAAAGATCCGGAGGCATTATCTATATGGTGTGACATGTGAGGTGTACATTGATCAAAAAAGCCTACAGTACTTGATAAAGCAAAAGGAGTTGAATTTACGATAGTGGAGATGGATAGAGTTGCTGAAGGACTATGATGTTACTATATTATATCACCCATGTAAGGCCAATGTGGTGGCCGATGCATTGAGTAGAAAGTATGCCAGCATGGGTAGTCTTGCATATATTCCGGTCAATCAGAGACCATTAGCTCTAGATGTCCAGGCCTTAGCCAACCGGTTCGTGAGATTAGACATTTCTGAGCCTAGCAGAGTGTTAGCTTGCACGGTCGCTCGTTCTTCCTTATTAGAGCGTATCCGTGAGAGGCAATTCGATGATCCTCATTTGCGTGAATTGAGAGATATAGTACAGCGGGGAGGTGCCACAGAGGTAAATCTAGATGATGATGGGGTATTGAAATTGCAGGGTCGAGTTTGTGTGCCCGATGTCGAAGGAATTCGAGAGTTGATCTTAGCAGAGGCCCACGGTTCGCGGTATTCTATTCACCCAGGTGCCGCGAAGATGTACCGGGACTTACGGCAACACTATTGGTGGCGCGCAGAATGAAGAAAGATATCGTTGCGTATGTCGCTCGGTGTCTAAATTGTCGACAGGTGAAATATGAGCACCAGAGACTGGTGGTGTATTCTAGAGGATTGAAATTCCCGAGTGGAAATGGGAGCGGATCACTATGGACTTCGTTACTTGGACTTCCTTTGACTCGGAGGAAATTTGATGCTATTTGGGTCATTGTTGATAGGCGGACCAAATCAGCACACTTTATTCCAATGTCTGTCTCCTACTCGTCGGAGAGGTTAGCGGAGGTTTACATTAGGGAGATTGTTCGTCTCCGTGGGGTGCCGGTATCTATTATCTCCGATCGGGGTACGCGGTTTACCTCGCGGTTACGGAGAGCGGTTCGGCGAGAGTTAGGCACCCGAGTTCGGTTGAGTACGGCATTTCATCCTCGGACGGATGGCCGGTCGAGAGGACTATTCGGATTCTCGAGGACATGCTTCGAGCCTGTGTTATTGATTTCGGAGGCTCGTGGGACCGGTTTCTGCCATTAGCAGAGTTCGCCTACAATAACAGTTACCAATCTAGCATCCAGATGGCTCCGTATGAGGCGTTGTATGGTAGGCGATGTCGATCACCAATTGGATGGTTTGAACCGGGAGAGGCTCGGTTGTTGGGTACGGATCTAGTTCAGGAGGCCTTAGATAAGGTCAAGACTATTCAGGAGAGATTGCGTTCAGCTCAGTCTAGGCAAAAGACTTATGCGGATCGTAAGGTTCGAGATGTAGATTTCATGGTTGGTGAACGAGTATTGCTCCGGGTGTCGCCTATGAAGGGCGTGATGAGGTTTGGGAAGAAGGGCAAGCTCGGCCCTAGGTATATTGGTCCATTTGAGATTCTAGACAGAGTGGGAGGGGTGGCTTACAGATTAGCTTTGCCGCCTAGCTTATCAGCCGTGCACCCAGTTTTTCACGTATCTATGCTTCGGAGATACTACGGCGATCCCACACATGTGTTAGACTTCAGTACAGTCCAATTGGACAATGATCTATCTTACGAGGAGGAGCCGGTAGCCATTCTAGACCGGCAGGTTCGACAGTTGAGGTCGAAGAGTTATCCTTCTGTGCGCGTTCAGTGGAGAGGTCAGCCTCCTGAGGCATCGACCTAGGAGTCCGAGTCTGATATGCGGAGCCGTTACCCACACTTGTTTCCTGACTCAAGTACTTCTTTCTTTTGTCCGTTCGAGGACGAACGGTTGTTTTAGAGGTGGAGATTGTGACGACCCAAAGGGTCATCACTTGTTTAATTAATCATTTCGAGCTTCTGAGGCCTTGAAAACCTCATTCCATGTTGCCTCGATTTGCGTGCACAGTCCGGGCACAAAGCTGAAAAATATTTATGTTGAAATATGTGAAATATGAGTAAAAGTAGAAGAATTTTGATATTAATATTGATATGGTTGACTTTGGTCAACATTTTTAGTAAACGGACCCGGATCCGTGATTTGACTATTTCAGAAAATCCGTAGAAAAATATGGAACTTGGGCATATGTCCGGAATTGAAATCCGAGGTCTAGAACCCCGGTAAAAGAATTTTTCTGTTAAATTGTTTTCCGAAAATGTTTAAGGAAAATGAAACTGAATTTTGATTAAAAGGTACTGGTATCGGGCTCGTATTTTGGTTCCGACGCCCGGTACAGGTCATATATGTTGGTTAAGCACTTCCTGTAAAGTTTGGTTGAAAACGGACGCCGTTTGACGTGTTTCGGCCTTAAAATGGAAATTTTGGAAATTATGAAATTTGAAAGAATTCTTGAGTTTTAAGGCTCAATTCCTTGATTTTGATGTTATTTTGGTGATTTGATCGCGCGAGCAAGTTCGTATGATGTTTTTGAGTCAGTGTACATACTTGGTTTGAATCCCCGAGGGCTCGGGTGAGTTTCGGATAGGTAACGGGATGGTTTTGAACTTGAAAATGCAGCAGAAATTCTGCAATTTTTGCACAGAGATTTTCTTCTATGCGATCGCATAGGTGTAGCTGCGATCGCATAGAGCAAAGATCAGATGTCCCAAAAATCCTTCTGTGCGATCGCAATAGAGCCCATGCGATCGCATAACTTCCACTTTTCCTCCTATGCGATCGCATACTACCTCCGCGATCGCGTAAAGTAATTTTACTGTCCCCATTTTTCTTCTATGCGATCGCATCATTGTTCCTGCGATCGCATAGCTTGCCATTTTTCCTCTACGCGATCGCATACCATGTAATGCGATCGCATTGTGTAAACAGCCAGCCTCCCATTTCTCCTCTATGCGATCGCACAGTGTGTCCTGCGATCGCATAATGTAGCCTGCCCATTCTATGCGATCGCATCTTCTTCCATGCGATCGCGGTGTACAAACGACCTCACTCTATGCGATCGCATCAGTAGCCCTGCGATCGCATAGAACAAAACTTTCGCCCAGTGATTTAAGTTCTGCAAAAACAGAACATACGGGATTATTTCCATTTCTCTCAACTCTCTCTTCTCCAACGGCCCTTAGGCGATCCTTAGAGCAACTTTTCATCAAGGTTCATCGGGTAAGTATTGTTTAACTCGTCTTCTTCACTTTTCATCAACATCAATCAAATTCTTAGGCCTAAACATGTGTAAATTGGTTGAAAAATTAGAGAAATGGGTATAGTTAGGGCTTTCAAAGAAATTGCGATTTAGACCTCGTTTTGGAGTCGAACTTAAGAACAAATTGTATATTTGAACTCATGGAAGATTGGGTGAAATTAATTTGGTTCGAAACTTGAGTTTCGATTATGTGGGCCCGGGGTCGGATTTTACTATTCCGGGCAGAATGTTGTAAAAACCATATTTAGCAATATGAACTAGTTTGTTAAGTAGAATTGATGATATTAAATCAATTGTGTATAGATACGATTGGATTGGAGTCTAATTCAAAAGGAAAAGGCATTGCTACGGATTGAATCGTTCGTAAACTTTCGAGGTAAGTGTTTGTTCTATCCTAGCTTGAGGGAATAGGATTATGTGTTATGTGTTATGTGATCGAGTGCGGTGTATGGTCTGTGGTGACGAGCATCCATACACTGGCGTCTAGTATGACCGTGAGTCGTTGGAAAATGATTATTTTGAGATATATTACAGATGAATTGTTATTGTTCTCCCTTGTTGGGACTTGTTGTGAAGATAATTATTGATTGCCCTTGATGGGACGGTTTATGAATTACTGTTTCTCTCTTTGCCCTTAACCGTGATTGTTATTTGGGTGAGGAAGAGTGATAATGCACGAAGGGTGATGCTGTGCCATGTTTATTTATTTATGCACGAAGGTTAATGCCGTGCCATGTTTATTTATTGATTATGCACGAAGGATCATGCCGTGCCCCGTTATTGAACCATGTACGAAGGATCATGCCGTACTATGGATGTGAGGATGAGAGTAAAAGCACGAAGGGTGATGCCGTGTACTTTATTTGTTTATTTGGTGAGGATGAGAGTAAAAGCACGAAGGGTGATGCCGTGTACTTTAGTTGTTTATTTGGTGAGGATGAGAGTAAAAGCACGAAGGGTGATGCCGTGCAATTGCTTGTTATTTCTTGAAGTGATATTATTCGTGTTTACATTATACTTTGTTTTCTTTGTGAAATTATTAACTGTGGTTAGTTGTTAAATTCTTTAAGATATTTCTTATTGTGTTATTACTTGATTATTTCTTGTATTTTGTGGTACACATATATATATTGAATTGCACAGGTTTATGTGGGTGTCTGGTCCTAGGCTTGTCACTACTTCGCCGGGATAGGCCAGGCACTTACCAGCACATGGGGTCGGTTGTGCCGATGCTACACTTCTGTGCGTTTTTGCACAGGTCCGGGTTACGATCAGGAGCAGCAGCAGCAGTAAGTAGATTGCGTGGGAGCTAATCATATTTGAGACCGAGGTAGCTTGCAGACGTCCGCAGGCCCGGCGTCTCTTTCTTTATTTATGTTATTAGCTGTAGTCTCTTTGTTTCGAGACAAACAGAATTATGTTATATTTCCTTCAGACTCTTATGTGTAGTATTCCATAGTAGTTCGTGAGTTGGTGACTCCACGTCTTGGGTAGAGGATGTTAGTATGATTTTTACTTTGTATTTAATTATTTCTATCTCGATAAAGTATTCCACAATTATTTAATTACTATTGTGTTAAAAACAGGATAGCATGAATATAGTGGCTTGCCTAGCTACCACGAGTAGGCGCCATCACGATCCCGATGTTGGGGGAAAATCCGGGTCGTGACAGACATATCACTCAATTTCTTTCTCAAATATATATCAAAATTGTAGTTTACAGGGAGTTCCAACAAACCTAATAAACAAAATCTATTTGTCAAACACCAGCAATTTCAGTTCAATGCCGGTGAGTTTCAAGAAGCAACTGATGCAACCATAAGTAAAAGAGGTATATACATTACTCATTCATACATATCTACAATTTGTAAGAGTTACTAATTACTTTATAATTATATTTTGTAGATCCCACTGCTAAACAACCTGGCCAACCTCAAGTTGACTTATACCCTGATTCTCAAGAAGTTGTTGATGCCTATAAATCAGGTATAGTACCATATATTACTTTTTTACCAAATTTATATATAACCTAAAAATAACTACATTTAACTAGATTTTTAATACAATTGTTCATTCCATATCACAGGGGTTGTGCCACCAGTGGTTGATCAACCACAGTCCTCAATACATGGTGTAACATTGAAGGAAGTTGCTCAGGGAGGCATTGATAAAAAAGAAGTTGTGCATGAACGCATTGAAAACAAAGCTGTTACATTGGATGATTTTGAGCTTCCAGACAACTTATCACAGTTGGTGATTTTTGAGGATCCACTACAAGTTGAAGTAACCCCTCTTCATACTATAAGAACAAGGTTGCCGGGAAAACATGCACGATCACCATTCACACCATTGTACAATACTGAAGGAAGCACATCTGCTGGGCCTAAATTTTTTAACCTGAAGCACCTTTTCACAAGTGTCATAGGTGAAGATGTAGATCCTGAATTGATAGATAGGTTCACAACTTGATTATACAGTCACAATGACAAAGGAAATAGGAGGTATATTTGCTTTAATTTATATCTTCCATTTAATATTTTTTACAAATGAAAGGTTTAGTTAATTTTGCAAAATGTTTTATTTGATTCAATCTTTTTGTTATTATAGGAGAAATGATTTCTATTCAAGGAAGGATAACCAAATAAATCCTGAGTTGGATTTGGGTTGTGAAAAGATTGACAAGAAAGAATGGTTCTATCACCTAGCTCACCCCGGACAAGTAATCAATAGCACTGTAAGTATATAGTTTTTAAACTTCCATTCATGTTTTTATTCACAGTAGGTGTGCAGTTGTAGTTCATATGTAGTTTTATGTAGTTGATATTGTTTGGTTGTAGTTGTAGTCTTTCTTCACAATTATTCATTATAACTCCCATTAAATTGCACTAGTTGATGCCTTTGTTCTAAGTGTAATATATTTTTTGTTATTGCGGGGGAAAAGTTACAGAACATGCTATATTTTTTTCCAGAGAAGTCTAATTTGTAGTTAGTATGTTGTTGTTTTGTAGATATATGTAGTTACTACTGTTGTTTACTGTATATTCCAATTTTAATTGTGCAGGACATTGATGTTATTATGTATTATCTGAGAAAGAAGGGAAAATATGGCCCTAACATCAAGACAAGGTTTACAACAACCGATTGCTTGTTCAAGACAAAGATTGAAACAATCTATGAGAAGTTCACTAGTTCTCCACCGGATGTAAGGAATTCTGTGATTAAACCTGAGGGTGATATTGCTGAATATATACTGGGCTACAGGATTCTTGCAAATGTTCCATGGGATGTTGTTGACTATGTGCTCATGCCTGTTAACATTGTTGATAACTTTCATTGGTTGTTGCTAGTTTTTGACATAAAGGATAGGCAACTTTATGTTTATGATTCATTGGTAAGAGCAAACGTAATCAATTTGTTCAAACAATGGTTGACAAGTTTGAAAGAATTATTCCTTTTTATTTGTCATGCACTGGTTTCTATGGTAAATGCAAAGATATTGACTTCAAGACTTCAAAGTCATACATTGAAAAAGCGGTTACCGACCCTCTCGACATTCAATGGCTCCTTGCTGAGATTCCACAACAGAAAGAAGGCTCACTGTGAATAAACTAATCTCCCTTTCTATATTGTTTATCCTATTTTTTTTTTTGTAGTTTGATATTTACTGACAAATGATCATTTAATGCAGGGATTGTGGTGTATATGTTGCTTCTTTTGCTGAATATGTTAGCTGCGGTGATTTTTTCATCCCAAAGGAAGATTTGAGTGATATTGTCCCATATCGCATTCGCTATGGAGCTCTACTATGGGATTACGCCACAAAGAAGATAGAAGATGGCTCAATTAGCGAGAGTGAGGTTACAGGCAGGCCTGCTAGAAGGAAGGGTGCACCGGCCAAAAACGAGAGGACTAAAGTTCAACGAAAGAAGAGATGATTTCTGTTATTCTTAAATGTGTCTCTGTAATTTGATAGTTGTATTGTTAAACAATGTAGGAATTATGTTTCTTAGTTTTTGTAAAAAAAAAATTGTTATCTACCAGATATTATACTCGCGTAGTCGAGTTCTATCATATTTCTATAAATGTCAGTTGTTACAAATAGATATACAATTGAACTACATTTAACTACAACTATAAATGTTAACTGTCAGTTAATACTAAAGTGAACTACAATTAAACTACATTTAACTACATTTGAAATACAATTTACAAATACTTATTTTATACGACAACAGGTACACCACACGTATACTACATTTTAACCACAATATGGGATGTTGTTGACTATGTGCTCATGCCTGTTAACATTGTTGATAACTTTCATTGGTTGTTGCTAGTTTTTGACATAAAGGATATGCAACTTTATGTTTATGATTCATTGGTAAGAGCAAACGTAATCAATCTGTTCAAACAATGGTTGACAAGTTTGCAAGAATTATTCCTTTTTATTTGTCATGCACTGGTTTCTATGGTAAACGCAAAGATATTGACTTCAAGACTTCAAAGTCATACATTGAAAAAGCGGTTACCGACCCTCTCGACATTCAATGGCTCCTTGCTGAGATTCCACAACAGAAAGAAGGCTCACTGTGAATAAACTAATCTCCCTTTCTATATTGTTTATCCTATTTTTTTTTTTGTAGTTTGATATTTACTGACAAATGATCATTTAATGCATGGATTGTGGTGTATATGTTGCTTCTTTTGCTGAATATGTTAGCTGCGGTGATTTTTTCATCCCAAAGGAAGATTTGAGTGATATTGTCCCATATCGCATTCGCTATGGAGCTCTACTATGGGATTACGCCACAAAGAAGATAGAAGATGGCTCAATTAGCGAGAGTGAGGTTACAGGCAGGCCTGCTAGAAGGAAGGGTGCACCGGCAAAAAACGAGAGGACTAAAGTTCAACGAAAGAAGAGATGATTTCTGTTATTCTTAAATGTGTCTCTGTAATTTGATAGTTGTATTGTTAAACAATGTAGGAATTATGTTTCTTAGTTTTTGTAAAAAAAAATTATTATCTACCAGATATTATACTCGCGTAGTCGAGTTCTATTATATTTCTATAAATGTCAGTTGTTACAAATAGATATACAATTGAACTACATTTAACTACAACTATAAATGTTAACTGTCAGTTTATACTAAAGTGAACTACAATTAAACTACATTCAACTACATTTGAAATACAATTTACAAATACTTATTTTATACGACAACAGGTACACCACACGTATACTACATTTTAACCACAATATGGAAACAGTTGACATTGAGTCATTTATTTATTTAAGTCATAAAGTAAATTCACGATTGTTCGCATTCATAAAGTAATTCACGATTTTAGTTAACTTTCATCTTCAAATCCAATACAGGTTTTCAATCAGATCTGAAAAATCTTATTTACGCTACAAAACTTAAATTGAATAACAATTCTCACTACATAACAATCATTTCTATTTTGGTGCATTCTTGCAAGTTCTTTTGTTATGCCCTTCGACTCCACAATTACCGCATGAAATCTTGTACTTCTTTGACTTTATTTCATCAAATGTTTTATATCTTTCCTTTTGAGGTCTCCCTGGCTGCCTTTTATCTACCGCTGGTGGCTTTACTACCTCATCCAAAATATGTTGTGGAACATCCCATTTGGCTTCATCAGGAAGAGGATTTACTGGCATTTCATATGTAAGAAGAAGGTTCTCCCTTGTGTAATACGGAGAGCAATAGTTTTCAGGTGTTTCATTCTTATGCCTTAATGCTGCTAGAGCATGTGCACATGGTAGTTCGTCGAGTTGGAATTGTCCACAACTACATTTCTTGTTTTGTAGACATACAATGTACCGCTTCGCACCATCTAACACCGTATGTATATAATCAGTTGAAGCTCTCACCTACAATATAAAAACAAACAGAAAAAATGATACATCAAACATTTAAATGGATTATATACATATAGTCTACAAATTATCTACAAGTAACTACAATTAACTACAATTTAACTACAATTTAAAACACTGCATATATCACTATTTTTTTTTCTCCAGCAGCAATCAAGAATATGTTACCCGTAGTTTCTAAGATGACGTGTTGTTATCATCCAACTTTTTGTGGAATTTTTGACCAAGGAATGTGAAAGTAGCCTTTGCCTTCAACAACTTTTCTTTTGTCCAATGTTCAATAAGAGTTCTCATATACTCAAATAGGTCATATATTGGCAGCTCTCTTGCCTCTTTCGTAACAGCATTCAATGACTCGGCAATGTTTGATGTCATAGTAAAAGTTCTATTTACCGTTGCATGTATTCTTGACCATCTATGATAGCCAATATCATATAGGTAAGACATTACACGCGGGTCTACCTCTTCAATCTTCATCATCCTTTCATTGAATTCATACAGAGCGTATGAGCGGGCTGCAGCAAAGTACAATTCATGTAATTGTAGATGTCCCTTTTTGAATTTTGATCTTATATTTGTCCATATATGCCACATACAAGAGTAGTGTACCATCCCCGGATAAACAACTGATGTTGCCTTCAATATACTCTCATGCCTATCTGAAACAACACACATTGAATGTCTTTCTCCATATGCCTCATTGAATTTCTCAAAGAACCACTTCCAAGACGCGTCATTTTCAGAATCAACCACAGCATATGCCAAGGGAAAATAGTGCCTACATTTTGTAGTCAGAATATAATATTAAATAACAATTTACAAAATCTTTATTTTTTTAATATAACTACATACAACTACAATTTAACTATAATTTAACTACAATTTAACTACAATATACACAGTATATATTTTACTTACCTGTTGCATCCATTGTGCTTGCTGTCAGCATAATCCCCTTGTATGCTGACTTTAAAAATGTTCCATCAACCACAATAACATGCCTACAATGTTTTCAACCATTGATTGATGTAGAAAGAGCAATAAATGCGTATAAGAAGCAATCATCTGCTGCCTTCTTTAGTTTAACAACCGAACCAAGATAGATCTTCTCAAGAATATAAAAATATTTTGGTAATTTATTGTAGGATTCACACGGATTCCCTCTCAAAAAATATAATGCTTTTTCCTTTGCTCTCCATGCTTGCATGTAGCTTAAGTTTAGTCCATGTTCAGATAACATGTCTTGTTGTATGTCCTTTGGTGTGTAGACAGTCTTAGGATCACAATATTTCGGAACAACCATGCTACCAACCACTGATGCAGTACGTTTGCGCTGTATAAATGTTTCACCCATTATACAATAAGTGTGTTGTCTACTGAAACTTCTTATCTTGAACATTTCAGAATCGTTAATTGATGTTGTCTTGAAATGCCATTTGCAGCTTTCAGCTACACATATAAGCCAGTAGCTAAAAAAATGTAGTTACACTATAATTAAATTCAAATAACTACAAATACAGTGATACAAAGAGCATAACTACAAATAGAATTCAACAATCCAGTAGCTTCAAAAATTTAGACTAATCTACAATTAACTACAAATATACTACAAAATAACTACATACCTTCTATGACTAGATCTCTTTACTCTGAACTGAAACTTGTGCTGCACTGCATAATTCCTCATTGCAACAACTATTGTTTTCTTGTCCTCATACACTTGTCCTTCTTCAATACATAATTGCTTAGATTCAGTTATTATTTCACGTTGATATTCCTCTATTGCTTGTGACGACGGAATATCTAGTAACCTTAGTGATCTTGAAGAACCTGAAGAATATAAATTCAAAAATACAGTAAATATGTTGTATATTAATATTTGTAGTTAATATGTAGTTGAATGTAGTTTAAATGTAGTTAGTCAATAATTCCATAACAGTCTGCAATTCGGATCAAGCATACCTGTACTGATGCTTTCATTTGTGATTGCCAATTCCATATTGAAATCTCCAACACTTATACATAACGGATATGAACTTAAGTTCCTATTATCCTTCTTCGTTTCCATATACACAGAAACACCCATATAATTCCTAATTTCCATTGGAGGACAATTCTCATCCACAATGTATTTGATTTCTACAATTTTCTCAGATGTATCAATCGATAATTGTTCAGCAATTGTAGAAACGAGATTTTCGTAGCTTGAATTATCATCTACCACAATCGCGTCAATTACAAAATCTCTATATCTTCCATATTTATCCCAATTACCATTCAATTTCAGCATAATTGTAATTTTTGCCATGATTT
The DNA here is from genome assembly GCA_032618575.1 of Nicotiana noctiflora. Lineage (NCBI taxonomy): Eukaryota > Viridiplantae > Streptophyta > Magnoliopsida > Solanales > Solanaceae > Nicotiana > Nicotiana noctiflora. Next base: position 90,999 of record JASVEL010002909.1, read on the forward strand.
TGTGTAGTTAACCGAAAAAAACTTTAAGAACTGAATATGTATGAGATCAGAGCTGTCGTTCAGTTCTATATCTACAATTTAAGAACAGAGATTGAGAAAAATAGTTTGTAGAAGAAAATTGTATTTCTACAATTTGAATTTTTGATAATTCTGCGTTTTTGAGAATAGAAGTGAGAACAGATTTTTCGTTCAGTTGAAGAAGGAGCTTTTTTCGCAACTACAGATTTGTTTTCCTTTTCAGAATTTTGAATTAAATGCAAAGATTCTTCCTTCTTATTCTATGCCTACAATTGCGCGCGAAATAATGGGCAGAATATCCTTAGAATCTCGTTATTTATGATTTGGTATATAAACTGTAGTCAAAATGTAAACAGGTCAGATAATTTCTAAAATTTACACATTTTTGGTAATAATGTTTGCTATAGGGTACAGATAAAAAATCCC
>JASVEL010002910.1:0-32200 GCA_032618575.1 Nicotiana noctiflora
CCACAGTTCAAGACAAATATCCGAGCGTGATTTTACCGTCGAGCCGAGCGGTGGGGTGAGTGAAGCTGATGATCGGATCCCCAGTACGCCGCAAGGATAGCTCGTACACCGGGATCGGCGATCCGCGGACGCGAAGATAGACGGGATGTCACTCACCGTATAGGGGCCGTGGATGGTCGGGAGGTCGAGACTTCCGGTGAGTCTTCGTGATAAGTAAGTGCCGTAAAACTCCGGGGAAGTTTTACGCAGCCGTGGTTAGACCCGCCATGTCGTATGAAGTGATGTTGGCCGGTGAAGAAATCTCGTGTTCAGGAGGATGACGGTTGCGGAGATGAGGATGCTTGGGTGGATGTGCGGGCTCACCAGGTAAGATAAGATTAGGAACGAAGTTATTCGGGAGAAGGTGGGGGTGGCCCCGGTGGATGAGAAGATGCGAGAGGCGAGACTTCGGTGGTTCGGGCATATGCGGAGGAGAAGCCCCGATGCCCCGGTGAGGAGTTGTGAGCGGCTAGCGGTGGTCGGTGTGAGGCGAGGCAGAGGGAGGCCCAAGAGATACCGGGGAGAGGTAATTAGACAGGACATGGCCAGGATGCGGATTTCCGAGGACATGACCCTTGATAGGAAAGTCTGGAGGTCTAGTATCATGGTTGTAGGATAGGGACTTCTAGATTTCTCGTACTCCTTTCCCGGGGTGGGTGAGGCGTGGTATGGCCGCCCATAGATGATTAGTTTGTGTTCTCTTGTGGTAGTCATTTCTGGTAGTTACTGTCATAATATCATTGCATGCCTGCTTATTTATGGTATTTATGTCTCTTATGTTTAGATAATTTTTATGCGATGTATGCTGGTGTAACTAATGCGGTTTTTGTTTTTGTTTTGGTTTGCCTTTCTTTATAGTATGTATGCAGTGGCGGAGGCAGAATATATACTAAGGGTGTTTAAAATTGGATTGCAGCTCACAGGAATCGAACCTGCAATCTTCTGCACATTTTGAACACCATTGACCACTGAGCCAAACATTTATCTTCTGCCAAGGGTGTTCAAAACTTAATATATAGAGATAAAAAATAGATTTTGCCTTATATACACAGTGTAATTTTTCGGCGAAGGGTGTTCGGATTGCGCTCCCTGCCCCCGCCCCAGTATATATGCCCTACGTTCAATATCATATTTGATGTTTTGAACATATTTTGTGAAGGTTATTTGATATAAAATATATATGGCATTTGATATTCTTTTATCATGGTTATTATTAATTATTTGATTAACTTGATACGGTCCTTGATTAAATTTTGAGATTTGACATTGTGATGGAGATCATGATAATGAGAGTCAAGTTTCTTATAATTTAATCTAAATTTGTTCTTGATCGTAGGATTATTAATTTGGACATTGGTAATTTGCTAAGATCAATATTTATGTGATCGTCTTTATTAGATAAAGATTAGTTGATCTCATTAACTAATTCACATAGATAGATGATATATATAAAGATATTATCATTGAACCGACTCATTGGGTAATTCATAATGGTTAGAATTACCATAAATTGTCAATAGGATATTCTCTTGAAGAATGTGATGTAAGAATTTCCTTTGACATGAGATCGTCATAGTAATTGACAAGTTATTTATTGTGCTTTGATACTTGACACATATGGCTCTAGGATGATAGTTGAAATGATATTGGGTACGGTTAAATACTTGTAGAATTAGTGATGGATCCAAGATGGAATTTGCCAACTCTTGGTAATGAGTTTAAGCTTCATGTTGTCATGAATTATAAACGACCAAACTAAGACTTTGGCCAAGGCAATTGAATGAAAGAAGAAATGCGTTTCTTAGGTCATTCAATGGTCGATTATATTTGACATGAACACATAGTTGGTCGCCTATTTGGATTTGACAATTGAACCATATCCTAGGATGATCCAGAGCTATAAGGACAGAAGGAATTACTACATTATTCTTCTACTAGTTTTTGAGAGTAAATTGTATACTTCACTCTATCCAGTCGTTAAGGAGTATTGCTAGACGTCATCCTTGATTAGTATATTGATGCGATCAATTTACTACCGGCTTAGTATTGAACCTATGTGGTCACACACTAACGAGTGTTCTGATCATTGTAAAAGGATAAATTACTTTATTATTTGATAATTAAATTAAGAAATTTAATTAGTCAAATAAATTTAGTTAATAGTCCAAATGAAATATTATTATATTCTTTGCTAGCACATAGGATATAATTAATATTATGAATAAATTGAAGTTTCTATTTGAACAAAAATATTAAATTGTATCTCTTGGTTGAAATATATATATATGTGTAATGAAGAACACTTGATCCAATTTTGATTGGATATGGAATTCCATGAAAGAATTCCCACGGAAGAATTTAATTCAAACTCCTCAAAATCTTGGAAGATTCATCCCATTTAGAATTGAGATATATTTTTCAACGGAAAACTTTTATAAAGTTAATAAAGGAAGTTTATCATATTCATTCCATTTAGAATGAGATATATTTTTCAATGGAAAACTTTTAATAAGTTAATAATGAAAGTTTGTCATATTCCTTCCATTTAGAATGAGATATATTTTTCAATGGAAAACTTTTAATAAGTTAATAATGAAAGTTTTTCATATTCATTCCATTTAGAATGAGATATATTTTTCAATGAAAAACTTTTATAAAGTTAAAAATGAAAGTTTGTCATATTCATTCCATTTAGAATGAGATATATTTTTAAATGGATTCAACTTTTTCTATTATATAGAAGAGCCAAGTTGGTCGACCAAGGGTAAAAGAGTAATTTTATATTTCTATTATATAGAAGAGCCAAGTTGGTCAACCAAGGGTAAAAGAGTAATTTTATATTTCTATTAAAATTACTGCTATAAAAACTGCGGCTGTAAACACACTCATGACTCAACAGACTCTAGAAGCATCCTTCAATCTTTCTCATTCCGAAAAAAACAGGTGCAAGATGACTCTTGTGTTCCAAGAATCTTTATTAGTTTATACTACCCTTTCACTAAACTTCATCTTCTCAACTGGGTCTTTTTGTTTTAATTTTTGTCCAAATCGTCTTCTTCTTTCTTTAGATTATTTAATTTTATTGCTGAAATTCTACCTAATCCTCTTCAGTCTTATTCCGCCTTTATCTTCTTCCGAAGTTTATAATTTTTTTAATCTATTATTAACTAAAAAAAGTCTTGATTTTCTCACAACTCAGACACTAGATATTTTCGTTTTTAAGAAACTTTAATGGATTTTCTTTTCAGTATTTCGTATAATTTTTTTTTTTGCTACTTGATGGCATCCTCATTTTTTCAGTTTTGTTTCTTATTGGGAAACTTGTGCTCCTTCTCTACTCTTGTGCATAAATATATTCATCTTGCATTAAACTTTGTGAAAGTCTTATATTTGGTTGTGAACTAGGCCTTTTTTGTAGAAGTACATCAAATCGTATTAATGTTCTATCTGCATGTCGTTCTTTTCTCTTGCTTTTGCTTTGTTTATTGCTAATATAATGGATTTGTTTGTTTTATTCATTTCAGGTCTTCTTAATCATAATTGGACGCACTACCAATTCTTGTCAGGTCTTCTCTCAAAGTTTGATTATAAAATTATACAATATATAGTATGTTAACCTAAATTGTTTTGTTTGTGATATATGCCAATGAAATTTAATTTACATTTTGCGGATTGTATATCTAAATTAATTAATTTTAAACATGTAGTTAAAATTCGAGTTTAGCATCTTTTTCAAGCCTCGATCTTTAGAAAAGTGGTCACTCAATTGAAATTTATTTTTTAATGTACAAGTTCAGTTATATGTATGAATACTACCAACTTATCTGACAGTACTTCTTTCTGCGTATTTATTGTAGATGTTAGGCCCATAACCAACACACCCCAAATTAGAAGTTGCAGTATATTAGCCTAATGAAAGTTAGCACAAAGTGATAGCACTCTGAAAATACACCAAAACCTAAAAGCACGGTTTTAAAGCCAGTGTAGAACTAATAGATAAAGGCATGGGGTACTTTAATAATTGATGGCTTTGTGAAGTTCTAAGATAGACCATCCTATGCTAAAATAGATAGATACTTGAATAGAAATTCCATCTGTATGCTTTGATAAACAATCTTATTAGTTTAGAGCTTTCTTTCTAAAATCGAGAAAATAAGGTTACATCAAGCTGATTTATTTTCTGTTTGCTAAAGAATGTCACTGCAATTGTTTTGGAGGAGAGTGAAGAGTTAGAGTTTTTAAAATTCTGTTTTGGTTTGTGTACATAAATTTTATTTTAGTGATCATATAATTTTTTATTTTTGACAACTCTAGACGTATCAATGATATCCTTACGTGTTGTTAAGTCTTTTTGGCATCTATATTAGCTCAATAGAAATTTTTTCCATGTTAAATGTATACAAGGATAAAGAGGGTCTTAAGTTAGCATCTATGATTATGTCTTAAAAGTAAAGGTGGACAAGAACAAGAAAGGTGATTGTGCAGCCAAGGGCTAGGATTCAGCAGCTCATGGATGACAGATCAAGAAGTCAGGTATTATGACAATATGTGCATTTGAAATAAGTATAGGAGTTTCATAGTTTGATAATTCATGCCACTATAATACTTAGCTTGAATAACTTGACTAGATCTTAAATTTATTTGCATTGTTCAAAAAGCGGTATAGAGTATAAAAGTAACTATTATGAAGTTACTCATGTATTTTTTCTTTAACTGAAAAAAAAATCGTTATGATCATATACTTGATTATAAAAGCAACAAATAGGTGTTGGCACTCTCTTTTTATTGTTTTCCCTGTCTTCTATTCGTCCCTTTCCCCAAACTTTAGTCTTAGCATCCTTTGGATCTTCAATTACTTACATTGTGTTAAGGTCAATTTTTCTTGGATTTAACAGTGGTTGAATTAAAGAGAATAAGGTGCAATCTAGAGAGAGTTTTCAGATATATTATTTAGTCAGAATGTCAAATGCTTAATAGTTTGCATGACACAAATCAACACTTTATACTAATCGTGAGCATTTAAGCTCTTCGTAAAGTGACTTTTTTACAGTTGAAGTAAAGCAAATTTTGTATTACTATTTTTTATTAATTATTTCAGTATTGAAGTTTTATTAATCAATTTGCTCATTGAGTCGTGTACTAATTTTGTGAATATAATTATAAATAAAAATATATTGATGTATCATCTTTGAATGAATAATTTCAGAGTATAATGGGATTTAACTTTCAGCTTCTCACTATCTGCTATGAAGCTGCTTGATGAGGATTTTCTTATCTAGAGTCCCTGCCATCTTTCTGTCTTTTCTGATCTAGAAGAAACTATACCGAACTGATATTGTTATTGTTACTGGATCCTACACACTAATCCGTATCATTTGGCATCATATTTACCAGAGATCTCTACTCAATTGGCTTCTTTTAAGTGTGCTCCAAAAGGCCCAAAACATGCAACTTCTTAACTGATTAAAGAAAACATATAGTAACTTATTTAAATGTCGTATTCTAAGCTGTAGCTATCGAAACTAAGGCCGCAAGGTGAATACTTAAATCTATTTTGTATAAACGTAATGTACAGTAAGTAGTTTATTATCAATCTTTTATCTTCCAGAATTTTTTTCTAATCTTTATTTAAGCGGAAAAAAAACTCAAGTCACAGGTAAGTTATTTGTCCAACTTTTGACATGCTTTTAACTTGACATTTCATTTCCATTTCTTACCTTTTACAGATTTCGACTTACATGACAATCTACTACATAACACATTATATTTTTCTTCTCTACTTTGTCAAATTTTATGGCTGCAAGTTCTCCACTCTGGCTACATTATGTGACAAGAATTGAGTTGGGCTAACGTAAACAAATAATTTTTACTGGTTCAATATTATTGTCATAGCCTGCAAAAATGGAGACTAATTGCAGCATTATAGTTGTATTACAATCTGCCAATACACAAATAGTACATTCCTGGACAGGTTAGTGTGATGGATGTAAATAATGTGTCATTTACATTACAACAGAAATCCTTGTGAGGGATGTAAATAATGTGTCATTTACATGCCTAGACAGGTTACAACAGAAAGTTTTTATCAATTATTCAAAAATTTGACCAGCAATTAAGAATATCGAATAGATAAACACAGATCTAACTGTAGATCTCAGCAATGGATGTTAAATGAATCTTTTAATAAAAAATTCTGGAATTACATTTTTACCTTTTCCCGATGATCTCAGTTAACCTTTAATTCAGCAAATACAGGATCCCTCCGTCAACGTGACTTTCTGCGAAGAAGATAGAGTGAGAAAGGATGAAAAAATGAAAGTGTATTGTTAAATTTCCTCTTCCATGGAACGTACCTTCTAGAGTGTAGCGATTGTAAGGGTTTCTGTTGTAAGGGTTTTTGTTTCAAATAGTGGTAGTTTTAATGATGGTGTGTAACAGATTGAAGTGGAACGTACCTTCTAGAGTATAGCGATTGTAAGAATATATCAATAAAGAATAAAATGTATTTGTATAACGTAATATTTTAAAAGAGAATTTATTTAAAATAAATAGGGTGCTAAGGTTTTCTATAGGGCGTAAAAATTACGAGATAAAATTCCCTACATTCCCTACATATTTTCTTCTTCTATTTATCTTTTCTTTTCTATTTTTCTTTTTTCTAGTTTATATAAAAAAGACTTAGTCTTGATTTAGAATTGCTAGACATTCCATTGTAGTAGAAAAACTCATAATTCTTCCATATTTTTCATCTTTCATTTTTGAAGTGAAAAAATAAAAGGTTTGAGAAGCCATAAAAATCAAGAGAAAAACATTATTGACAATAATAGTTCTTGTCATGTAACATTAAGTTGAGATTTTTTAGAAAAATTTCAGCACAATATTTTTTGTTCAATTTGTTCACGGGTTTTCATTGATCAAAGAGTTGATAGCAATGATCGGTCTCGGTGTGGATACACATAGAGTATTCGCACTATCGAAGAAAATTTTAAAACAAGACTCTCTTCACCATCAGGTACGTTTTTTATCCGATCTTTGACAGGTAAATAAATTTTAAACACGAAAAGTTCTGCCTGGGATTGTTATTATCTTTCTCTACGCGTTACAAACACATATAAGCAATCCAACAGTGGTATCAGAGCCATGGTTTATTGTGTTTAAAATTTTTATTTACAAAATAAAAGATTATATTTGAAGAGTTTAACCCATAATACATGTGTCTTGTGCTATAATCAAATTGTTTGAATATATATGTATTTATATTATTTTATTGTGAGTAAAACATATATACATATAAGTTAACTATTGTGACAGTTAGTACCTTATATTTAAAAAATTTGTATTAGATAAAACGGATATCTATAATAGGTTATTGGATTCTATTGTTATTTTATTTGTTATTAGTTCATGAGATGTTAATTAATAATAATATTCTTGCATGGATTATTTTTGTGATATTTGTGATATATATAAGATAAACATGTTAGAATATGTTGAATTTAGTTTTTATTGTCACGTGCTTGTTCATTACATAATTTTGAATTATTTATTACATGTAATGTAAATTAATTTAAGACTAACCATGTAGACAACTTGAACAATATTCACATGCTATAAAGATTTGATCTTCATGTTATTAAAAGTTATTAGTAAAAATTCCCTCTTACTAAAATTTGAGTTCTTAAATAATAAAATATAAGATATTTTATTGTAGAGCTATCCATCAAAGTAAATAATTTTCCTTATTTCTTGTCTATAAGGAGTGGCCTGACTACCATGAGACTTATAGTTTGAGAATATGTTAAAATTATTTATTGCATTAGATGTATGGATTGAAAGAATTATTCAATTTTTACTAGACGCCTCGACAACCCGAGGAATATAAAATTTAATAAGTTCTTTGTACTCATGATGGTTGAACTCAACTATGCCAATAGGATCGACTTGACTACCAGGGGACTATTTGACATAGAGTTATTTAAGGGAATTGTATAAGGATACAATTGGTAAGAGTACCTACCTTTAAAATATATATGAGAAACGACTTGACTTCCAAGAGGCTTATACATATTGTTAAAGGATTCCTTTACTCTACTAAAACAAATAAAGATTTCGTAAACTATAATGAAAAAAATTAGTTTAAAATAAGTAGTGAAAATATTATTCAGATAAAAGTCCATGTCTTTATGATATATGCAGATATGTTCTTATATTATTGCTTTTTCTATATTTTAGATTTCTCAATATGACAGTCATATCACTACGTGGAATACTTAAGACCAACAAGTTGGTAGGACCAAACTTCGATGATTGGTACAAAAATTTGAGAATTGTTCTCGCGCATGAAAAACTTATTGATGTGGTCGATAAGCCCGCCAAAGAAGTTCCAAAAGAGAATGATGATGATGGCACCAAAATTTATCTGAAATACTTGGAAGAATGTCTTACTACCAAATGCATCATTCTCGCTTTTATGAATTTTGAACTACAGAGGAAACATCAGGATATGGATCCAACTGAAATCATTGAACATCTTAAGAAGATGTTTGGTACACAAAGCAGGACATCTAGATACCATCTATCTAAGTCTTTATTTGGATCATATTGACTGGAAACTCTCCAGTTGGACCCTATGTCAATCGTATAATTGATCTTATTGAAGAACTTGAGAAGTTGGGTGCAAATTGGGTAAAGAGCTTTCTCAAGATTTGATCTTACAGTCACTCTCTGAATCCTTTTCACAATTTGTTATTAATTTTAATATGCATAAAATGGATTTTGATCTTCATGAGATGCTTAACATGCTGATTGATTATGAGAATCAACTTGCATATGAGAAGAAGAAAGGAATTGTTATGTTGGTTGGAAACTCTTCTAAGAAGAAGGGTAAGGGTAAAAATAAACCTAAAAAGAAACTTACTGCGCCTAAGGGTGGTGTGACCAAACTCAAAGGCAAGATAGGCAAAACTAACCAAGCTAATTCTGAATGTTTCCATTGTAAGAAGATAGGACATTGGAAGAGAAACTGTCCGGAGTATCTTGCAACTCTAAATGATAAGAAACAAGGCACGACTTAATTGAAAAATGTTTTCAAAGTTTCTTTAACTATTATTGATGTTTCATTGTGGGTATTAGATACTGGCAGTGGTTATAACATCTGCAATATGTTGCAGGGGTTCCAACTAAGTAGAAGGTTGAAGAAAGGAGAAGTTAATCTACAAGTTGGAAATGGTATAAAAGTTGCGGCCATAGCTGTAGGGTCAATTTCTTTAATAATGCCTATGGACAAAGTACTTATGTTGGATTATTGTTATTACGTTCCTAAATTTGTTTCGAACATAATTTTAGCTTCTATGTTAGATAAACATGGTTTTCACATAAATATAGGCAATGATATTTTCTCAATTTATTATGGTGATAATTTATATGTGAATGACTATCTCCAACATGATGTACGTCTTACCTAATGTGAATGTTAATTCTATTATGCATGTTTCAAGTCTTAAGAGGAAAAAGGATGATCATGTAAATCAAACATACCTTTGGCATTGTAGGCTTGGTCATATTGGAGAGAAAAAAATTAACAAGTTGTACAAGGAAGGGTACCTTGACAAGTATGATTTTGAATCATATCCAACTTGTGAATCTTGTCTAAAAGGAAAAATAATCAAATCACCATTTACTGGAAGTGGAGAAAGAGCTTCTGAATTGTTGAGACTAATCCACTTGTTTGTGGGCCCATGAAACTTCAAGCTAGAGGTGGATATTCTTACTTCATCACCTTCACTGATGATATGTCAAGATATGGATTTGTGTATCTTATGAAACACAAGTCTGAATCTTTTAAAATGTTCAAAAGGTTCCGTAGTGAAGTTGAGAAGCAGACTGGTAAAAGTATCACAGTACTAAGGTCTGACAGAGGTGGAGAATATCTTAGTAAAGATATCTCAAAGAGAGTAGGTGTTACGACCCCAAACCCAGTCGTGATGGCTCCCAAACCCAATGGCTAGGCAAGCCCGACCAAATACACTGTCAACCCGAGCTTAGAGCTCAAAATCATTTATTTTAAGTCATTAACAGTTAATAAAATTAAAATAAGCTGATAGCTTTAACAATATCCCGAAATCTCACGAAAACCACGTAACTTCCCAAAGATCTGGGGTCACGAGCCAAGAGCCTCTATCAGAATGTCAATACAATATTATAAGTAACTCTACAAGTCATAGAGTACGCAGAATAAACAAACAACAGAGTAATAAGGGGAGTCTCGGGTCCTACGGACGCCAGGCAGCTACCTCGACGATCCCAAATGGGGCTTTAGACTAGCTCTAAGCTCAACTAAGCTTCCAAGTACCTGAATATGCACACATGGTGCGAGGAGTCGAGTGAATACTTCCAACTCAGCGGTAATAAAAGTAAATAATGCTGAAGATAAGAAAACTACACAAAGCACTATCTCATGCTATAAAATACAGAATCGTCCTCTAAACTGTAGTACACTTTCATGGTATTCCTTTTTAATGAGTAGTTTTTTTTTAAATCTATTTTTAACATCTCATTCCATCATTATTAACAGTTCAATACCGGGGTACTACCTCAAACAGTGCAAGTCTGCACTCAAATCAGCCCCTTGGGCTCATCACTCCTTAACAATTTCCACCAGGGTATCTGGTTAATAAGGCAGATAAGACATGTATGCCAGTAATGTATGAGTGCTAAATGTCGTGCCATGTAGTACAAGTAAGACCAATATATGTATGCAATGCAATGCACATGACGTTGTGGCGTACAATCCGATGCATGCAAAGGCGCTCGCGCTCATTGTGGGGGTTCAGACTCCGGAGGGGCTCCTACAACCCAAGCACAATATCAATATCACTCCTGCTACGGCGTGAAGCCCGATACATGCATAGTCATGAATGCATATAAGTCCATTGGGCAACCGTATCATAATATCACACAACTAAAATGTTATCAAAGCCTCGTTTAAGTTTTCAAATCTTATAAAAATGCTGAGTAGCAAAATACCATTTTAAAACCTTAGAATGAGATGAAAATATGCAAAATATTGCTAAAACAGTGATACCAATCCCTGAAGGATTCAAATATTCGGCACGAAACCCAAAACATGATAATCAGTCCAGTTCATGATAATTAATATCTGTATTAGGGTATCAATTCAATTTCAAGCAATTAGGTAGTATTATTTATTAAGCGGGACAGATCAAGTCACAATCCCCAATGGTTCTCTACCCCACACCTGTTATCCGGCGTGCAATTCACCTCAATACAGCACTATGATGTGCAAGTACGGGGTTTACAAACCCTCAAGACATCATTTACAAGTATTACCCACCTTGATCCAGCGAAAACTCAAGCCCACGATGCCTTTGCTTCTCAAACCGGCCTCCACGCGCGTCGAAACTAGCCAAAATCAGTACAAATATATCAAAATAGGCTAATGGAACAACACCCAATCGAAAACAATCGAAATATATGAAAAATCTCGAAACTAGCAAAACCCGAGCCCTGGGATCGCTACTCGAAAAATTATGAAGCTTACATTTTCAGAATACTCGTCTCGCCACGAGTCCGTACATATAAAATTTATCAAAATCAGAGTTCAAATGAGCCTCCAAATCCCAATTTTTCATAGCAAAAATCCAAGCCCTAACTTCTTCAATTTATACCCAAATTCAGAAAATTAATGAAAGATTCATTGATAAAATGACGTATTAAGACCATGAGACTTACCTCCAATCACTTTCCGATGAAATTCCCTTCAAATTCTATCAATTAGCTCTCAAGGTGTGCAAAAATGGAGGAAAAATGAAGGGGTTTGCGATTGAAATCCTTTTTAAAAATCCCTTCTTATCTGCTAGGTTTAACCCTATGCTAACGCGGTCAATACCTCCGCGTTCGCGATGAAAAAATTCCAACTGTCCAAAATTACCTCTACGCGAACCCGACCCCTGGTTCGCGAATGTGATGCCCTGGCTCTTCCTCTTACGCGAACGCGTTCCTCTCTCACGCGATCGTGTTGACTGATCTGATTACACTTCGCGATTGTGAATCTCCTTATGCGAACGCGATGCACGAAATTTATGGACCCTCAAGTTACTCTACGTGTTCGCGTCCATCACCATGTGAACGCGATGAACAAAAGTCTGTAACTTTAGCAGCAAATCTGATCTCAATGCAAACCAAAATGGGTCCGATTGACCACCCGAATTCATCCCGAGACCCCCGAGACTTCAACCAAAGAAACCAACATAACCCGAAACATCATACGAACTTGTTCCAATAATACCGGCGTGCAAGTCAACATAATACAACACTATGATGTGCAAGTCTGAGGTTTCAAACCCTCAGGACATCATTTACAAGTATTACCTACCTCGAACCGGCAAAATCTCTAGCCCGCGATGCCTTTTCCCTTCAAACTGGCCTCTACGTGCATCAAATCTAACCATATTCAGGGCAAATATATCACAATATGCTAATGGGACATAACCCAATCGAAAGAACTCGAAAAATACTCAAAAACACGAAATTGGCAAAACCCGAGCCTCAGGCCCACTTCTCGAAAAATTACAAAAGTCACATCATCGGATTCCTCGTCTCTCCACGAGTTCGTACATATAAAATTTACCAAAATCGGAGTTCAGATGACCCCTCAAATCTTCAAATCTTATTTCAAATCCCTAGGCCTAAATCCTCAATTTACTCCTCAAAAACATGTAATCTACTTGGATTATTCGATGATAATTCAGTAATATGGAGTAGAAATAATCACAAGTGACTTACCTCAAGATTTTCCATGATTTCTTACTAAAAATCGCCCAAAATCCGAGCTTGGAAGTAAAAAAAAATGACCAAACCCGGACTGCTTGACTTAAAATCTATCCAGAAATTTCGGTACTGTTCACGCGTGGCACTGTTCACCCCTGCAGTTACAGTTCACCGTTAACCCACCGCGCGGTTACTGTTCACATGCGGTTATTGTTCACTGCTGCAGAAAATACAGCAGCTTTTTAAGAAATTTGCAGCATAGTCATTTTTCACTAAAATGACTCTAAATCCATCATACGAACTCGGAATTATACGATTCTTTTTCTTATGAGTCACAAATAATAATACGAACACAACACTTCAATAGAAAATCAATTCGGAGCTCATTTTCCTAGTTCAATACCCATTTCGCTTGTTAAATAATTAACACATATTTCACGTCAAAACCGAATCGCGACTTGATGAAATTAAACCAAAATTTCTAGATCAGTCTTATAATTCATGATTTAAATTCTGGAAGTCTAAAAATCAAATTTGGATCTCTAGAACTAAAAACGAACCTTTAGATCATTGTTTTTATGCTCAAAATGGAAAAAATCTTCCAAAAATAACCCATTGGGCATCCGAAACACACCTGGGGCCCCCGGGACCCCGACCAATAACACTAACCAGTCCCAAAATACATTATGGACTTTCTCGAGGCCTCAAATCACACCAAACAACGCTAAAACCATGAATTACACCTCAATTCAAGCTTGAAGAGCTTTGGAGTTTCCAACTTCTATTTCTGATGCCGAAACCTATCAAATCACGCATGTTTGACTTCAAATTTTGCACACAAGTTCAAAATGACATAATAAAGCTACAAAAATTCTCGGAATTCGATTACGACTTCCAGATCAAAATTTCACCTATCAACCGGAAATCGCCAAAATACTAACTTCGCCAAAATAGGCTAACTTCTTCTCTGGGCCTCCAAAATTACTTTTGATTGCGCTCCTAAGCCTTAAATCATCCCCGAAACTAACAAAATCATCGAAATTCAATTCCGAGCCCTCTAACATATAAGTCAATATCCGGTTGACTTTTCCAAATTAATTCTTCCTTAAAGAGACTAGTTGTCTCATTTCTTATCAAAATTACTCCAAATCAATTTTATCGCACCCAATATCGGTAATGAAATATAAGAAAGCCAAAAATGGAAAGAACGGGGTAGTAACTCATGACACGACGGGTCGGGTCGTCACAAATTCATACCTTAAAATGGTGCGATACCTGCAACGATTCATTGTTAGTCTTTTCTATTGAGACTGAATGGATTGTTATATAGGTTATTTTACCCTTGGCTATGTGAGTAGTGTGGCCACCGTAGTCTAAAATCTTTTTCAAAATGATTTTCTTGGAAAAAGTCAAATATTTAAAATTATTTTCTTATCCTCAATTAACGGTGGCGTCCAAGTGGGAGAATGTTGAAATTTAAACTCACGTTAATTAGTTATAGCGTGAAAGAATAGTGAAGTGGTCCAACTGGTGGATAAATAAAAGGCCTAATATTAAATATTATATGTGTGGATAAGTGAGGCCCAATAACTATTGACCTGTGATGGGTAGACACTCTTTAGAAATAGAGACTAACCCCCCTTTCCCTAGCTATGAGAAAACCCTAGCGTATTCTGCCTCTTGAATACGTGGTAAAGGTAGACGCCCCATCCATCAAGTTCTCCGGACAGTGAAAGCGCATAGCTAGTGGATTGTGGAAGTTAGTCTCAGGCTTAATTGTTGTTTGTTGTCGCTGCTGAATCCATTGAGTTTAATGGTACACTTCCTTAGACTCTAACCCAAGATTATGTTTATGCTTGTATTTTAATCTCTGCTATGGGCGTGGATTAATAATCTTACATTATCTAGCTTCAATATTCTTTGTTAGCCAAACTCCTATTATCAATAAGTAATAATCAACAGCGGCGTAGCTAGAAACTTCCCTGGGGAAGTTCAACTTTAAACAAAGTCAATAAATTTTTTTGTCGATAAATGATATAAACTCTTTGAAAAAAAAGAAGAAATAGATTTCAAATGTGGTCCTAACTTTTCGTATGCCGTAGCCCTTCCCTTCCGCCGTGGACTCAGTGTGCCATACCCGGATCGCCTAATATTTGTCCGGGACATCAAATATCTCCGTTTAGTTTTGGCAAATAAAATAGGGAAATAACTTTGAACTCGTGAACAACACATCACTTTGAATACCATGGACCATTGAACTTCCTTACTCAACCATATTAAGGGTATACAATATATAATATATAGCCATATAAAATAGTTTTCGACTTATATACATAGTATAATTTTTCAGGACACCTTGGCATATTGTGTATGCCACTGATAGTTAGAGTAATCTTTTATAAGCCAGGGTGTGTCACCATAGATGCGGATCTAATTTTTGAACCTTATAAATTTCTAGCGATCATAAATTAATATATAATAATAATTAGACAAAACAATAATAACTGATTTGGGCAGAAGTGATACTTTCAGCAAGCAGACAATTTTTTTTTTTAATCTGGCTGGTATGTTTTCACAAGAAAAAAATAAACAGAAGTGTCTACAGGTGTTGTTTTGTGAAAAAAAACAAAAGTGAAGTTAAAAAGTACAGAATGGGATTCAACCCTTCATCAATTATTCAGGAACATAGCTTAAGTTGGGTCCTCCTCTGCTGCTGAACCAACAACTGATTTTAGTTTTGGGTTCCAACTAACCAACTGATCGCCTAAAATTTATTTAATTGTTTTAATCACAACCAACTATTTTTCATCATGCCCGAGATTATTCTCTTATGTTAAGTTCGGAGACTAATATGCACGGTATAAATTTATTCAACTCTGAGAATATTTCACATATTATTTTTACGTGTCATTCATCATTTCACTGAGACGTGTCATCATAAATCGACCTACGTGGCGATTTTATTTATCACTAACACAATCCACGTGACCCCTAATATTTCAATGACTTGCAAGCCATTATCAGATATTTTATTTAATTTGCAGGAAAAAAATGTTAAGTACTGGACAGCAAAGGCAGGAGGAGAGGAACTTAGATTCATTAGGACAGATGGCAAACGCTTATACATCATACCAAGATAAATAATAGGTAGCAAATCAATTTTGAGGTATGGAAAATCAAGAAAATAATAAAAGCTTGGAGTTCTACAAAAATAATATTTATCTAAAATATTAATTAACACTAAGTTAAACCACAACAATTATTTTCTTCAAGAACATGAAGGCACGTTATTATAGAAATGGTCGTGCAGAGCATTAACAATTTCAAGTTGCACTTTTGTATCCTTAATTAATGAACATTATAAATAGGAAAATCAAATGTGTTTTCTTTCAAAAAAAGAAAGATAATTCATTTGCAAAATGTCGAAAACAGTAGCACTAATTATTGTATTATTTTTAGGACTATTCTCTGGCAATTGTTATGGACAACTTAGAGTTGGATTTTACAAAGGAATAAAATGTGGGCAAAAAGATGTTGAAGGTGTTGTACGAGAGGTTGTAAAATCATGGCATTTTACAAAGGATAAAACTATTGCAGCTGCTCTTCTTCGTATGCAGTTCCATGATTGCTTTGTTAATGTAAGAATACTATCTTCTTCTTCACCTTTTCTTATGCGTACTCATGTAAGAGAGTATAGTCGGACCCAAAATTTTACGTGGCGTAGGCACACTATTCTGCTCAATCAGTGCCCGCTAAAGGCTTTTAGTGTTTAGGGTGCCAAGTGCTTTAAATTAATTATTTTCAAGGTATATACATATTCATATACAAAAAATTTGCAGAAGCACACGTCGTCCAATAAACCCTCATTTTAACATACAAGTCCGCCTTTGTAAGAGAAGTGGATATAGAATTTTTAGTTAGGAATGTGAAGTACAACTATAGTACGCCATTCGTTTGATGTCCTGTGAATGTTTTTAACTATGCACGAAGTTTCAGAAACAAAATATTTTTTGAAACTTGTGGTGTTAAACATGTAATGATTTTTTTTTAGCTGTAAAATTATATCATTGAGGCTCCAATTGGAAAATTTAACGTTAAATTATTTTTAAATTTAAAGTATGTCATTCTTTTTTAAACAAATTAAGAAGAAAAGAGTTATACTTAAAGTGAAACAGAATGAGTATTCCTTTGTGATGACAATGTGCTTTGAAATAATATAAAAATTACTGAAAAAATTGCAACTATATATATGTAGCTATGCTAACAAAAAAGGACATTTTTTTTCCTCTAACAATAATAACAATAATAGTGCAATTCTACAAGTAGAGTTTGGGGAGGGTAGTATGTACGTAGACCTTACCGCTACCTTCTAAAGATAGAGAGTTTGTTTCCGAAAGACTCTCAGCTCAGAAAAAGCACGATTACAATATAATTGAAAAGAGATACATCAATGGAGAAGCCATGTAACAAGAAGCAGTAACAACAACATGATAATAAGATGACCGACAGTAATAGAAGTCTACGTAATCTTTTTTCTCTTCGTGAAATTAATATTTCTAGTATATTCTTCTATTATAACCTTTTTAATGGGCTAATATTATGTACATGATATAAATATAGGGTTGTGATGCATCAATTCTATTGGATGGAGACAACAGTGAGAAAAAAGCAGGAGCAAATAAAAGTGTTAGAGGATATGAACTGATTGATGCTATAAAACAAGCTTTAGAGACAGAATGCCAAGGTGCAGAGGTCTCTTGTGCTGACATTATTTCTTTGGCAACTAGAGACGCTGTTCTCTTGGTAAATTACATTCTATTTCTATCAATTTTAATCATCACTTCTTCATTATCACTTCCATTATTTGAGATTTTTTATTTTCGAGGAGCGTCCAGTCGAATCAGTTTATCATTTATATATAATTGATTTGGCCGGTTGTCGCTCCTTAGGTATTAGCAGTCGTTTTCAGCTGTTGTTCCCCTGTCAAGAACAATTTAGTTTACCGAGTTATCCACGAATGTTGTTACAAGTGTTCAAGATAATTAATGAGTTGAAAGATTAACATTTTAATAGTTCTATGCACTAATAGTGTAACTGTTTATAAAAACAAATATAATATGTAACTTGAAAAATAAAATAACTAAATTGGAATTTTTTTCCCTTGTGACATGCACCCCTTCCTTCCCTGTGGTATTAGGGTTAGTCTGGTAGTTTTTCTTGTTCTTAGATTGCTAGTTTTACATATTATTTTCTTACCTTCCGCGTCGATTTCTTAGTATTTTGTCGTGGTCAATGCTTGTTGCTACTGCTTTCTTCCATCTTTCTGGCCCTTATTGTTGACATTACTTGTTTCTACTGTTTCATTTCATCTTTCTTGAGTCGAGGTCTATTGTAAACAACTTCTCTATTTTCCCAAGTAGGGGTAAGGTCTGCATACGCACTACCCCTCCCGAGCCTATTTGTGGGACTTTATTGGGTATGTTGTTGTTGTGACGTGCACATCCTAATAGTAGTTTTGATTATAAAAATGTAACAGAGCGGAGGAAAATGGTACAATGTAGAAACAGGACGAAGAGATGGGAGTGATTCCCTTGCATCAAATGTCAATCTTCCTAGTCCATCAATTTCAGTCTCTGATTCCATCAAAGTTTTTGCCAGCAAAGGGCTTAATGCAACACATATGGTTTATCTTCTAGGTAATTTCCATTTTTTTTCTTTTTAATTTTTTTTTATATATAGCCAGCGGCGGAACCAAAAGTTGAAGGTCGCCGGTGCATTTTTGGATTCAACCAAAATCTATTTCGTATATAGGGTGTTACCACTAATATATCACTATTTTCTAAAAATATATACATGTATACATGTAATTTTTGCCGAACTTTAGGAGAGTCGATGACCCCTCTTGGTATAGCATGGTTCACCTCCGTATATAACAATTATATCTAGATCAGTTTGTCATATCTCCACTATTTCACCACGTACTTGTTACCTTTCATCAACGTGGGTATCAATAACTCTACCCAGCTGGTCTTAGACAGATAAAAAAAATTACCTAACGTTCTTTGTTTTTCAATCCTTCATTTTATTCAACATTTTTTTATAACATGCATTCAAGCCAGTTTACGTACACCTCAACTATTTCATCAGATATTTGCTACTTACCATCTAACACAGTATACTTAGCTAGATGACTAGAAATCACTTAATAATTTTTCGCTCATTTTATTGACCGATAGGGCACGCACTTGAATGTTTTAAAATGTTCTCAATTTGAAAATTAATAATTAATGTATGATTTTTAATCCCAGGTGGACACACTGTTGGAACTGCTCACTGCTCAAACTTCCAAGATAGAGTATACAACTACAAGAAAACAGGTGGACCTGATCCAGCCATGAACAAATTGATGTTATCCTCATTAAGAATGAAGTGTCCTAAAAGTTCAAATTTTGATAATTCTGTTGCTCTTGATATGGGAACTCCATCAGTTGTTGATAACGTATTTTATCAACAAATTAAAATGGGAAATGGGATTCTTGAAATAGATCAGCAAATAGCATTAGATCCATTGACAAATAAAACTGTGGATGATATAGTCAAAGGATCTGATTTTTACACTAAGTTTGGAGAGGCTATGGTGAAATTAGGTAAAGTTGAAGTACTCATCGGAACACAAGGAGAGGTTAGAAAATCATGTAGGGCTGTGAACAACAACAACAACAACAAGAAGCCATTCATTTTATTTTAGTAGAAATATTTTTTGGAAGGGGAACTGAAATGAGACGCTATTGATGGGGTCTGAACCCTCCACCTCAACTGCGAGAGATATGGATCTATTGATGATTAATTGTGTGTTATTCTGTGTATTTTATTCTCTTGAGGGGGTGGGTCAAGAGGAGACTCTTCCTTTAGTGATTCTTTGGCATTTGAAATTTGAGTATTGTTGTAGTGTTTTTTCTTATTTTATGAATTCTTTTTGTTTTTATGTATTGTGTTGTTTCTACTGCTCAAATCTGATGAGAATTGTTTTTTAAGCTGAGAGTTTTTTGGAACAACCTTTCCATTTTCGCAACGTAGGGATAAAATCTGCATATACTTTATTCTTCCCAAATCCCACAACGTGATATTGTTGTTGTTGTTGTTTATGTTTTGAGTTAGTAATATGAATTTTTCAGATCAATAAAGGAAAAGGGAAATGTTATTCTTTTCTACTTTTTCTAGTTTTGAT
The DNA here is from genome assembly GCA_032618575.1 of Nicotiana noctiflora. Classification (NCBI taxonomy): domain Eukaryota; kingdom Viridiplantae; phylum Streptophyta; class Magnoliopsida; order Solanales; family Solanaceae; genus Nicotiana; species Nicotiana noctiflora. Next base: position 20,057 of record JASVEL010002910.1, read on the forward strand.
GTCATGCCATTCTTCTTCTCTTGTTTTATTTCTTTTCTTTTGCTGACCGAGAACATGATCCTTGATAGAAACGTATGGAGGTCATTTTATTTCTTTTCTTTTACTGACCGAGAACATCTTGATAGAAAGGTATGGAAGTCGAGGATTATGGTAGTGGAGTAGGTAGTCTAGAGCGTTCATACGCAGTCTCAGTTTTTGTTGGTAATAATTTTTTATGACTAATCGTTGATTTCTTTCATTATTGATTACCTTACTATCTTGTTGTTTTTATTTTACTTTTATATGGCTTTTTTGGTATTGTCCGTTCTTGTCTATATTTTTCATTACATGCTTTCTTGAGCGAAGGTCTATTGGAAACAACTTCTCTATCCTCACAAGGTACGAGTTAAGATCTGTGTACACATTACCCTCCCCAGACCCCACGATATGGGATAATACTACATATTGCTTTATTTTCTTTTGGTTGAATAAAAGTTGGTCAACTGTTAAAACCTTTTGGATTTAGACAGCAGACTAAAAGTTGCATACACATAGGAAACTTGTACAGAGAAATGAAAAGAAAATGAACAGCTAATTTCATAGTAATAAGATTACCAACAAATAAAGAAAGAATGAAAACATTACATATGAATCTTTTTTGCACATGAGTACTGAATTCAGAGGTGAAGTTTTATTTAGAAATTCGACGAGCAACAATGAAATCCTGGGATGAAAGACCAGCCTTGATCTTCTGGATGGTAGCAACATCAGTCATGAATGACTTCGCGAGAATCTGGTTATTGACACCAGTAGCAAACAATGTAGTAGAGGAAGTGAAACAGTTGCAGACTTCCAGCATTGGCACTACCAAATGCTGAAACAGCTATAGCTGATTTATTCCAATCACAATTGTATTGATAATGTACTAGTCCTTTTGGCCTGAATTGTAAAGTCCGAGTGTAGAGCTTGTTAGTACTGCCCATCAAACCAACTTGGAGACTTCCTTTCACCACGAATAAGAGCTCGGCTGCACGAGGGTGGGTGTGGGGCAGGTTCACACCTGCGCCAGGGAACTGAAGAACAGCAAGTGAAGTACTCTGGCCATCTAATGCTCGAAATTCTGCCTCGATCGCCTTTGTCACTTTGAAGTTTGTGATAATACTGCCAAATATTCCGCACATGCCAGTGAAGGTGAAGAAATTTCCATCTAGTGTATCTCCAGTCCAATTTTCGGGAACAATAAAGTCAGTCATGATATCTGGATCGCCTGCTTGAGCCATCCAAGAATTAGTAAGAATAGCAACAACAAAGACAAGAACACTTTTTGTGAAGCACGAGGCCAATTTCGCTCTTCTGAGGAGGAAGGGTATGGGATGAAGCTAGTTGGACTTGGAAAAGTTTTGGGAAATCTACACTGTGTAGCCGCAGGAAAATGTATATTTTTTGTGCATTAATATATAATATACATATTTTAATACATAATTAGTATTTTTTTTTATATCTATATTTGGCCAGCGGTTTGTAATTATTTTCGCCAACCGGCCAAATTTTTCAAATGCCCAAAAGTTTTAAGAGTATGATGGTTAACTTGACTCAATCAAATATTTATTTGGCCAGCGGTTTGTAATTATTTTCGGCCAACCGGCCAAATTTTTCAAATGCCCAAAAGTTTTAACTTTTAAGAGTATGATGGTTAACTTGACTCAATCAAATATTTATACGAGTCCAGAGTCTAGCTTTGTGGAAAGAAAACCAAAATTTCCTGGAAGATCCAGGTGGTCATTGACATTACATAAGCTTGATCCTTATTTATTCTCTTTGCTACATATGGACTTGTCTGTTTAAATATACTATCTTGATATTACTTGTTATCGGTACTATCTTGCTATTTTTGTTGTTATCTCCGATTTAGTTTTCTAACTATTTGTCTTGCTATCACTTGCTATCAGGGCCTCATTCACCTTCTTTAGCCGAGGGTCATTCGGAAACAGTCTCTACCCTTCCAGGGTAGGGCTAAGGCTACGTACATCCTACCCTCCCCAGACCTCACTTGGTGGGATTATAATCGGTAGTTGTTGTTGTTGCTACATATGGCAGAAACTAAAATAAAGTTCAACTTGCTGAACCAGTCTGTAAAAGTTGGTAGAGATAAGAAATAAACACTTTATCAGTATCCACAGTATCCACTCCACAACTGAAGGGTTAATTCTATTTGAGATTCATAATTATCTTAACAATCCACCAGCATCAATATTATACAATTTATTTGTTCGAAGAAATGAACCTTGGGCCTAACTCGTCAAATCTATAAATACAAATATCAAACCATACCTTTAGTTAAGCCTGCCCGTTGGAGGCATTGGAGAAGCCGGCAAAAACATTTGAATAGGACCTGGTAAGGTATGCAAAATTAGAAACTGGTGGTAGAGCCGGAATCCTTTCCCCTTTCCTCAAAAGCTCTTGCAAATTTAGCCTCTGTAAGGTCAATACAGCTCGGGATTCCTTCCATATAAAAGCAAGCAATTTATCTTGGATTACAAAGAGCGAACCAGGTTTTGAACCAGGATATCTGAAACCATACCCATTAGCAATACCTTCACCCGCAAAAGCATGCTTAACATCTAGAGGGCTGCAGTCCACATCAGTGCTCCAAGGGAATGGATCATTTGAAGGCTCGTCGATATTCACTATAAACATAGCTGAGCCATTAGGATGCAGAACATAATGTGTACCTTCTAATATCTTGGTTGCGATAAGTAGCTTCTGACCTTGGGACTCCTCATACGACAGTAAAAGAAGAAACAATGCCTTTCCGGGCTTGTCATCAGAAGGCTTCCCAGGAGGCCAACCAAAAGTTCCTCCCCACAGACCAGCATATTCTTTGCCCACTTCCGACGCCCGCATAGGCAACTTATAGAGAGCAAATCTACTTTCGTGCATATTTGGCCAAGCACGATAAGAGGATAACTTCACAGTTGAAGCATGTAATGTTAGCCCTATTGCATCACCTGGTTGCAGGAACTCGTGAAGCTGGGCATGCTTACTGCCATGGCCAGAGGAATTCTTTTTAAGAAGGTCAAGCTTGCCATTGATTGAGTCTGACTTCTTTAGTATATGTTTCAGACTGTGTCTAACATATTCAGCAATCGTCTTCCTCCTGGTGCACCGACTCCGACTCTCATCAGCAGTTTGTGATGCAGGACCGCCACTTATCAGATCAAGATTCTGTCTGAACTCACTCAATCCAATATGAGTCGGATGGAAAGGCAACTCGGAACCAGCCTTCCAGATGGTTAAACCACCACCATCGTACATTTGCATAAGTAGCGATCTTCTTTCATACAAGAGTTCTATATCCCCTCGTAAAGCAGCCTCCTCTGCTCTCAGACGAGGAAATAATATGACATCGTTAGCATCTGGCAGCATTTGACGAACTTGGTTAGTAACTGTATCAAGCAACTTTCTCCTATCAACAAATGCAAGCCGGCCAAAGGGCACTGCTGTTGCATGCTGTCCCATTACCCTTTCTGACCTAGAAACCCCACTACTTGACCTGCATATCTTCCGTGAAACCTCATTCTCTGAAGGATGAATAAAGCTCTTCCTGTGGAACAACTTACCCCCGCCACTCTGCTGCCGAGGCTCAACCTCTAACAGAAGCGCATTGCAAGTCTTGTCAACCTTCTTGAGAGAACCAGGATAAACATAATCAGTTCCTTTCTCCCTACCATGGAGGAAAAACGCAGCGGAGCCCTCAAAATCAGAAAGAACTTCAAATACAGGTGACCACAAAATCGGCCCTTCTTCAAGGCCTAAAGGACCAAGTTCTTGGGGAATGATTCGACAACCAACCACCGATATGAAACCAGGCATAACATAAACAACATTGCCAAGTTCAGGATTTTGATGAACCCAAATGCCAAGCAAAGGCTTTATCCCTACAAGAAAGCAACACAGTGCCTTATAGGAACAGAGTCCCTTTCGCCATTCAATAAGGTCCCTATGAGGAACCACCCCAAGCATATTGCATTGTGAAAACCAAACCTTATCAGAGGCAGCTAAATCATGCAGGTTTCTACAGCATAAACCAAGATTACATACATCCCTTGGTGTAAGTGATCTACTTACAATCGCAAACACGTCATCAGGCAGTGCTAAAAGCAAGCTAGACCCACAAACATCAGGCGACATAGCACCACTTCCTTACTCTCAATAGGGAATTCAAGATTTTGCTGTAATACCTTTTTTTTTACACACACGAGAATGCTAAAAAACTAAAGAATGATCAAAACTGCCTGCAGCCCATCAAAAAGTCATTACTTAAGAAGGGTAATAATCAGTCATACCTCTCAAAGATCACTGCTGTCACAATTGGGTTTCAAGATTTTGCTACAAACTTCACAAAAGAACCAAACTTTCTAAACAGGGTTTCAAGATTTTGCTACAAAAATCACCAAAGAACCCTACTTTCTTAATTGGAATTCAAGATATTGCTACAAACTTCACAAAAGAACCAAACTTTCTCAATTGGGGTTCAAGATTTTACTACGAAATTCACCCAAGAACCAAACTTTCTTAATTGGGTTTCAAGATTTTGCTCCAAACTTCACCAAAGAACCCTGCTTTCTTAATTGGGATTCAAGATTTTGCTACAAAATTCACATAAGAACCAAACTTTCTTAATTGGGATTCAAGATCTTGCTACTAAATTCATCAAAGAACCAAACTTTCTCAATTGGGCTTCAAAATTTTGCTAAGGGACTGCAATTCACTAAAAACATAAGAAACCCCTAAAAGCAAATCAAGATCTAAGACCCAATTGATTTTAGTAGTCATAGATCTTATTGAGCTTTGTGAGATCACACAAATGTTGACAAGTTGTTCATTAATCAGTCATCACCAACCAAAACATGAATGAGAAACTGGTTGTTTTTTCCCTCAAAACCAAATGATGATGAAGAAGAAATGTGAGGCTTTCTTCTTGAAAAGGACAAAACAACCTTTGGAATTGTCTTTTTTTTTTGGGGGGGGGGGGTGCGGGGGAGCACTATTCCACAAGGACTACAATGACAGCCAAAGCCAGCTTATTAATATTGAATGAATTATGAACTGAAATTTGGGATCCTTAATTCAACAAGTCAAAGCAACTGAGCTCACAAAGATTGTCCAAAATGGACGAAAAGAGAGTGAAGAAAGAGAGAAAATAAATAAATATAAAAGCACAATTAATAACTATAAACCCTTTAAACTAGACACTATTTATTTGCACCTAAATTATTTGCAGTCCTAATTGCCTTTGGACTTGATTTATGTTTTTTTTTTGGGATTTTTACGTAGGGATAATTTCACATATATATATATTTGGACAAATTACTTTTCAGTCATCTAACCCACAATACGGTTTTCATCCTATAACCCATAAATAATTTTCAGCCGTCTAACCCACAACTTCGTCAACTACACCCAAAATCATGTCTAAATTAGATTTCACTTTTTTTCTTTCATTTTTATCTTTTCTCCGTTTCCATTTTGATTCTTATTTATTTTTTACTTCCCTCTGAATAGTATTTTCTAAACTTCACAATATCAGGAAGTTGAAGTAAAAAATAAAAGTATATTCATCATTAGAGTCTGTAATTTTATTCTTATATTTTGTTTGGCAAAATTTAAAGTTTTGTAAGGAAAATTCTTATTTCACTGGAAAAAATAAAAATTTACATTATTAAACACCTTATATACATTGTTATACATAGTCATACGTTAATTATACATAAATATATAATAATACACACTATCTGAAGGCAATTTTTTTATTTTTACAATATCTATGTTGTAAAATTACGTATAATCTGTATACTTGTGTATAATCATGTATAAGTCTTTATAGATATGAGAATACACACAAATATAAATGATTATAATTATGTATAATCTTGTATACTTGTGTATAATCATGCATAATTCTATATAACTATGGGAATACACACAAATATATAGGATTATACATCATTATACAAAGTATATATAGTTATATACAACATATACATCATTCTTCCTCCCTTCAGAAGTCATTAAAAGTGAGAAGAAGAAGAAGAAGAAGAAGAAGAAGAAGAAGAAGAAGAAGAAGAAGAAGAAGAAGAAGAAGATGATGATGAAGAATAAGAAGAAGAATGAGGAAAAATTACCAAAATAAAAAAGGAGATTTCATAACTTAGAATAAGAAACAAGAATTAAAAGAAAGAACCACTCAATATTTTTTACACCTCTACTTCAATACCAAAATATCAAAAGAGAGTTTTTCATAGGAAGTTAGATCTGAAAATTAAAGAGGAGAGAAGATGGAGATGAAATTATTTTATAAAAGAAGATACATAACTGGAACATCATCTCAATAACTTTGTCTGAAATTATCGTCGATCACCGGAGATTCATTTTCCGATGACTTCACTGACTTTATTGTCGACCTCTTTACCTTAAAAATTGAAGGAAAAAATGGGTAAAGAATATTTTCCACTGCCATATCTATTTTCCGGTGACATCGTTAATTTTGCCGGTGACCTCTCGATTGACTTCACTCTGAAAGTTGAAGAAAGAAGAAAAATGGATAAATGAGGCTGTCTAGTTATCTTCTCCATGATAGGTTAACCGATGAACTCATTTTTATGCATTATCTATAAAATGGGCTATATTATCTATAAAGTGGTCTATAAAGTTGGCTATGTCGAGTAAAGTATTAAAATATGGGCTATTTTTTATTTTGAAATTGGGCCGACTGACATAGAATGTAATTCTATCTTTTACATACCTATACCATATACCAAACCTTATTACCTTCATTGTTTAAGAATTGTGTTAATTACCTTTAAGCATACCAAATTACCATTTATATACCATAATTCAAATTAAAAGTATAATTATTGCTTCATTTATACTAGGCGTGATTTTAGGACCATATTTTCACTTTATTTCGTTTATCCGCCTCTCTCACCTCCACACCCCACACCCCCACATTTTACCTACAGTTAATCACCCTCCACCTCATGATTTTCCTTTAGTTTTTTTTTAATTATCGTACAATCTCTTCTCACCATAATTACCAGCTCTTTCTTCTACACTTAATTACCTTCAGTAGTATCCCCACAATTTTTTCAGAAATTTTTCAGCGTGTCTCTGTCCAAAGTGGTGCCTAAAGGATTTGATTGGTTGGTCAAAATCAAGCCTTTGACTTTTATGTTTGATTTCTGGGCATTTTCATATGCTTCTTTCACAACCTTTGTAGTGATTTAGAAATTGTTGGAGCTGTCGCAAGGAATTGATTTATATTGAAATGAATCTTCAATTGACAAGACAATAAAGTTGACAGTGTGGGTGCAATTGTAATTTATTTGGTAGAAATTTTGTAGATGAAGAGCAAATTTTGTTGTCAATATTTTTTTTTGGACATAAGATTGTAGTTTTATTGTAGTATAAATATAGTAATTTTGTAGATACTCTTAAAAACAATACAACTAGATTCAAACAACATAGCTACAAAATATGTAATTAGGGATAAATAAATAACAGTGGGAATCAATTAATAATACAGTCACCGACATAATAACGTAAAAAATTATTTTAAAGTTATGAAAATATGAAAAGAATAGTTGGAAATCAGTATAAGGGTATCAACACAGTAAATCAAGGATTCAAGAATAAAAAAATAGTACTAATATTAAGGGAAATAGTAATACTTCTATGAATAAACCAATAAATGAAGTATAAACAGGGAGAACCAAATCGGAAACCTGAATAAGATATTACTTGGGTGAAAATCATAAAATACTCCAGTTAATCGAGGCATATTCATGAGAATCAAACGTACAGACAAATCGAATGAACAAACAGTAGAGACGAACTCACAATCCAAGACTAAAGCCGAAGATTGGGTTTTTTTTAACATAACTAGTTTGGTTTAAAGGGAAAGCTTAACAAGACCCGATTAAGCACTCAGGGATCATGGAACAACACTTAAAAATGAAAATTTTTCTTAAAAAAAGTTCCAGAAACCCTAGTTGGGAAAGAAAATAAAGTGCTACTTTGAAAATCGCAAAGTTTGTATAAAACAAGCAAAAACATAGTTCAAATATTCTCAGATTTGTTATAAATATAAAGAGTTAAGAGAGGGAAATAGAGTTTCGAGAAAAATTACCCGGAGATAAAGAGAGACTGGCTTAGAAACCATATGTCTAACAAAATATAGGATGATCATACTCAATCGAGCCATCGTGGCCTATTAACAATAAGAATCAGGGCATATGCTGCAACAAGCCTTATTCGCTTTATTCGTTATGGGATCGGGCTACATGCTACAAAAGACCTTATAGGCTTTGTTGTACTCCAATCACACCTACACGCTACAAAAGACCTTATAGGCTTTATTGTACTCCAATCACGCCATAGCAGGCCTCATTGGCTTTATAAGTTATGCGATCGGCTTACACACCACAATAGGCCTTATTGGCTTTATATGTTATATGATCGGGCTGCACGTCGCAGCAGGCCTTATAGGATTTATATTTGTGGGATCGGCTTGCACGCTGCAGCATGCCTTATAGGATTTTGTTGTTATAGATAGGGGTTGCATGCCTACAACGTGCCTTATTGTCTTTATTATTATATTAATTTATTATTACGGGATCGGATTGCACACAACAGTAGACCTTATAGGATTTTGTTGTTCTAGATAGGGGTTGCATGCCTACAATGGGCATTATTGGATTTATTCAAGCCAACAGGCCAAAGGAGCCCCTTCGGAGTCTGCACCCCACACATTGAGCATAGATGATTATACATTCAGGATGGATTTTCTAGGGCACGGAGTTGCCTTACTTATTTATATTTTGAGTGTAGATGATTATCTATTCGGGATGGACTTCATAAGGCATGCACTTGCCTTACTTATTAATATGTGTGATGAATTTTCCTGGACATGGATCTTGTTCGAATCATTATAATTTGGGAATAAATTTACCCCTAGTTGGATTTGGCCTTTTACTATACGATATTGAGTCATTGACTATTTTTCGAGGTATATACATACGGGATGAAACTTCTCTAGGCTGGATTGTCCATATATAGTACTGAGTGACAAAGTAATTTGTGATCGTGAGTACATGATCTTTTCCCCTGAGATGTCATATTACTCATATCATCTAGTGTTGATATATTTCAGTTGTACGGAGTTAATTGCTGAACATGAAAGCATGCCTACATTTTTGTACTTTTATTTCTGTAATGAACCGTACCTGTTGAGCTCGTCACTAATTTTAGCCCAAAGGTTTGTCTTGTTATTTATTGAGTTGGTTGTACTCATATCACACCATGTACCTCGCGTGTAGATTTATGTGCTTTCGAATACGAAAACTGTTAGATCTGAGAGTGTTATGAGTTTGAGACTATCAAGGTAGCCGCCTGGCTTCTGCTGACCTTTACCCCCACCATTTCAGTTATCATATTGTTCTATATTTTCAAATAACGTTTTATCAGTGAGACTTTATTATTATCTAAATGCTCATGTACTGGGTCATACCTGGTTTTGGGAGTGTAATTGTACAAGGTATAGTGGGATTTTCTGTAAAAATTTGATTATTGCGTTTTTAAATTAAAAGAATTTGGAATTTATTAAGGTTATTGTCTTGACTAGTATCGAGATAGACGTTATCACGACATGTGAGACATTAAGTCGTGACATTGTTCCACTTTGATTTTCTCCATCATCCACCCGTTAAATATTTTTAATAAATTCTTTAAGATTGTTAGTAATCAGTGTCCGAAAATAGAAAATTAGAAAAATAGAACTTAGAACAGAAATTGCGAAAATAATTCCGAACCCACAAGTTTCTTGTGTATCCTTAAGTAATTTAATGCCCTCAGTGTTGCCCGAGGTATACGGTTTAATTCCTCTCAGGAACAGAATAACTATTTTGTGATAGTGCCACTTCAAGTCACAAAAGTTCAGCGAACTCAACAAACAGAGCAAATCACACTTGACCCTTATTTTATTTAGAAAATCAATGCAACAATGATAAGAAAGGGTGGAGAAAATTTCAGATTTTTCATGTTTTAAATATAAGGTTAAGTTTCTAAATTTATAGACAATAAATTGTAAGATGAAGAGGTGCAACTCAAAAAGCGCCTCTTCGATTTCCCATCTCACTCATTCGCAAAAACCTAACAAAGGACTCCTCCACTACAAGTTATTTGTTAAAAAAATTTATATCCTACCTTACTAAGCATGGAAATTCTGTTACTATAGCATAATTAACTACATTATTAATTAATAAGCAGCGCATATTGGAGGAAAAAAAGGTTCTGAATAGGGGCGGAGCCATGTTATATCAATAGGGTTCAACTATATGATAATAAAAAGCGACTTTACTATGAAGTTACTTTTACAATAAAAGTGATATAACTAAAATAAAACGGAAAGAAATGTTAGGCCTGAAAAGTATGGCTACATATTCATGAAAGTAAGGGTCATTAACTGCAGATCCTAGTACTAATCCTACTCAATAGCGTTACGTACAGGGAAGCAACTTGCATGCATTGGCAAATGAACAAAATATTTATGTAGTTTGATTGTATTTGTTAATTTTGTTGGTTAGTTACTATGTGTAAATTTGACATTTTACATTTTGTACATGAAACTTAGTTCAGGATAGATTAAAAACAATATTGTCACGGATAAAAACAATACTTTGAGTGAAGAGTTTGATATATGGATTTGCAATAATAGGTGTAAAGAAAGAAAATAAGAACATTTGTGAAATTTATAATAAAAATAGCAAATGATATTCCTCCATTCATGTCGAGACCCGGATTTTCCATCTTCGAAAATCCTGATGGAGCTTATTGGTGAAAACTAGGCCAGCGAACCATTTGAATTATTTACTTTTTTCTCATTTTAATCGTTTAACAATTAATAATCAACATTAGATAAATAGCGGAATTTAATAAGAGGAAGACTCAGATATAATATTTTAATAAAGAAGCCAATACCAATACATACATAAACTATCCAGAACTGGCGTCGCAATTTCACAGACTGTCTAAGAATACTACAAGTAAGCGTACGTAAAATAAGTACAATATTGTCTCGGAAATATAAATGAAACAGGATGAAGCGATAAAAGCAAACGCCAAGGCCTGCGTACGCTTGCAGGACTATCTCGTATCCTTGAATGGACTGAAGGCAGCAACCCAAAGCTAAGGTCTGTATGCTCCGGTACCGAGATTTGCACACAGTGCAGAGTTTAGTATCAGCATAACCGATACCGTGTGCTGGTAAGAGCCTAGCCTAACCTCGGCGAAGTAGTGACGAGTCTAGGACAAAACTACCAAATAAACTTGTGCAGTTAATCATATACAACAGAGAATAAAGGCAAAAAAATACAATTAAAGATATAAAGGGGCGAGGTTCCTGCCGCGGGGAACAAATAGTAGCAACATAAACCAACACTTAGATGTAAAGATCACCATGACTCAACTATCAGTAGAAAACAGGAATATCAAAGACAAGTGCATGACATCACCAATTGACGACCCGATCCGTCGTCTCATATCAGTTAAAGCTGGGGAAGGGTGCATGCTTTAGAGGCAACATATAGAAATAAAATATCAGGTAGAATAGTATGTGCATCTACAGTTTAACTTAAAACAATAAATGAAAAAATAATGCAACTTTCATATTCAACTCATCTTGTTGCAAGCATGCAATCGGATCCCATTTCTCAATATCTCGTGGTAGGCGTACCACCCGCTACCATTTAAGTATCACTCGTGGTAGGCGTACCACTCGCTCCCATTTCAATATCACTCGTGGTAGGTGTACCACCCGCTCCCATTTCAATATCACTTGTGGTAGGCGTACCATCCACTCCCATTTCAATATCACTTGTGATAGGTGTACCACCCGCTCCAATTTAATATCACTTCTGGTAGACATACCACCCGCTCCCATTTCACTATCACTTGTAGTAGGCGTACCACCTGCTTCAATTTTAATATCAATTGTGGTAGGCTTACCACCCTCCCTCTTTACTTTCAACACAATACACAATACAATCCCGGCAAGGAAACAATCAAATACTCTTCCCGGCAAGGGAACAATAACTACAAGTCAAACAT
>JASVEL010002911.1:0-346883 GCA_032618575.1 Nicotiana noctiflora
TGCCCTATATGAGAATCACTCCCAAAAATTCAAAATAAAATAGTTTTGGGTTGTGTGTGATTTTTGTGGACTTTGCGTTATTTTTCTTTTACTGTTTGTATTTATCTATGCCAGTTTGTTTGTTTAAAATTAATAAAAATAAAATAAAATACAAAAATTAAGTCGCATTTTTGCATTTAGGTTTTAATTCTACAACTAGGATTAATCAAGTTTGTTTTACAAAAATGAAAATCACCAAAATAGGCATATTTCGCATTTTTTATCATTTAATGTCAAAATTGTGCAATTTTACTTTAATTGGTGTTTATTGTGTATAATAATTATTTGTTAGGAGTTTAATTAGTGTTTTTCGAGATAACTTAGTTTATAACTTAATTTAGAATTTTAGTTCTATTAATTAAAAGAAAAGAGAAAAAATAAGGAGAGCAAACTCGGATTGGGCCAATTTTCGGAATTGAAATTAGGCCCAAAAACTAAACCTACCCAACCCAAATATCCCAAACCCTACCCTTAATTTCAGCAGCCCCTTTCTTATTTTTGTCACATTTTAGTCTTCCATTTGAAAGAAACAAGACTAAGTCCTCTTCTTCTTCTCCAAATAACCAAAACACAAAACCTAACCTAGCAAAACCCTAGCCGCCACAACCACCAACCACCAGCCATCTAAATGAACCGGCACAGCATCTTGCCGGCCAGCCACTGCATCACTCCATCGCTGCCACCACGGACTGGCAGCCATGAACGGCGGCAGCACCATCACCAAGCTTCGAAAATGTTGTTTTCTTGCCGCCAACAATCACCTATCTTTGTCTCCTTCGCTGTCCAGCTCCACGCTAACCACCAGCCCTAAACAACCCTCCAAACAGCCCCCGTTTCTTCCTCTTGATGGAGCAACAGCCACCGTTCATCGCCGGCAGCAGATCGTCGCGTCCAACAGCGACCAAACTGCCATGAACGACCGTCAAAACAGCCCCATGTCGTCTCCTTTCCCCGTCACCAACCATGGAGCAGTCCGTTAGCCTACTGTCCAAACGATACTACTGTTTTTATCATCTTCAGCTGCTGTCCGTCGTCCATGAACGAGCAGTGGTGAAACTCTTTGAACGAGCAACAACATCCACTAAGATTCGAGTTCGATATGGGTTCGTTCATGGACTTTCAGATTGTTGTTTCTTAGGTTAAAGTGTTAGTTATGATTTTTGTTTTATTCTTTCTATTTTTTTTAGATTAATGTTTTTAGTTTAAAGTGTTAGTTATAATTTTTGTTTCGTTTAATTTATTTTTCAGATTATCGATTTATGATTTTTGAAGTGTTGTAATTTTGTCTTGTTCATTGAACTCTTCTTCTTCCTCAAGACCTTTATTCGGTCAAATCTTTCCTTCTTGATTTATTTGTGGAATTGCATTTAAGGATTGGTTATAGCTGTGATTTTAATAGAAATTAGTGTGTTCAAAAGGATTAAAAGATCTTCAGTGCAAAATACAACCTGTTAAACACTAAGTAGTGGAAACAAGAATCATTTTAGTTTAATAATAAAAATGTGCTTTGCACATGGTTAAAGGTTAATGGAATCTGCAGGGAAGCTAGGTATTCCACTTAGTTTTTTTTGAACTTTGGAGTTTTAAAATGAATAAACCATGCTTAAACAATATTTTGAGTGAAAAAAAGGGAATAACATGGGCTGGACAGATCTGAAACAATTAAAAATAAGTTGTTGTTTTGAGTCTTTAAGGCTATAAAAGGGGACTGAAAAACAGATTGAAGGACACACATTGACAGCCTTGAAAAAACAGATTTTTGGGATAGACATTAGAACTCTCTAAGATACAGAAACAAAACAGATTTCAAGAGATAAAATAGATTGTTGTTTAGTCTGCCTTAAAATCATTGCCTTGGTTTAAACCATTCTTGAAGTATTGGATATATCATTCTCATATTCAAATATCCAAGTTGTTTGAAAGTTTCTTAAGGTTTTGTTTTGGGTTTGATGCTGTTTTAGTCTTCTAGAAGCTGTTGGTTTCTCTTTTGAAATCCTCCTATATTTCGAGTTTATTCCTGGAGTTCTAAGCCTTTGCTGGCCGTTGTCTATTGCTTGTTGTTTTGCTGGGAATTGCTACCGATCTCTTCTTTCATTTCTGTTATTGAAATCCAGGTACACATATTTTGGACTTGTCCACTCTTGTACCAGAAATAAAATGAATAGCTATTATTTGAATCCTTTTAGTTGAAGCTATTACATAAATGATCCTATTTAGCTATTTATCAAACTAAAGACTGTTAACAAAAATAGATATCGTGTAGCTATTTGTTTAAAGGATTAGAAATGCATATAGTCTTGTATGTATACTTAGCTTTTGCCCCGGCATGTACGAATTGCAACAAAATCCGCCGGGCTTGTATTGTTTATCATTGTAAACTTGGTTTATTTTGGAACTATTGATTAAAATAGACATTAGTTTTTCATTTGTGCTTAATAGTTTTCTATTCTCGTTAGTATATGTTTGGGACTCGTGTAAGCCAAAACTAGCCAATTCGGATCGGGATTCCTTTTGATATTTTGTAGGTATTTGGTTTAAAGTCAAGTTGTTCAAGCATATTTAAAATGTTGTTTTGATTAATTTTAGCTATTAACATAAGATGTTTGGGATCATTTTCGAGTTTTTCTTCACTTGATTCTTCTTCGAAATCTATTTGTAATTAAGCAAACAAGATAAGTTAGCCCATGCTTTAGATCCCAATGTTAGATCGATGTTAATCGCTTAGTCTTGATTTCGCCAATTAACATCGGATTAAGGATAGTAAAAATTCAATAAACAATCTTACTTTTAATAATGGACCAAGGCGAACTATTTCTATTTCGCATATTTTGATCAATTTTCCGTTAGTTTATACCTTTTCGTTCAATCTCCGGCCTTAAGTCAAAAAGCTATGAAATAATACTGGTACGGGTCTTTAATTGGAAATAATTTTAAGGGATATCATGTTAAATAAATTGATTTTTTTTAAGTTTTTTTTACAATGTTTTCTTTAATCAGCATAGTTTCAAAGTAAGTAATTCGGATACTTTTTTATTATTTTTGTCAAAAATCCAAGTCCGTTTGTAATTACATTTTTTGTCTTCTTTGGGTCCGGTGTCAAATTAAAAGAGCGGTTTGAAGTTTAATTAGAGCATATAATTTATAAACATTTTTAAAATCAGATAATTTTAGCCATTTAGAATAATTGAAGTGACCGTGCTAGAACCACGGGATCCGGGGGTGCCTAACACCTTCCCTCGGGTCAACAGAATTCCTTACTTAGGATTTCTGGTTCGCAGACTTCATTTGGAAAGTCGAAATTTCCTCGATTCGGGATTTAAATAAATCGGTGACTTGGGACACCTTAATTTATTCCAAGTGGCGACTTCTGAAATAAATAAAATAATCCCGTTTCGAATATTGTCACTTAAATTGGAAAAACTCCCTCGCGCTCCTACCCCCGGGTAGCGGGCGCGCCAAAAGGAGGTGTGACAGCTCTGGCGACTCTGCTGGGGAATAAAACTCAGGACTACCGGTTCGGGGTTTAAGAATTCGAGCTTTGAATAATTATTTTATTTGGCTTATTTATTATCTGATTTTATTACATGTTTATATTTTATATGCTAAATGTTGCTTTACCGCTTTGATATTTCGTGAACTGTATATAAATTGTGCCGATACCCATTTTTTTTCTCTTTTTTGAGTCTTCTGAAATACAATACCGGGCATTTGCTGGACATAGCCCGTTTTTCTCAAGATAGTCGTGGTGCTTGGCACCCGGTGAAGGATTTTGTAGTCACACATGTTTAGGCGGAGAGTTTTGTCAATTAAGCCGGAAAGCCATGCTACCGGTGCACTGACACTCTTCGGCTCGAGTTGTCCGCTCGAGTTAAAGCCAGTCTAGACACTTTTCCAACAGGATGATGACTTAGAATAACAGGACCTTATGCCGGATCCCCGATAGGAACGTTTATTTGCATCATGTGCATATTTGACTTAGGAGGCTCAACACAGGGGTTGGGCCTGTCTAGGACAGGTGTACCCGAAACAAAAAGACCAACTTGTTGCATCTTTTTGTGTGCATTTATTTGTTTCGATCTTACATGCCGACCGGTTTGTTAAAAAGAGGAAGAAGTGGAAAACGTCAGGGTATATAGTTAAAATAATTTTTTAAAATAAATTCTGAAAAAATGCAAAAAAAAAAAAATAAAAAAATAAATAAAAAAAAAAATTTCCAAATAAATTCTCTTAATTTTACGAAAATAGTTAGTTCTTTAAAAATAAATTCTGAAAAATGCAAAAAAAAAAAAAAAAAAAAATTCCAAATAAATTTTCTTAATAGTTTAGTTTCTTTGAAAATAAATTTCCAAATAAATTTTCTTAGTTCCTTTGAGAATAATTTGTTTTAGAAATGCTGTTTAAAAATAGTTCGTTTTCTTTTCTTAAAATGGTTTAGTTCTTTTATTACCGAACTACGCTGGTTTGATTCTCACATGGTGTGAGATACGTAGGCAACCTTCATCGGGTCCAACCTCCCCTTTTCCAAAAATAACCAAAAATATCGAAATTAATTTTTTCATTGTAAATATGTTGAGTGATGCCGTTTTCAAAAACAGCCGAATGTACCCGAAAGGGACGCCGGAAGGCTGACTTTGCATAAACGGCCACTTTTGGGTCATTTTGTAGATTTTTGGTCGATTGACCCTCACAGCCTTATAATCTTCGTCCCCGAGGTGCTGAAAGGTCGTGTCTGCGAAACCATGTCTTTTTTTTAAAAAAAAATAAATAAATAAAAAAAAAAAAAAAAAAGCAAAAATATGAATATATTTTCCTTTCTTCTTTTAAAGCATTTCTTTCAAGAATTGGTCGATTTACTCAATTTCCGATTTTCCGAACTACGCCCGGTCTGATTCATGCGGGGACATGATACGTAGGCATAAGATTCGACCATCACCGAAAAAAAAAATGATGAAAAAAAAAATGAAAAGTAAAAGAAAATTGATAAAGAGGGGAAGAAGATGAAAGCAGAGGAAAGTATAAACCGGAATAACGCATTACAATCGATTACAAGTAGCAACACGATCAACTGTATAAGTGCATCACACCCAACGTGAGATTACTTATCCGTTATGTTGTTTCGGACTAACCGTTTGTTTGCCAAACTCCAGGTTTTAGAAAAGGGTGGTTGATTTTGTGGTACTCTGGCCTCACATTCATACTTCACGAGGTCCAAAGGAAAGGTTCAGCAACCCGTTGTTAAACCAAAAGAAAATACTCATCCCTATTTCACAAGGTCCAAAAGAAGCGCCAACATGTCTTCAGAAATCCCCCTATCAACCGTTCCCATTTTGGAAGAGAGTTCCGTGTCAGCCATTCAGGCTACTGAGTCAGCAGCTGCAGAAGAAAACAGAATTTTGCGATGTCGAATGCTGGAGATGTTAGATGACTGGAATAACGGGAAAGAGCCCCCAAGTCTGATCCCTGGGTTCCCCGAACTATTCCTCAGGTCAAGTGGGATTTCTAATACTCCCACCAATTACCCACCCACTCTGTTTGGGTATTCTAATGTCACAACCCTCTCTGAATCACCCTCCACTTCCTATCCTCGGGTGACAACATTAGATACATCTGCAAGAACATCTATTGGTTTGCCCGTTCCAATCACGGCGCATCCCGGCACGCATACTCCTTTCTTTGATTCTTCTTCTTTCACATTTCCGGCACCACCCCTTCCACGGGATCCTACCCAGTTTGCCGCCAATGTCTATCCTCAGCTCATGCCAAGCCAAATTCCAAAAGCTCCCGAACGGGATGAAATGGCAAAAAGAATGAGCAGCTTGGAACAGAGTTTGAAAAACATGCAAGGTCTAGGCAGACAGAAGAGTGTTTCTTACGCAGATTTGTGCATGTTCCCACATGTCCATTTGCCCTCAAGCTTTAAGACGCCGAAGTTCGAAAAGTATGACGGGCATGGCGACCCTATTGCTCATCTAAAGAAATACTGCAATCAATTGCGAGGTGCCGGCGGCATGGAAGAATTGTTGATGGCATATTTCGGAGAAAGCTTGATTGGGATAGCCTCAGAATGGTACATGGTTCAAGACATATCTCGATGGCACATCTGGGACGATTTGGCCAGAGATTTTGTGAAACAGTTCCAGTACAACATTGACATTGCGCCAGACAGGAATTCTTTGTCGAACTTAAAAAAGAAACCCTCAGAAAGCTTCAGAGAATATGCTATTAAATGGCGAGAGCAAGCATCCAGGGTGAAACCCCCTATGGACGAAATAGAAATGGTCACTACTTTCCTCCGGGCTCAGGAACCAGACTATTTCCAGAACATGCTCTCAGCAATGGGAAAGCCTTTCGCAGAGGCGATCAAGATTGGGGAAATGGTAGAAAACGGTTTAAAGACAGGAAGGATTTTAAGTCAGGCAGCCATTCGAGCGACCTCCCAAGCAATCCAAGGAGGGTCTGGAGGAATATCAAAGGGTAGGATGAAAGAGGAAACATCCATGGCAACTTCGGGTGATAGAAGACATCACGTTCCTAGACCCTTCTTTTCAGAAAGAACCCCCCAGCATTATTACTCTGCTCAGGAAATGCCCTATATCCATCAACCATACGCGGTCATGAATGCTCAACCTTTTGCGCAACCGCAACAGCATGTCAGTAGAAACCAAGCTCTATTTCCAAGAAATCAGCCTCCCCACCAGAACCACTATAATCCCCGACCTCCGCAGAATAACCTCCGTCCTTGGGAACAGCCAAAGAAATCAAACTTTACCCCAATTGGTGAATCTTACTCTAATCTATTCCCGAAGCTTGTCCAAATGGGTCTATTGCAGCCGGTTCCTCAGAATAGACAAAACCCGGCAGCGCCTTCCTACAAAGCTGGTGTCAGATGTGCATATCATTCAGAGGCAGAGGGCCACCATACTAATGATTGTTGGACTTTGAAACAAGCGGTGGAGAATTTAATAGAGCAAGGGAAGATTGTGTTGAAGGATGAGGATGTCCCAAATGTGACCAATAATCCGCTGCCTGCTCACAATAACAGGCCGATAGTTGGGATGATTTGTGAAGACGAAGAATTCGATCCAGCGCTTAAGGCCATAATTGCTATTGCTGACGTGGAAAGGAAGCCCAGGGCGGCCCCGAAACAAGAGAAAAGGAAAAAGAAGAGTAAAATCACTGAGTTAGAACCAGAAAAGGAAATTGGTGCACCTAAGCAAGCCTATGTGGCATGGGAGGCAATTAAGACACCACAGCTGAATGAGCCAGTGTTTGTTGGACGTGTACCGCAAAAGCTTAAGGACCGTCAAGAGAAAGATAATAAAGATTCCATGACTGAAGAGAATGAAGGAAAACATGAGGCAAAGCTCTGCGATACTCACATGGTCGAGCCAGGGAAAGGGACTATCACCATTGAGATGGGATCGGACACTAAACTCCCAAACGGAAAGGCTAGGTCATTCCCGATCAGGCGGAAGCCCAGTAAACTTGTCCTGCCGCATTTTTATGCATCCAGAGTATTTCAGGGTGTAAATTGGATGTTTCTTTTAGTTTTTGCTTTTAAATTTCTGAATGTGAACCATGTTTTTATCCTTTCGATTCCAAGAAATGAAATTAATATTTCATCGTCCGTTTCCTTTTCTTTTGTTATTTTCTTTATTTTTCTTTCAGATTTTGGTTTAGTTTTCTTTTTCTCTTCTCTTTAATTCAAATCATGCAGCTTTAAATAACATGACATGCTTGCGGACTTCATGCCTAGATCCTAAAACGCTGTCAGACTTCAGAATAATGAATCGAGAGTTGAAATGCACAAAAGTTTATTTTTTGAGGAAATGAAACAATGAATTGGAATAACCGAAAGAAAATTGGTTCGCATACAAAAGGTTTGTGTTGTACTCAGAGAATACCCGAGTAGTTATTCCAACAAAGAATGGCCTATACTTGCAACAAGAAAGTGCGGCCCTGGAATCTCGAAATAAGAACAACCAACGTTAAGGCGCGTTCCTCCTCATTACCAAGAGACAAAAGAAAAATTGGCTCCTGATTAGAAAGATCCATACATCATCTGGAAAATATCACTGAGAGGGATGTTGTATCCGGGAGACATTGAAGGAAATGATCTTGAAACGGCAGTCAATACAGATGCAGTATAAAAGTACTATGTCAGGACTTCCTGCGACGTTGGCTTTTGTATAATTGAGATGACGAAGGCTTTATTTCTTGCTACCCCAAACACTATGAATCCTTCGTAAAACCCTTTGATCCGGTTACCTTTCTTTGGCTACCCTCTTTGGAATCCAAAAAAAAATAAAAAATAAAAAATAAAAAAAAACCAAAAACAAAAACCAAACAAAACAAAACAAAACAAAGTATCCCGAACTACGTTCTGACTTGATTCCGAAAGGATACGTAGGCAACCTCTTCCTGAGGTTCAGTCACACCAAAACAAAAATCCCAATTTCCCCAAAAATTAAACTGGGCAGATGATATGACGGTTCAGTTTAAATCCGTCAAGATGGTTCCAGAGTTGTAATTCCATTCAATTTCCTTTTACCCAAAAAACCTTGTTCAAGTCCTTCGGATCAATTGGCAAAGGCAAGGAAGTGAAGAATGTCATTGACAGAAATCTGACACAGTCTGAATTGAGAGAAACAAAATGAGAGAGTCTTATCGGTGAAAACCTTCGGGCACCATAAGGCGATGGCGATTGGAAAAGCTAAAAATGAGAGAGTCCGTTTAGTGAAAACTCGCAAAGAGCACTATCAGGCGATAGTGAGAAGAGAAATGAGAGGGATCGATTGGCGGAAACCCGCAAAAGGCGCCACCGACCAAAAGAAAGACGTCCATTCACTAAAGAATTTTGGCAAGATTCCCTGGTTTTGAAATTGTGAATCAATGGGTTCATAAGAAGTTGGAAAGTTTATGTGGGTCAGGCATCCAGTCCAAGAAGCATGTCATGTTTATTTGAAGTCAGCATGCATCCCAGATAAGTCCTTCTTTTTTCCCCGAAAGGGACGTTTCTCTTTAAACTCATTTCCTTGCCTTTTGTATAGTTATTCTTTGAATCCCTTTCGGTTTAATTTTAATTCTGAAACTATTACAAAGAAAGGCGGCAGGACCAGTTTTACAGGATTCCGTCTGGTAAAAAGGCAAAGAAAGATACCCAGCCTCAGTGGTGTATTGATCCAATCCCGACTGATCGTGAGGGTCGATCATTTGCAAAGGAAAGGACATTAAGAAGGAAAAGGAAATCAAAGGCTAAGGTTTTAAAAACGGAACGAGACAGAAAGACAGAGCCCACACAGGCGAGTCCTCAAAGAATTCCGAGTTTGAACCCGGTCAGTGTGAAAAGAAGTCACCCCCAAAGACAATTGGTAGCAAAGTTCTCAATGGAAATGGGGCAATCAAGGCCACAAAGTCAACTACTTTTTCAACTAATAAAATGTTCTTTGTTGAAAGCAGGTCTATTTAATTGTGCAAAAAGAAGGTACAACTCAAAGAAGTGAAGTACCAAGCATTGAAATGGCTTTGGAACAAGGAAAGCGCATAAAAAGGGAAGTTTCTTTTCAAAAGCTTTATCTTATGCATCTGTTAAAAAAAAAAAAAGAGAAAATACCTAAAAGAAGGCCCAAAAGGAAGAATAAAAGAAAAGAAAATGAAAACTCCAAAAAAAAAAAAAAAAAAAAAAAAAAAAGAGAATCAAATCATATCGGTCCACTATCTGTTTGGACCCCGGTCGAAAAATCGAGGGTCTTTCCGGCCGGAAAGCCGTGAAACTTTATCCCGGTCGAAAACCGAGGATCTCCCGACCAAAACTCGCGGAGCCATTTACTTTTACCCCGACCAAAAACCGAGGATCTGACGGCCAAAATGCCGTTAGATATTGTTTGAATTCCGGCCGAAAGCCGTGAAACTTTTATCCCGGTCAGAAAACCGAGGATCTCCCCAGTCAAAAAACTGCGGAGCCATTTACTTTTACCCCGGCCAAAAAACCGAGGATCCGACGGCCAAAAACCGTTAGATATTGTTTGAATTCCGGCCAGAAAGCCGTGAAACTTTTATCCCGGTCAGAAAAACCGAGGATCTCCCAGTCAGAAAACTGCGGAGCCATTTACTTTTACCCCGGCCAAAAACCGAGGATCTAACGGCCAAAAAACCGTTAGATATTGTTTGAATTCCGGCCGAAAGCCGTGAAACTTTTATACCCGGTCAAAAAATCGAGGATCTCCCAGTCAGAAAACTGCGGAGCCATTTACTTTTACCCTGGCCAAAAAACCGAGGGTCTGACGGCAAAAAAAGAAAACCGTTAGATTTCCGGCCAGAAAGCCGTGAAACTTTTATCCCGGTCAGAAAACCGAGGATCTCCCAGTCAGAAAACTGTGGAGCCATTTACTTTTACCCCGGCCAAAAAACCGAGGATCCGACGGCCAAAAACCGTTAGATATTGTTTGAATTCCGGCCAGAAAGCCGTGAAACTTTTATCCCGGTCAGAAAACCGAGGATCTCCCAGTCAGAAAACTGTGGAGCCATTTACTTTTACCCCGGCCGATAAACCGAGGATCCGACGGCCAAAAACCGTTAGATATTGTTTGAATTCCGACCAGAAAGCCGTGAAACTTTTATCCCGGTCAGAAAACCGAGGATCTCCTAGTCAGAAAACTGTGGAGCCATTTACTTTTACCCCGGCCGATAAACCGAGGATCCGACGGCCAAAAACCGTTAGATATTGTTTGAATTCCGACCAGAAAGCCGTGAAACTTTTATCCCGGTCAGAAAACCGAGGATCTCCCCGGTCGAAAACTGCGGAGCCATTTACTTTTACCCCGCCAAAAAACCGAGGATCCGACGGCCAAAAAACCGTTAGATATTATTTGAATTCCGGCCGAAAGCCGTGAAACTTTTATCCCGGTCAGAAAACCGAGGATCTCCCGGTCGAAAACTGCGGAGCCATTTACTTTTACCCGGCCAAAAACCGAGGATCCGACGGCCAAAAACTGTTAGATATTGTTTGAATTCGGCCGAAAGCCGTGAAACTTTTATCCCGGTCGAAAACCGAGGATCTCCCAGTCGAAAACTGCGAGCCATTTACTTTTACCCCGGCCAAAAACCGAGGATCCGACGGCCAAAAAACCGTTAGATATTGTTTGAATTCCGGCCGAAAGCCGTGAAACTTTTATCCCGGTCAGAAAACCGAGGATCTCCCCGGTCGAAAACTGCGGAGCCATTTACTTTTACCCCGACCAAAAACCGAGGATCCGACGGCCAAAAACCGTTAGATATTGTTTGAATTCCGGCCAGAAAGCCGTGAAACTTTTATCCCCGGTCAGAAAACCGAGGATCTCCCAGTCAAAAAACTGCGGAGCCATTTACTTTTACCCCGACCAAAAAACCGAGGATCCGACGGCCAAAAACCGTTAGATATTGTTTGAATTCCGGCCGGAAAGCCGTGAAACTTTTATCCCGGTCGGAAAACCGAGGATCTCCCGATCGGAAAACTACGGAGCCATTTACTTTTACCCCGCCACAAAACCGAGGATCCGACGGCCAAAAAACCGTTAGAATTTGTTTGAATTCCGGCCGTAAAGCCGTGAAACTTTCATCCCGGTCGAAAACCAGGATCTCCCGATCGAAAACTCGCGAGCCATTTATTTTTACCCCGGCCAAAAAACCGAAGATCCGACGGCCAAAAAACCGTTAGATATTGTTTGAATTCGGCCAGAAAGCCGTGAAACTTTTATCCCCGGTCGAAAACCGAGGATCTCCCCAGTCAGAAAACTGCGGAGTCATTTGTTTTGACCCCGGCCAAAAAACCGAGGTTCTAGCGGCCAAAAACCGTTAGACATTGTTTGAATTCCGGACAGAAAGCCGTGAAACTCTTCTACAAAATCCCGGCCAGAAAGCCGTTGAACGTTTGTGAAACCATGATTTTCTTACCCAAAGAGTCTTTTTAATCACTTTCTATGCCACAACTAACTCACGAAATTTTCCTAGCAAAACTGGGGCAGAAAAATTTCGTTCGTTTGTTTGTTTTGTTGTCTAAATAGGTTTGACCTCGAGACGCAAGGATCGAGATAACCTATAAATGGGACATCAATCCGGAGTGATGAAAAGAAGAAAAGAACCGAAAGAAAAGATTTCAAACGTTGGAGTAAACAAAGGCGCGGATTGCTCAGAAGGTGATTGAAGTAACAAGCTCCGCCGACTCCGTTTCACTCAATGTTACAGAAATAAACAAACACGTACAACTTGTGGAGCATCAAGATTCGGATCGAGGTCTACCGCAAATCATTAAGATTCAAGATCAAGTTTTCAAGAGAATCATAGATAGGAATCTTGTAACTCATAGTTTGATAGCATAGTTAGTTCAGCTTTAATTTCTTTTGGTGTAATAAGGAGATCAGTAAGCAGTAAGCAGCAACATGCAGCAACGATAGCAACAGTAACAGCAAAGTGTCAGTCCACGGTAGTCCCAGCTACCAAAACTTCCCGAACTACATTGACCTGATTCCTGTTTAGCCCAGGATATGTAGGAGGCCTCCGAAGCAAAGGCTCGGTCAAACTCTTTCAAAATGCTTCATACGGAGTGCTCCAACGGGCAAAAATCGCTCGTATCCGCTCACTTATCTTTGCACGAAAACTCTTCATGTTTTCGCGCAAAGAGGGGCAGCTGTGAGCACGTGATTTTTGCCCTATATGAGAATCACTCCCAAAAATTCAAAATAAAATAGTTTTGGGTTGTGTGTGATTTTTGTGGACTTTGCGTTATTTTTCTTTTACTGTTTGTATTTATCTATGCCAGTTTGTTTGTTTAAAATTAATAAAAATAAAATAAAATACAAAAATTAAGTCGCATTTTTGCATTTAGGTTTTAATTCTACAACTAGGATTAATCAAGTTTGTTTTACAAAAATGAAAATCACCAAAATAGGCATATTTCGCATTTTTTATCATTTAATGTCAAAATTGTGCAATTTTACTTTAATTGGTGTTTATTGTGTATAATAATTATTTGTTAGGAGTTTAATTAGTGTTTTTCGAGATAACTTAGTTTATAACTTAATTTAGAATTTTAGTTCTATTAATTAAAAGAAAAGGGAAAAAATAAGGAGAGCAAACTCGGATTGGGCCAATTTTCGGAATTGAAATTAGGCCCAAAAACTAAACCTACCCAACCCAAATATCCCAAACCCTACCCTTAATTTCAGCAGCCCCTTTCTTATTTTTGTCACATTTTAGTCTTCCATTTGAAAGAAACAAGACTAAGTCCTCTTCTTCTTCTCCAAATAACCAAAACACAAAACCTAACCTAGCAAAACCCTAGCCGCCACAACCACCAACCACCAGCCATCTAAATGAACCGGCACAGCAGCTTGCCGGCCAGCCACTGCATCACTCCATCGCTGCCACCACGGACTGGCAGCCATGAACGGCGGCAGCACCATCACCAAGCTTCGAAAATGTTGTTTTCTTGCCGCCAACAATCACCTATCTTTGTCTCCTTCGCTGTCCAGCTCCACGCTAACCACCAGCCCTAAACAACCCTCCAAACAGCCCCCGTTTCTTCCTCTTGATGGAGCAACAGCCACCGTTCATCGCCGGCAGCAGATTGTCGCGTCCAACAGCGACCAAACTGCCATGAACGACCGTCAAAACAGCCCCATGTCGTCTCCTTTCCCCGTCACCAACCATGGAGCAGTCCGTTAGCCTACTGTCCAAACGATACTACTGTTTTTATCATCTTCAGCTGCTGTCCGTCGTCCATGAACGAGCAGTGGTGAAACTCTTTGAACGAGCAACAACATCCACTAAGATTCGAGTTCGATATGGGTTCGTTCATGGACTTTCAGATTGTTGTTTCTTAGGTTAAAGTGTTAGTTATGATTTTTGTTTTATTCTTTCTATTTTTTTTAGATTAATGTTTTTAGTTTAAAGTGTTAGTTATAATTTTTGTTTCGTTTAATTTATTTTTCAGATTATCGATTTATGATTTTTGAAGTGTTGTAATTTTGTCTTGTTCATTGAACTCTTCTTCTTCCTCAAGACCTTTATTCGGTCAAATCTTTCCTTCTTGATTTATTTGTGGAATTGCATTTAAGGATTGGTTATAGCTGTGATTTTAATAGAAATTAGTGTGTTCAAAAGGATTAAAAGATCTTCAGTGCAAAATACAACCTGTTAAACACTAAGTAGTGGAAACAAGAATCATTTTAGTTTAATAATAAAAATGTGCTTTGCACATGGTTAAAGGTTAATGGAATCTGCAGGGAAGCTAGGTATTCCACTTAGTTTTTTTTGAACTTTGGAGTTTTAAAATGAATAAACCATGCTTAAACAATATTTTGAGTGAAAAAAAGGGAATAACATGGGCTGGACAGATCTGAAACAATTAAAAATAAGTTGTTGTTTTGAGTCTTTAAGGCTATAAAAGGGGACTGAAAAACAGATTGAAGGACACACATTGACAGCCTTGAAAAAAACAGATTTTTGGGATAGACATTAGAACTCTCTAAGATACAGAAACAAAACAGATTTCAAGAGATAAAATAGATTGTTGTTTAGTCTGCCTTAAAATCATTGCCTTGGTTTAAACCATTCTTGAAGTATTGGATATATCATTCTCATATTCAAATATCCAAGTTGTTTGAAAGTTTCTTAAGGTTTTGTTTTGGGTTTGATGCTGTTTTAGTCTTCTAGAAGCTGTTGGTTTCTCTTTTGAAATCCTCCTATATTTCGAGTTTATTCCTGGAGTTCTAAGCCTTTGCTGGCCGTTGTCTATTGCTTGTTGTTTTGCTGGGAATTGCTACCGATCTCTTCTTTCATTTCTGTTATTGAAATCCAGGTACACATATTTTGGACTTGTCCACTCTTGTACCAGAAATAAAATGAATAGCTATTATTTGAATCCTTTTAGTTGAAGCTATTACATAAATGATCCTATTTAGCTATTTATCAAACTAAAGACTGTTAACAAAAATAGATATCGTGTAGCTATTTGTTTAAAGGATTAGAAATGCATATAGTCTTGTATGTATACTTAGCTTTTGCCCCGGCATGTACGAATTGCAACAAAATCCGCCGGGCTTGTATTGTTTATCATTGTAAACTTGGTTTATTTTGGAACTATTGATTAAAATAGACATTAGTTTTTCATTTGTGCTTAATAGTTTTCTATTCTCGTTAGTATATGTTTGGGACTCGTGTAAGCCAAAACTAGCCAATTCGGATCGGGATTCCTTTTGATATTTTGTAGGTATTTGGTTTAAAGTCAAGTTGTTCAAGCATATTTAAAATGTTGTTTTGATTAATTTTAGCTATTAACATAAGATGTTTGGGATCATTTTCGAGTTTTTCTTCACTTGATTCTTCTTCGAAATCTATTTGTAATTAAGCAAACAAGATAAGTTAGCCCATGCTTTAGATCCCAATGTTAGATCGATGTTAATCGCTTAGTCTTGATTTCGCCAATTAACATCGGATTAAGGATAGTAAAAATTCAATAAACAATCTTACTTTTAATAATGGACCAAGGCGAACTATTTCTATTTCGCATATTTTGATCAATTTTCCGTTAGTTTATACCTTTTCGTTCAATCTCCGACCTTAAGTCAAAAAGCTATGAAATAATACTGGTACGGGTCTTTAATTGGAAATAATTTTAAGGGATATCATGTTAAATAAATTGATTTTTTTTAAAGTTTTTTTTTACAATGTTTTCTTTAATCAGCATAGTTTCAAAGTAAGTAATTCGGATACTTTTTTATTATTTTTGTCAAAAATCCAAGTCCGTTTGTAATTACATTTTTTGTCTTCTTTGGGTCCGGTGTCAAATTAAAAGAGCGGTTTGAAGTTTAATTAGAGCATATAATTTATAAACATTTTTAAAATCAGATAATTTTAGCCATTTAGAATAATTGAAGTGACCGTGCTAGAACCACGGGATCCGGGGGTGCCTAACACCTTCCCTCGGGTCAACAGAATTCCTTACTTAGAATTTCTGGTTCGCAGACTTCATTTGGAAAGTCGAAATTTCCTCGATTCGGGATTTAAATAAATCGGTGACTTGGGACACCTTAATTTATTCCAAGTGGCGACTCTGAAATAAATAAAATAATCCCGTTTCGAATATTGTCACTTAAATTGGAAAAACTCCCTTGCGCTCCTACCCCCCGGGTAGCGGGCGCGCCAAAAGGAGGTGTGACAGGTCTATGCCAAAATAAATAATGTAACACGCAAGAAGAAGGAGAAGAAAAACCAAAAGATGTACAAGGACAAAACCACTTTTTCATTTATATGTACACGCACAACAACACCTTACACAAGGCCAAAACAGGCCCCAAAAAAGAAGATGAAAATAAACAAGAAAATACATGTACTAAAGCAGCAACACTCTTTCACTCTACGTTATCACAATCGTTTTCCCTGTTATTATCTTCACATTCCTCCTCAACATCAACGTCCTCGCCGGCCTCCGGTATTGCAGGGTCGTGGCCGCAGTTGATACGAGCCTCTTGTGCTTTCGCCTAGGCTCCTTCATAAGCGGCCTGAGAGACATTGCCCGCCTCACACAAACTCTTGTATATGCCTCGTTAGGCTTCAACATGAACCCAAAGCTCATGCAAGTGGTGAGGAACAGCGGCAGAGGCAGGTCCAACTTGGGCCAGCAACTGCGCCTTTTCAGCATCGAGGATAGCGGCCCGATCTCCCAAATTTGAAGTTTTTGGGTCAATCTCGACGATGCGCTCTTCGAGCCTCGCCTCCCTTAGCATGGTCATTTCACTCTTAAACTCCTACTCTAATTGAAGAACGCGGATGGTGTCCTCCAATGTCGCTACCCTCGCTGAAGCCAACGCCCGAGCATTCTCGGTGCTCTCTAACTCGAAAATTTTCTCTTCAACTTGGCTAACTTCCCCATCCATTCTTCACTCAAGGCCTCAACTATGGCGATATTCTGATCAAGCTCCAATCATAACGATAGCACCTTTGCCTGGAGATGCTCACACTCTGCAGCAACCCCCTTTCCCAACTCAAGTTATTCGTCATTTGCGCGAAGTAGCTCCTCGAGATCACTAGACCTGCGAATGTACTACATCAACTCCTGATCCCTTTTCTCCAGCTCCTCCCCGAGAGACTGACTGCCAATGCTCACCCTGATCTGTTCATTGCATCTCATAACACTTGTTGCGATAGCGTCGATACTTCTCCAACATCCTCAAAAATATCTTGGTCCAGGTCTCGAACCTCCGAGCAATCTCGATCTCCAGCATGTAAGACTAAAAACAAAAAAAGGGTCAGTGAAGGCCAAGGCCACACAAAGGGGGGAAGAACAAATGAAGAATAGAAACTTACTCTCACATCCATCGCGGCCTTCCTGCTATAATTCAACGTCAATGACATCCCGAAGAGCCTCACATTTTACGGTAAAGCATAAAAGGTTAAACTGTGGCACCAGACCCTCCGTGTCTCGCATGAGATTGAGATTCAACGGATTATCGAGTATTTGGGAATGACCTCCCGCTCTTACCACAGTACAGGTAAAGCCTTCCTCGAAAATCCTAACATCTTCAGGATCGAGGTCAGAGTCAAACTCATAGCTATCAACGATAACACATTTTCCCTTTGATGCGGCCGGAGAAGAGGCGTGATTCGGTCCAAATGACAAATGAGCACCCAAGATATCAACAACAACTTCAGTACTACGTATGTCCGTTGCAACGGCCTGTTAATCACTTAGAACGGATGCAGCCTCTACCATCGAGTTTACCTCTACGACCAGGTTAGCACCACTACTAATTTCAGACACCTCCAATATAGGGTCGCCCGAAAAATATGCTTCTATTGGAGGAGCCATCTCTAACTCCACTGGTCATCTTTTCGATGGACCGTCTCCACTATTAGCACGGGAAGATTCGCCTGTTGAGCAGATGGCAAAAGCTGGATTCTTAGGATAAGCAGTAACTTCCACATCCACGGCCCCGGTCATAGGTGCCGGTTGAGTTCTCGATGAGGGTCGGTTAGCAAGCCTCATCACGGGACGGGTAGAAGGCGTCGACTGATAGATTGCGAGCGGAGGAGCCCTCGCCCTTCGCACTCTGCCTGTCAACAAAGAAAAATAATCATATAACGATAAGATCAAACTATGAGGCAAAAAACAAAGAAACTGTAATAGGATGACTCCAGTGAGAGGCTTATGTCTGTACTTCTTATAAAAGGACGCCCACTTGCGGATCCCCACTGTATGGGAAATTATGGAGTTTACCCACTCATAGATGTCATCAACAGGCGGGGGAGGAAATATCTAGGCTACGAAAGCAAAAAGAAATTAGCAATGCCATCTAAAGAACGGTCGGCCACCTCCTCGAAAGAAGTCACAAAGTAAACATAAAAAATTACGTGGGAAGTTCCACTTCTCAGGGAACCCAGCCGAGTCTGCCACTAGGAGCTCAGACCGCACGTAAAAATAGATATTCTAAAAATGATGATTAGCTTTGTCATCCATCTTCACTGCCAAACTCTTTGTTCCTCGGTGACGTATGTGAATCATTGTGCCTTGAATAATTTGAGGGGAAAAAATATTGAGCATGTGTCCCAAAATGATCTTTCGACCGGCGAGCTCCTCCTACTTGAGCAGTATGAGAAAGAGTTTGTACACGTACGGTGAAAGTTGAGCCGAGCACACTACATAGAAGCGGAAGAAGTCTGTCACTAGGGAGGGGAGAGGAAACATACATCAAAATAACAAAGGGGTATGCATAGAAAGCACAATACTTTGGGCGGTCCAAATGTACAGTATTTGTTCCTGTCGTCGGCAACATCTCAATATGGTTCAGAATCCCCCACTTGGTCTTGAGC
This sequence comes from Nicotiana noctiflora, assembly GCA_032618575.1. Lineage (NCBI taxonomy): Eukaryota > Viridiplantae > Streptophyta > Magnoliopsida > Solanales > Solanaceae > Nicotiana > Nicotiana noctiflora. The sequence continues at coordinate 18,886 of JASVEL010002911.1, forward strand.
GTCGCAATCGTCGCTTCATCCATAGTAGAGGGTGCAAGATCCAGTTCTTCTTCGGTAGGGCTGTTGAAGTCATTCCTTAATTTCCCCGGACGGGGCAGTATCTCAGCCGTTATTGGGATTCCCTCATCTTCCGTCGCCTCCACCCCCTGTCCAAGAAGAGGTGCGTCATTTTCCAGCACTGGAGCTTCAACAAACTTGTCGGTCTTGAAAAAGATATCAGTCATATGTTTGAAGTGATCGAACTGAACGAATATGATGAAGGAAAAGAGGGGATTGTAGCGTCTAAATCTAACAAGAGCAAAAATATGAAATCCGAAATATGAGATAAGTATGAAATGGAGAAAAAGGTGAAAATTTGTCATATTCCTCATATGAATCGACAAAGCATGACAATCGATGGGTGGTTTCCCTATATTTATAGGAACATAAATGTCCTAAGCGGGAAACCCAATGATCACCAATCAAAAAATGATAGGTCATGGGAAACGATACGATGCCTAGGAAATGTATGCCACAATGATGCATAAGAGGTATTCATGATGCCATAACTGATGCAACGGTCCAATTCCGAACTAACGTAACGGTCTGACGATGCCATTGAAACTTCACTCCACCACTCCAACCTAAGGGTCTCGTTAAACGCTTAAATGATCAGATTTCTCCTAACTTTTAGATCAATAAAGTCCATCCGTTGATTTCGCCAATAAGTGATCCCGACAGATGAAGGGACTAACTGTATGGGTCAAAATCTGATAGTGGGTTGGTCGACTCTAAGAAGAATGATATAGGGTCGACCAAGCTGTAGTCGCGCGCACGAGGCGAGATAACAAAGAGAACCTCAGCCATCGCCTGGACCAAATCGTCAGAAAGCTTACATCATAGAATAAACGTGATGGTCGAGCGAATGATAGAGGGTACAATTGTGAAAAAGTATGCTGGTCAAAGACCATTGGGTAAAGGAGAAAGTTGTTGATATAAATAGGGGTATATTAGCCCAAAAAGAAAGAGGTTATAGTGGAAAAGCCAACAAGAAGAATCTCTTCGTCATCAACAATTTTCACTCTTCCCACTTCTCGCCCCCATGACTATGATACAATTCAACCCCAGATGTAAGCTCATCCTTTACGTTTGATGTATGAATATTAGACGAAGAAATATTATATGTTATTGTTCATCTTACTTTGGCACTCTTAGATCTGAGATTAATTATATTTGGCTAAGATTTACCCTCTATAATATAAATAATTGGTTCGAGAGAAAGCACTTTACACTTTTTACTCGAACACTATTAATCCAAATTTATGATGAATAAGATTCATTAAAAGGAAAAACACTTCTATTGAAAATAATAAAAGGATATAGAAATCTCTCTATAACGGTTGTATTTGTTTTGATATTTTTTTAATACTATATTGAAGTGTTGCTATAGAGAACGATATTATAACATAACATAAAAAATTGATTTCGGAAAAAACTTAACTTTTATAGTGAATAATTATGATATAAAGATGGTGCTATAGAGAGTTCTAATTGTTCTCTTGCTGGTATTATTTTTAATATTCCTCTACATAAAGCGGAAAAGTGAATAGTTGGTCCATGTTATTGCTTTAGCGGAAATAATAGGATTACAATTTCTAATTATGTCTATTTTTTTTAAACTTAATTATATTCATTTGGTGAATTTGGATCTTATATAATGTTTTAAAATTATGAAAATGCTAGTCACTTGGATCACTGCAGGTGTTACCTTTTCCATCGTTATGTTAATTATCACCGGACTACTAGCTACTGCTATTACAATATGAAATCACTATCAACCACACAATTTAGCTCGCGTTTGACAACAAAATTTGGAAGATTTTATTAAAAATTTATTTTTAAATATTTGTTTGTTTATAAATTTTAATTATTTTTCGGCAGATTTTGAAAACAAAATCTTTAAATCTTTAAAACAGCTCTACGACAATTTTTTAAATCTTCTACTCACAAAATTACATATTCTTTTCAAGTAAAATATATGCCCAAGCATAATTTTTGTCAGTCCTTTGTATTCAAAACCATAATACCATAAGACGATAGTTTAAGAAAACAAAAATAGAATATTTTGATTCCACAAGTTTCTTTTGTGTTATTAAGAAATTTAATCCCCTCATAGTCGCCCAAGATTTCGGATTAATTTTTCCTAGGATAGCTATTTTATGATAGCGGCATTTCAAATCACAGAACGACGGAGAACTCAAATAGCGGAGCAAATCACATAAGATGTTTACATTCTTGCTTTGAAATATAATGCAGAAGATAGAGGGGAGAGATTTTCATATTCGGCAGTGAAGACTAAGGCTGAGCCTCTCTATTTATAGTCAACAAAGTTGAGTCCCAATAGGTGCAAAGAATATCTGGTTGCAAATTTGACCGTTAAAAAATAATGCCACGAAATTCCAAATTAATAATTTTCATGCAAATCTGAAGTCTAGCGACAACGACGACGGCGCGAGGCTTGCTCTTCTCAACTATTTAAGAGCAAGAAGAAGTGGTTCTATATATAAGCACAATAATTTTCTTATTCCGATCCAATGAGTGACAAAGTTCCTTTATAAAAGAAACTAATTCAAAAAAAAAAAATTCCCGCCGTTTTTCATTCACACCTCTTTTGTTTTAATTAATAAAACCAACTAATTCTCTATATAAATGGGGAATGGTTATCCGGAAAAATATGCACGAATAAATTATGTGATTCACATGTAATGATTAATCGCATCTAGATAAGTAGATTTTCCTTGATTTTTCCATTGTGAGCATGTGTCGAATATACTCGATCAATCATTAGATTTGATATCTTTGAACCGTCGTACTTTTATATATACCTAGATAGGCATACGTCATACAATCAAACCATTAATCACCTTGGTTCTCATTGTTGTGTTCATTTTAGCCGTGAATACCGCTTGGTTTCATAAGTGCGTAGCGAACCGATCTTACGAAATTCTCATTGAAGCAAGTTACACTTCACACTTACACAGGTGATTTGTAAACATGTTATCCCGTAGATACACTATTTGATGTACCTCGTATCAAACTTAGAAACCATTGAAAAGCTTTAATATTTTATCCTCGGTATTGAACATTATTTTCATCGTGAGAATGGACCAAAACTTAATTTGACAATGTTGAACTGTCACTTGGCTTTGTTTAATCTCATTGAACCGAGATTTTAGTATCTCCAGTCTTCTAGGTATAGTTACCGCCACAATGATTTGTCCTCGGCTATAGTATCATGCCCATTAATGCCTTGCCAACCGTCTCTCTAATTAAGCTTTTTGTAAGCGGATTCGATACATTATCTTTTGCCTTTAAATAGTCAGTTGTGATAATTTTACTATAGTGTAATTGTCTAATGGTATTATGACATTGTCATATGTGACAAAAAAAATTCTTATACATAACGCTCTCAATCCTTCCTATTACCGCTTGACTGTCGCAATATATGCATATAGGTTCCATAGGATTGGACCAAAATAGAATATCTTTCAAGAAATTTCGAAGCCATTTAGCTTCTTCACCGACCTTGTCTAAAGTTATAAACCCAGACTTCATTATAGAGCGGGCGATATATGTCTGTTTGGACGATTTCCAACATACTGCTCCTCCACTAATGGTAAAAATATATGGTAGTGTATAAGATGTATTTATACACTCGTATACACTATTATACAAAAAAAAACTAACTTTGTCTTCTTCCTTGCGTCCTTTCTAAAATTTAACTCAAATCTTGCTCAAATCTACTCCAAATCACTCAAATTTAAATTGTGAACTCCTTTTGATATTTTCATTCAATTGGAACAACACCCAATCCAAACAACTAACAAAATAAAAAAGTCTCATTTTCAAAAGCAAAACTTTGAATGACCGCCAATGGTGGACTTATACTCTTTGTTTTCTTACATTGTAACCAAGTGACACAGAGTAAGAAGCAATAATGACGGACAACCCCTTGAAGTGTATGTAGAAGATGTGAGAAGAAGTGAGAGCGAAACTGATGGTTGTGAAAACAGATATTCAACTCCATAGCTTTTAGAATCAATAATTGTAAGAATACAAGTTTTGAATTGGCTGGTACTTTCAAAATATGTACAATATGAATTAGATTAGGTAAAACTTAAAAAATAGATTGTTTTTTGTTATGGTATAAATTCATGTTTTTTTTATATAATTCTTTCTAAAAAGAAGTGAATTCTCCTAAAAAATAGAAAGAAACTAGTGTCACTGATATAAAATGATAAAAGGTTTATGCCGTTTTTGGAAATAATTATTTGGGAACAAATTTTTTTTCCCGTGACATAGAATACTGAATAAGGAAAAAGACTAGTTTGGTGTCTTATCCAAAAATTGGTAATACCGATACTCAAACGTTAAAGTTTAAACTCTGACCAAAATCACACAATCGTGGCATAATATAATATCTACGTAAGTACGGCTTATTATCGGAAGATAAAAATTTAATTAAATAATCATAACTTAATCAAAATTAATATTTTAGGAGTTGTCCACCCGTAATCAATCTCGGGTTCGACTACATGTAAACGTTTCTGATATGAAGCACTTTTTTCCTCAACGAATAATCGAGATTGAGATCGAGCATGTGAAAAAGAGAAGTCTAAATGTCCCGGTTAGGAGGTGTGAACGGTTGTGTTCGGCATGTACAAGAAGAGACAGAGGCCGACCTAAGAAATATTGGGGAGAGGTGTGAACGGTTGACATCGACAGGTACAAGAAGAGGCAAATGGAGGCCTAAGAAGTATTGGAGAGAGGTAATCATGCATCACAAGACGCGACTTCAGCTCACCGAAGACATGACCCTTGATAGGAGGGTGTGAAGATCAAAAATTAGGGTAGCAGGTAGTCGGGCATTTTTCTGATCCTATCCGGGTCGTTTAAGGCTAATCTAATAACATTTTTCAGTGTTCCTAGATTGCTAGTATTACAACTACTTCTTACTATCCTACGCTTCGATTTTCTATTATATTGTCATGGTTATTGTCTGTTACTAGTGCTATTGCTTTCCTCCTTCTATTTTTTCTTCTAGTTCTTATATTGTTTGTATTGGCCAAAATCTGACCACCACGGTCAAGTTGACCAATGTTTCGTTTAAACGGCAAGGCAGCGAAAGACGACATGGTCTATTCTGTATCTTGCCCTCATGACTTCTGTCGAAGTCAGGAAGGACAACATTCAGAGAACGACCGAGGCAAGCGATGTATGGAAAAGCATCGGACCAAGTACATAGCAAGGGGTCAACGACTATATATAGCAGAATAAATACCTCCTACATGGGGCGGAGTTTGAGGAAAGAGGACCTCTCTAGCTCTCCATATTTTCTCTCCTGTGTTATCTTCATAAGTGAAAAGAAGAATAGAGGATTTTCAAACAAAAGTTGCAAAATGTTCTCCTCCGTTGATTGATAGGAGTGACAAATGAAAATTTTAATAAGATTGGTCACCTCTATTTCATCTTATGTATTGTTTCTCCATATAGTTTATTGAATTGGAATTTATTATGTTTGAATAAGATTTACTCTTCATCCTCTTTGATTGATTTGTTCATAAAGGTTCCTATATCTTTTGAGTCAAACAATTTAGCGCCGTCTATGGAGATTTCTTAGTGAAATTTCCTAGTCTTTTCTAAATCAAAGAAAAGGAACACGACTACCCACCAAAAAGAACGCAAGGCAAAGCCCAACCCATGCAGGGCAAAGACACCGCATAGGAGGGGGAAGAGAGCTGAATTCAGTCACCGAATTTAGGAGTCATCGCCCAATCAAGCGTCAAAATGCTAGACAAATCGGGCAACGTTACAAAGCTACTCTATTCACCGACCCATCGGATGGGGGTAAGGAAAGTATTATTATAACCCACCTTCTTCTCTTTGCTCAAGTAGGAACACAAGTGCCATGCATGCGAGTGAGAAAAGAACACATGTCACTCAAAGAATGGAAAACTACTACAAGGAAACCAAAACATCACCCACCGACGATATCTCTCTCTGGGCCGAAAGGCAGGAACCAGATAAGGAAACTCCAATGTGTGCACAAAATGAACATAAGTGAAACAACAATGTTTAGTACTCTTCAATATTACACTCTCCGACACAAACAATATCTATCAAACTGGGACTCCCCTAGAGGATGCATGATCCTCCAAAAAACTAGGATTGACGATGGGTTAACATTTGATAAGTTTGAAATAACACTCGTTAAGGCCAAGGTCCTTCGCCAAAAAGAAGAGTTCGACCTTAATAGAACGACGACAGGTTAACATTTTGATAATTTTTAAATAATATCCTTTAAGGCCAAAGGCCTTCGCCAAAAAGAAGAGTTCGGCCTTGATCGAACGAAGACGGGTTAACATTTTGATAATCGAAATAACATCCTTTAAGGCCAAGGGCCTTCCCCAAAAAGAAAAGTTCGACCTTGATCAAACGATGAAGGGTTAACATTCGATAAGTTCGAAATAAAACCCTTTAAGTCCAAGGGCCTTTGCCAAAAAGAAGAATTCGACCTTGATCGAACGACGGAGGGTTAACATTTCGATAAGTTTGAAATAATAACCTTTAAGGCCAAGGGCCTTCGCCAAAAAGAAGAGTTGATCGAACGACGATGGGTTAACATTTCGATAAGTTTGAAATAACACCCTTTAAGGCCAAGGGGCTTCGCCAAAAAGGAGAGTTCGACCTTGATCGAACAACGACAGGTTAAGATTTTGATAAGTTCGAAATAACACCCTTTAAGGCCAAGGGCCTTCGCCAAAAAGCAAAGTTTGACCTTGATCGAACGACGACGGGTTAATATTTTGATAAGTTCGAAATAAAACCCTTTAAGTCCAAGGGCATTCACCAAAAAATAAAGAATTTGACCTTGATAGAAAGATGACATGTTAAGATTTTGATAAGTTCGAAATAGCACCCTTTAAGGCCAAGGGCCTTTGCCAAAAAGAATAGTTCGACCTTGATCGAATGACAATGGGTTAACATTTGGATAAGCTCGAAATAACAACCTTTAAGGCCAAGGGACTTTGCCAAAAAGAAGAATTCGACCTTGATCGAACAACGATGGGTCCATATTTCAACAAAAGTTCGAAATCACTCATTTGAGGCCACGAACCATTACCAAAGAGAAAATTCGAAATGTTCCTAAGGCCAAGGGCCCTCAGGAAATTTAAAGGGAAAGAAAGACCGGGACTCACCATACGTGAATCTATCTCGCACCAAAGTCATGAAAAGCAAATACAAGGATAAAGTACAAAACAAATAACAATGAAATTTTTTTTCTTTATAAAAAGTCACTGCGCAAACGGTCGTAGATTACACATGGCCCAAGTCAACAATAAAAAAGAAAATAATAGGAAAAGAACAACAATAACTGACAACGAATATAAAAAATAACAAACATGAAACAAACAAAGACATCATTCTTCCACCCGGCGTCATCATCTCCATCATCCCAGGAAAAACCTCCCTCATCATCTGCACCCTCATCAACTTCTGGCATCACCGAGTCATATCTATAATTGACGTGAGCCTCTCGCGCCTTCACCCACACTTCTTCATATGTGTCCTCGGTCATATTGCCCGCCTCCCAAAAACTCTGGTATATATCCCACTGGGCTTCAGCATTAACCCCAAGATCGTGCAAGTGGTGGGGAACAACGATGGAGGAAGACTCGATTTGAGCCAAATCGATGCTTCCCGGTCAATTTCACTGATGCGCTTCTCAAGCCCTGCCTTCATTAGTGTGGTCGTCGCCCTTTTCGCTTACTGCTCGTGTCACGACCCCAAATCCGGTCGTGATGGCGCCCAGCACGTTGCTAAGCCAGCCTGACCAATCAATATCAACCACGGAGCTAGAAGCTCTCTTTAGCCCATTTAAGCATATTAATTCACGAAATAACAGCGATACATATAACGAAAACGGGGAACCAAGTCCCATAATACATCAACTCCCATAGACCGAAGGGTCAAGAGTCATGAGCCTCTACTGAACATGAGTGTATAAAGGTTTACAAGATACCAAGTGCGGAAAGAAAAGTCGATACAGAATCAAAAGACAGTAAGAAGGAATATCGGGTCCTGCGGACTCTGCAGCTACCTCGTATATCCCACAGATGTCGCCTCGCACAGCTACTGGATCACTGCTGGGAGGTACTTGGATCTGCACACAAGGTGCAGGGAGTAAAATGAGTACTGCCAGACTCAGTGGTAATAAACAAGGGTAAGACAGCGCAGATAAGAAATCCGCAATAAAGCACTATGTAAAGCTGTAATCAAATACCCTGTCACAGAATCAATATCAATTGTACCTGTACCAACAAGTACCAGCAAAACAGTATAACAGCTAGCAGATGTAGCTAAATGCAATGCAATGCATGATATGACCGCTACGGCGCGTAGCCCGATCCAAGGCGCGTAGCCCAATCCAATGTGGGGGTTCAGACTCCGTAGGGGCTCGTACAGCCCAAGCACAATATCACTGCGGCGTGCAGTCCGATCCAACATATATACCGCTATGGCGTGCAGCCCGATCCACTACCAGTCAGCTAATATGAAAATACAGCCTCGCAGGCTCAAAAGTAGTTTTGAAAACCCTTTTTATCATTTTTCGGTTGGAAAACAGTAATACCAAGTTCCAGAGATTGGAAATAGCATGATAACAGAAATAGCTACGGACTGGTAGTAACTAACATGTCAATATGATAAGATAATGATAACGATCCTCGCGGGATCCAATAACTGGCTCACGGCCCACAAGTATACTCAACCGCCCAAGAAGGGGTTCCTCGGCTCAAGAGTGGCCAATATCTCAATATATAGTATGCAACCATCCGAGAAGGAGGTTCGACGGCTCAAGAATAGCCAATGTCATAACACAGTATCAACAAGTCGGACTAAGCCATAGTCCCCAATCATGATCGACCCCGCACTCTCAAGAGTGTGTGTGTCTCGCCGCTATACAGCGTCACAAAGTGGTATACCGGGGTTTCGAACCCGCCGGTCATCACCCACATCTATTACTCACCTCAATACGGCGCGACGACTACTCCGCAATGCCCTTGCCACGAGAATCAAGCTCCGCACGCGTAGAATCTGATCAAATACGGTAGAAACACAACAAATTAGGCCAATGGGACGACACCCAATCAATACAACTCAATTTACATCAAAATTCCCAAAGTTGTCAAAACCCGACTTTCGGTACACTTGTCGAAAAATTACAAAAATCACATATTCGGAATCCTCATCTCGATACGAGTCTAGGCATATAAAATTTACCAAAATCGGACTCCATTTGGCCACTCAAATCAGTGTTTTTCTTCAATTTAGGCCTATGGCTCAAACCCACCTTTAATCTTCCATTTACAGAAATTTAACCAATGATTTCATGTTAAAATGATGTAATTAAGCCACAAAACTTACCTCCAACGAAACCCCGATGATTTCCCAGCAATCTCCCGTCAATTTCTTCTCTTGGAACTCAAAAATGGAGGTTTTGGGTATTAAACCCGTGACTGGCCAGTTCTGGTTTTTAATTTCACTGCCAGGCACTTTAACCCTATGCGTTCGCGATGTACCTCACGCGAACGCGATACCTTGATCCTTTCCTTCATCGCGAACGTGACATGATGTCACGCGTCCGCGAAGGCCAACTCCCCAACTCCGGATTTTTACTCTACGCGAACGCGTCCCTGACCACGCGAACGCGATGCTTCCCTTCCTTCTCTTACGCGAACGCGTGACTCCCTCTCGCGAACGCGATGACCACGATGACCAGCCTACGCGAACGCGATACCTCCCTTGCGAACGCGAAGCTTGCTGAACCTGGCCTACATGAACGCGGGCCTTGCCCTCGCGAACGCGAAGGCCAAATCACTGCCCAGTGATCTGCAGATTACAGCAGGTCACTTTTTGCTTCCAAATGCCGGATGATGGTCCGGATTCACCCCGAGGCCCCCGGGACCCCAACGAAAACCTACCCCAAAAAATGATACGAACTTGTTCCAATCATAAAAACACCATCCTAAACATCAAAATCACCAATTACCCACGGGTTCAAGCCTAAATTTCTTAAAACTTTCCGAATTACGCATTCCATCAAAAACCCGACCAAACGACGTACGAATGACCTGACATTTTGCAGGCACATCCAAAATCACCTAACGGAGCTACTGCAATTTTCGGAATTTCATTCCGACCCCCGGATCAAAATCTCACCTACCGTTCGGATTTCGCCAAAATTCAACCTTAGCCAATTCAAGCCTATTTCTACACCGGCCTCCAAATTCAATTCCGATTGCTCCCCTAAGTCACAAATCACCTCCCGGAACTAACCAAATCATCAGAATCCGATTCCGAGCCCTCTAACTAAATAGTCAACTCCGGGTTGACTTTCCTTATTCAAGTTTCCCTCAAAAAGGCTATATGCCTCATTTTCAATCCAAATCACTCCTAAATCACCCGATAGACTCTAACACTGATATAAAAGCATGAAACATGAAATTACAACATAACGGGGTGGTAATTCCCGTGACGACGGGCCGGGTCGTCACAACTCAGACTGGAGGACGCGGATGGTATTCTTCAGGATCGCTCCCTTGCTGAAGCTACAGACCAAGCACTCTTGATGCGTTCCAACCTAGCAACCTTGATTTTCCAACTCTGCCAATTTTCCTATCCACTCCGTGCTCATCGCCTCAACCTTGATCATATTTTGATCCATCTCCGACTGCATCAACCTCAACCTCTATTGAAGGTGCTCACAATTTGCAGCCATCCCTTTGCCCAACTCAAGCTCTTCATCCTTTGCACAAAAATACTCCTCGAGCGCACTCTTGCTACGAATAGCCTGCATCATTTCTTGATCCCTCTTCTCCAACTCCTCACCGAGAGATTGATCACCAGGGTTCGCCTTCAACCGCTCGTACATCTCACAACATTTGTTACGATAAACGTCGATACTTCTCTAACATCTTCAAGAAGATCTTGAACCGAGTGTTGGCCCTAAGAATACTCTCCACCTGCACCATATACACCTGAAAAATTAGAAGACAGGTTAAAACTCTATCTACAAGAAAATTAAGAGAAAAGCAAAAGAAAAAATGTAACATATCCTTAAGCCTATAGTGGCCACCTTATCCACCAAGTCAACATCGAGAGCGTTCCGAAGAGCCGCATTCTCGGCATCAAAACATAAAATGTCAAAATGCGGCACCAAATCCTCCGTGTCCCCTGGAAGATTAATATCCTACGAGATTTCCAAAAAACGGGACGGGCCTCCCGCATGAACCGTTGAGTAAGGGTGGGCATATATCGGGTAAAACCGATAACCCAGACCGTTAATTTTTTATTGGATTATTGGTATTGGGTTATTGGATTAACAGTTCGGAAACGGGATAAAAAAAAATTTATTTGGGTTATCAGTTCGGTCTCGATTTGCATTTTTGTTATTGGGTAAAAATCGATAATCCAATAAGAATGAAGTAATTTACTAATATACCCTTAAGTATATACTAGGGTTTTATTTTACTAATTCCCTTCCCTCTTCAGTTCATTTTGACTTTGTCTCTCTCATTGTATTTCCGCCGCAACCCCCAATTCCAAATAGTCAATCGCATCGTGTAACACCAGACGTCTGAGCCTCAACTCTCAAGCTTACCACCAATTCTCCGCCAGACGCCACGCTAGTGCCTGAGCCTCACCAGTTCTCCGCCAGTCATGTTGACTCACTCCCTCACTCGTCAATCGCATCATGTAAGTTTTGGCTCAAATTTTTTTGTTTGCTTCTGATTTATGTTTTCTGTTTACTAACCGCCAGTCTTGGTGTCTTCTCTACTTATGTGAAATTTATGGTTAAAGGAGTAGCAATTTTTTGATATTCAGTTTGAGTAATTTAGCACTTTTAATTTTAGTTTTATCTTGTTGGGTAAACCGATAACCGAATCGATAAGGATCAATAATCGATAAGCCGATAAACGATAACTAATATCTTATCGGTTTGGTTATCGGGTTATAATATTTGTAAACCGATAACCGATAGGCAAAACCGATAATTTCCAAAACTAAACCAAATCGAATGATGCCCACCCCTACCATTGAGTAGGCACGACCCTCTTCAAACATCATAATGTCATCAGGATCAAGGTCCGACTCGGATTCATAGTCATCAACCACGATTCCCTTTCCCTTTTCAACAACTGAGGTGGAAGCGCGACTAGGTACGGAAGATGAAGGCACATCTAAAACCACAACGATCGTCCCAAAAATATGGTGCCCATCCTGGAATGGTGCTGATCGACGACAGTTTCAGGAATCTTCGATTGAGCAGATGCGATGGCTGGCTCCATCTCTAAGGGGGGTGTCAAACCCCACCCCAGATCCCCTCGAAGGGGAGTCGTCTAGATGAATCACAGCTGGGGGCGCTGTCTCAAACTCCACTCGCTGCCTCTTGGACGACCCCTCTTCTTCCTTAGCATGGGAAGATTCACCTGTCAAACGAGCGGCATGGGATGAAGCCTCAATATAATATATAACCTCCATAGGTATAACCACTAGATTTGACTAAGGCGGCCCTCGACGAAGGTCGAGCAGTAGATATTGTAGTAGGGCGAGTAGACAACACTGAATGCCAAAAAGCAAATGGAGGATCCCTCACATAAGACTCTAAATAAAAAGAAAGGCGAAATAGCAAACAGAAGCAACATCTCACTAGTAAGAGTCTTGCATCCGTATTTGTCATAAAAGGCCGACCACGGTGTGAACCTCTCCCCCCTCCCGTATGATAAAGTATATAACTCACCCACTCACGAAACAATAGGTGGATGGGGCAATTTTGCAGCTGTAGAAACATAACATGGTTTAATACTATAACAGAAAGCGGTTGGGCACCCCTCCCACAAAAAAAAAACTTACGTGCAAATTTCCACATCTCAGGGAATCCCGTTGGATCCTCCATAAGGTTCTCTGTCCGCACATAGAAATAATTATAGTAGAAATGACGGTTAGCCCTGTCGTCCATCTTCACCACCAAACTCTTCGACCCCTGATGACACATGTGGACCATTGTGCCCCGAATAAGCTGAGGGGAGAAGATATTGAGCATGTGACCCAAAGTGACCTCACGACCGGCGAGCTCCGCGAAGTTGAGCAACATAAGGAATAGTTTATATAGGTACGACAAAAGATGAGCGGGGCATACCTCGTAAAAATGACATAAATCCACTACCAGGAGAGTGAGAGGAAGTGTGTACCTAATAAGTAAGGGGTAGGCATAGAACACGCAGTACCCGGGGCAATCAAAATGGACTATGTCATCCCCTACCGCTGGCCGTATTTCAACATAACTAGGAATTACCCACTCGGCTTTCAAATCCACGATTCTCCTTCTTAATAACCAAGGGAATAGGTTCCGGGTCCTCCATGACATGATTGCAGAAGTCAGTCCATGCTCTCCTAATATGAGGCAAGATCTCAGTCCAAGCTCTCCCAAGACGAGGCAAGATCTCTGCTACCTATGGTACCTCCTCATCCTCCACCACTCCTGCTCCTCCGGTGACTAGAGCATCATTTTCTGGCGCCAAAATTGGGATAGAGAGGTCAGCATTAGAAGAATCACTAGTCATTTTATTAATTGGGTAAAGAAAAAGGGAAATGAACAAGAGGGATGAAAGTTTTCGATTAGCGGGGGACAAGTAAAATTTAAAGTATAAGGAAGAAAATATATTCGCAAAAAATTCTTTCAAGTAAAAGGCAAGGAAGTGTGTCAATTGAATGACATGTTCATTCTATTTATAAGAGACATGAATCCCCAAGCACGAAACCCAAGAGTCGTCAATCAAACCTGGTGGCACACGAAACATTTTGACTCTCTAGGAACTTGTGTCATAATGGAAGCAACTATAAAAATAACGTTTCGATCCAAACGATATTTTGGTTCCAAAAGAGTCGCAATGGTCCAAGAATATCGAAAGAGTGACGTCATCTCATTCGAACCTAAGAAGCATAACCATGGAATGAGTAGTCAGATTTCTCTTGGATTGGCAACAATCATAATCCGTCTGCCGAGCCCGATAGGGGACGACCCCGACAAACGGAGGGACTAATTATATTGGTCAAAATCTGACCACTACGGTCAACCTGACAAATATTCCATTCAAACGGCGAGGCAGTGAAAGACGACATGGTCTATTCCGTATCCCGCCCTCATGACTTCCGTCGAAGTCGGGAGGGAAAATATTTTGAGAACGACCGAGGTATACGACGTATGGAAAAGCGTCGGACCAAGTACATAGCAAGGGGTCCACGACTATATGTAGCAGAATAAAAGCATCCTACAAGGGGGCAATTTTCAGGGAGAAAGGACCTCTCCAACTCTCCATTTTTTCTCCCATGTGTAATCTTCATAAGTGAAAAGAAGAACAGAGCAATTTCCAATAAAAATATATAAAATGTTCTCCTCCATTGATTGGTAGGAGCGACGAATGAAAATTTCAATAAGTTTGATCACCTCTATTTCATCTTATGTATTGTTTCTTCAATTAATTTATTAATCTGGAATTTGATATGCTTGATTAAGATTTACCTCTTCATCCTATTTGATAATTTTTTCAGAAAGGTTCCAATATCTTTTGAGTCAAACATTGTTATCATTTTCTGGCTATTCTTGTTGATATGTGGTTATTTTCTATTCATCTACTCGAGCCGGGGTTCTTTCAGAAACAACCTTTCTACCCCCCAATGGTAGGAATAAAGTTTGTGTACACACTATTCTTTTCGGTTCTTATTTGTGAAATTTTATGGGATTTATTATTGTTACACATCATGAATCCAAATTAATTGGAATCCGAATATGAGTAATTGGATATCAGATGAAAAATAAAATGAAAATTCCAATAATTAAGGGTGCTTTTAGCCGCTTTTGAAACTCTAGAGCAATTGCAGGAGACAAAAAGTAAAATAAATAAACAGCAAGCACTCATTGGGAAAAAGGAAAACAGTAATTAGGACCTTGTTTGCTAAACCTCTAAACTTAGCTCATATTATAAGTTTCCTCTTCGAATTATGCTCGGTCTTAATTACTCCCATCAACTTGGCTTTTTGAGTGTCATTACCCCCCTAGACACTGATATGGAAAAAAGTGCAGGTATACTCACATGCCATGGATATTTTTCTCTATATATGGCATTTCTTGAATAGAACTATATTATTTAGGCTAAATATTTTTATTTGGTCAAAAATAATAAAGTTTTAGCTAGTCTTCTTTTGAATTTGACCTGAAAATAAAAATTTATACAATTGAAATAAATAGTCAAGGCATCTAAAAAGTTATGAAAAATACATAGTTTGAAGTTTATTATTTTGGCTATAACGTTTTATATAGATCTAAATTATTGTGCTCTAAAAATATATAAATCTAAGCTGAGGGGAGAAGATATTGAGCATGTGACCCAAAGTGACCTTATGACCGGCAAGCTCCGCGAAGTTGAGCAACATAAGGAATAGTTTATATAGGTACGACAAAAGATGATCGGGGCATACCTCGTAAAAATGACATAAATCCACTACCAGGAGAGTGAGAGGAAGTGTATACCTAATAAGTAAGGGGTAGGCATACAACACGCACTACCCAGGGCAATCAAAATGGACTATGTCGTCCCCTACCGCTGGTCGCATTTCAACATAACTAGGAATTACCCACTCAGCTTTCAAATCCACGATTTCCTCCTTCTTGATAACCAAGGGAACAGGTTCCGGCTCCTCCATGACGCGATTGCAGAAGTCAGTCCATGCTCTCCCAAGATGAGGCAAGATCTCAGTCCATGCTCTCCCAATACGAGGCAAGATCTCTGCTACCGAGGGTAACTCCTCATCCTCCACCACTCCTGCTCCTCCGGTGACTAAAACATCATTTTCTGGTGCTAAAATTGGGATAGGGAGGTCACCGTTAGAAAAATCACCAGCCATTTTATTAATTGGGTGAAGAAAAAGGGAAATGAACAAGAGTGATGAAAGTTTTCGGTTAGCGGGGGACAAGTAAAATTTAAAGTATAAGGAAGAAAGTATATTCACAAAAAAAAATTTCAAGTAAAAGGCAAGGAAGTGTGTCAATTGAATGATATGTTCATTCTATTTATAAGAGACATGAATCCCCAAGCACGAAACCCAAGAGTCACCAATCAAACCTGGTGGCACACGAAACGTTTTGACTCTCTAGGAACTTGTGTCATAATGGCAGCAACTATAAAAATAACGTTTCGATCCAAACGATATTTTGGTTCCAAAAGAGTCGCAATGGTCCAAAAATATCGAAAGAGTGACATCATCTCATTCGAACCTAAGAAGCATAACCATGGAATGAGTAGTCAGATTTCTCTTAGATTGGCAACAATCATAATCCATCTGCCGAGCCCGATAGGGGACGGCCTCGACAAACGGAGGGACAAATTATATTGGTCAAAATCTGACCACTACGGTCAACCTGACAAATATTCCATTCAAACGGCGAGGCAACGAAAGACAACATGGTCTATTCCGTATCCCGCCCTCATAACTTCCGTCGAAGTCGGGAGGGAAAACATTTAGAGAACGACCGAGGTATACGACGTATGGAAAAGCGTCGGACCAAGTACATAGCAAGGGGTCCACGACTATATGTAGCAGAATAAAAACATCCTACAAGGGGGCGATTTTCGGGGAGAAAGGACCTCTCGAGCTCTCCATTTTTTCTCCCATGTGTAATCTTCATAAGTGAAAACAAGAACAGAGCAATTTCCAATAAAAAGATATAAAATGTTCTCCTCCATTGATTGGTAGGAGCGACGAATGAAAATTTCAATAAGTTTGATCACCTCTATTTCATCTTATGTATTGTTTCTTCAATTAATTTATTAATCTGGAATTTGATATGCTTGATTAAGATTTACCTCTTCATCTTATTTGATGATTTTTTCAGAAAGGTTCCAATATCTTTTGAGTCAAACATTGTTATCATTTTCTGGCTATTCTTGTTAATATTTGGTTATTTTCTATTCATCCACTCGAGCCGGGGTTCTTTCAGAAACAACCTTTCTACCCCTCAATGGTAGGAATAAGGTCTGTGTACACACTATTATTTTCGGTTCTTATTTGTGAAATTTTATGGGATTTATTATTGTTACACATCATGAATCCAAATTAATTGGAATCCGAATATGAGTAAGTGGATACTAGATGAAAAATAAAATTAAAATTCCAATAATTAAGGGTGCTTTTAGCCTCTTTTGAAGCTCCACAGTAATTGCAAGAGACAAAAAGTAAAATAAATAAACAGCAAGCATTCCTTGGGAAATAGGAAAACAATCATTAGGACCTTGTTTGCTAAACCTCTAAACTTGGCTCAGATTATTAGTTTTCTCCCCGAATTGTGCTCGGTCTTAATTACTCCTCTCAACTTGGCTTTTTGAGTGTCATTACCCCCCTAGACACCGATATGAGAAAAAGTATGGGTGCACTCACCTGCCACGTAGATTTGTCTATATATGTGGCATTTCTTGGATAGAACTACATTATTTAGGCTAAATATTTTTATTTGGCCAAAAATAATAAAGTTTTAGCTAGTCTTTTTTTGAATTTGACCTGAAAATAAAGATTTATACAATTGAAATAAATAGTCAAGACATCTAAAAAGTTATGAAAAATACATAGTTTGAAGTTTTTTTATATTGGCTATAACTTTTTATATAGATCTAAATTATGGTGCTCTAAAAATATTTTTTTTATAGATTTTATCTAAAAAAAGGAAAAATACACTGTTGAAATAAATAGTCATTGCATCAAAAAAAGAAATAAAAAAAGTGTACAATTGTAAGAAATAAAACGAATCACTTACATTATACTGCAATTGTACACTCTTTTTATATCTTTTTTTTGATGCAATGACTATTATTATTACTTTTTAGGTAAAATCTGTAACAAAGAAAAAGAAAAATAGAGCACCGTAATTAGGAACTATATAAAAAATAATAACCAAAATAACTAATTTCAAACTATGTATTTTTTAATAACTTTTTAGATGACTTAACTATTTATTTTACGGTATAAATCTTTATTTTCAGGTCAAATTCAAAAAAAGATTTAACTAAAATTTTCTTATTTTTGGTTAAATAACAATATTTAGCCTAAATAATATAGTTCTTATTTGACTAAAAAATTATCGAATACTTGCCGAGCAAATCAATCAACATAAATCAAGGATAGATCGTAACCAATCATAATTAATCACTAAATCAGAAGACAAATTTGAGATATACGAGTAATCAATTGGAGAATGATATAAACAGAGTTTTATTCATCATAGTAGCTTGACTCGCTTCTCCTTGAAGAGGTTCAGGATCTTATAGTAGTCTTGTTTATCGCCCCATTTATGGAGCACATTTCTCCATTTTAATGTATTCAGAGTTGTGTAGAAGAAACTCTTTTTTGAAGGTTCTCTTTCTTGGTATTTATTGCTTCAAGCTCTGTGAGTTGGTCACGAGTTGGCGTCGTTTGGTTGCGAAGACGTCCTCTTATTGCGAAAGGGCCGTGACCTTGTTGTTCATCTCAAGGACATCTATGAGGAGTCAAAAGTCAATAGCATTGACCATTCACTATAAACAGGGGCGTACGCAGAAATTTTTATAAGCGGTATCAAAATTTAGAGAAAAATCGAAATATAATTTTGATTATTATACTTTTGGACAAGAAATAGCCTAAGTCTATTGGCTTTGTTGAATCTTAAGTTAGAAAAGGTCTTGGGTTCAATTCTACTTCATCGCAATTTTTAACCACAAAGGCTCTCTTAAATAATTGCAAAAGAAAAATGTGTTAGTTGTGGTTTGAACCTTTGACCTCTTAGAGCAAAATCAAATACATAACCAACACACCAAAACACAATTTATTTTAAGTGATGTCATTTTTTTTTCTACTTATCCGTTTCTGTACAGTATTAACACATATATTTAGTAAAATTTTATGACGAAGCGGTGTCGCGTGACACCGCTTTGGTAAGCGTGCATCCGCCCCTCACTATAAATTGGTTAGGATGGGACTGATTCCGTGGCCATCACCTGGTCGAATTTCAATTAATACAGTTCTATCCAAGTTTTATTAAAAATTATATTTGGAAAAATTATGTAAAAAGGATATATTCTTAAAAATTTAAATTTAAATTTTATTTTTCAAACAAATGACACATATGCATTTCAGACGAATGCAGCTACAATTTTTGCTAGATTTGCGTTTAGAGGTATTGACTATCAAAAGGTCAAGTTTGAGGTAATTAACATCGGATATAGTTTGGTAAAAATACTAATAATTTGAGAGGCTTGATTTAAGGTGTTTTGCCAAAATAATACTCCAGTAGTAAACAGAAACGACGACCGGCGAGTTCACAAAAGCAGGGAATTTTCTCATATTGGCTCAAGCGCTACTACGCTCACTGTCTTCTCAATCAGATCCAGCCTTTCATATCTGGTAATCCTTGTCGTTCTCACTCTCTTTGTACCTCCACGTTCCTCAGCTTCGTTATTAGCTGTATTAGTTGTGGATTTCAATAAAGAGTATTTTCTTGTTCTTGTAAATTCATTTTCTTGGGACTGCTTGAAAGACTCAATGGTCTGGCTGTCCAATTATATTTGTTCAAAGATTGATCTATTTTATTTTTTTAATAAAATAAAAATTGAAGTGGTGATTCTGACCTAAAAACTGTTGCTTTCATTGATAAGGAGATTTTGTGCAATTTCTTTTCTAAATGCTGATTAATGAGGGATTCGATGCATCCTTGGGCTATTGAGTATTTTTATCTTGTTTGAAATCTTTATGTCAGTAGAAAATGTAGAGAATTTCTGGTTTTATAAAACCTAAATTGTTGAATATTGGTCCAAATGGAGCGAAATGAATACTGAGAATTTGTATGGCTGGCCCCAACTAATTAGGGATTGAGGCATAGTCGTTTTTTATTATTGAGCTAAAATAGAGATAAAGAGTAAGAAAGTGCATTTGGGATTGAGTCATTTGTCCTTTTAACTATCTAATTCTTTTTTGCTTCCTTGAGGGACTTATGGTAAGAGATTCTGTTATGTTAGAATCCAATTTTTGGATATGCAAAAAACAAACTGAAAGGGGAAGGTGATAGTGTATAATTGTGCTGTTCTTTATTAGCTGTTTATTAGATAATATACCCTTTTTGAGCTGTTTGGGAATAAGGCATAGTTGCAGTTATAGTTGTTAAAATATACCTTTTGATTTAACAATTTACGCACCAAAAGAATGCTTAGAAGTTATGGCAGTTGTTACTTGGAGATAAATGATAGTAATTACTTTTAGTTACAATGGATTGGCTTCAGTTTATTATTATATTTTTTTTTGGGGGGGGGGGGGTCTCACTTGAGAGTTTTATTCTCTTTGATAGAAAGGAATAATTCTGGTAATAAGACGGATGAAATGTTATTTAGGAATGATAAGAAAGGTTTGGTGTGTCTGGACCGAAAGGAATAGTGGATGCTTTGGTGGGATCTCAACTCTCCAACTTACACTCTTAAGGCCAAATGCATAGTTAGATTGTTTAGTTGGCATTTTCATTCTCCTGTAAACAGTACTGTTAATGTTTTGGATTTTGTTAGCTCCCTGATTCTAGCATAGACGTTGTTTTGAGGCTAACTTTTTTGCTACCTTGTATTCTGCATCTTCTGGATGCCTTTTATTAATAAAAATTACTTCATCAAAAGGAATGATAAGAAAGATATGAAGTGGCCTTTCAGATTATTTTGAATTATTTCTCTTTGCTATTCATTCCGTTAGACCAGTTCATGTTTTACTAATTTTGGCTTTTTATGTAGTACCAGATTACATTTGATGACATATTAAATTCTGTTTATCCATTTTCATAACGAAAGTAGCACCTGGTTCTTGTTTGCCAGCTCAACGCCATTAACTATGGACCACTTTGGAGGAGGAAGTTGGACAATGATCCCCAACATCCAAACTCACAGTAATCCTTCCACACCCTCAAATCAAGACCAATTATTTCTGCAGCAACAGCAATTTCAGCAGCAACAGTTCAATCAACCGCAACAGCTCTATCAGCAGCAGCAGCAACAACAACAACAACGCTATCAACAGCAGATGCAACAGCAACAAATGCAGCAACAACAGCAGCAGCAACAGCAGATGCAACAACAACAGCAGCAGCAACAACAGCACCATCAATCACTTGCCTCTCACTTCCATCTTCTACAAGTACTAAGCAAAAACCATGATCTATGGATTATCTATAGATTGCTATTTCAGTAGAGTAACGAGGCATTTTTCTTTCTTTGTGAAACCTATTGTTCTAACTGTGATTGCCATCTTACAGTTGGTGGAGAATTTAGCTGATGCTATTGAAAATGGAAACCGAGATCAGCACTCAGATGCATTGGTTTGTTCATATTTTAACTGATGCATTATATGATAATTTGATCATACAAGTTAGTTTGCCATTTCTTCTAGTTTAACAAAGTTACTTTTCGCTTCGCAAGGTTACTGAATTGAAAAACCAGTTTGAGAAGTGCCAGCAGCTGTTGACCTCAATATCAGGGTCTATTAGCTCAAGATCTATGGTATCTCATGTGCATCCTTTTATAGCTGTTAAAACTTGTTTTGAATACACTCCATATCCTCCCCCCCCCCCCAACCCCCACCGCAACCCAACAACACAAAGCCCAAACTCATACACGAAGAAGAAAAGAAGGAGAAAGCACAAATAAAATGTTAAAAAGAATTATTTTCTATAAGATTGTATTTGTTTACTTTGGCCATGTAATATTTCTTTTAATGGTGCTCTTCTATTAGGCCTGTTTGTGCAACTTATAGTTGTGAAGAATTTTACAGAAAAGTGTGGTTTATTATATTTGAGACGATGATCGCTTGAACAAAGTTAGTGCAGAAATTATAATTCTGTTGTATATTGTGATGCTTCAATGTGGATAAAAATTGACTATTCATGTGTTGTTTTGACAGACAGTTGAGGGACAAAAGCGCAAAAAGGCAGAGTGCGAACAACTGCTATATCAGCGCAGGTGTGTATCCTCGTGGAGATACTTTTAGTTATATTTCTGAATGCTTCTACTGAAAGTAGTATAATTTGCATTAGTTTCTTTTTCTGATGGACATGATTCGTGCTTAATTCCAGGGATCTTATTTCAAAATACAAAGGCTCGGTTGAGGAGCTTATTAACTCTGAACTATAGCTGCTACTTTCATTCTAACTATGGTAAGGTACATGTTGCAAGTTGTTTCTAGTTTGGCCAAAAGAAGTTGACTTGAATTACCTATCATTTTGATTTTATTCAATGCCAGTGAAACGGGTGTACCCAATGCAGTCAATTTGTAGTTTATTCTTTTTTATATTTAATAATTAACGGCTCATGCTGGCAACAATTACCTAAGTTACTGAATTTCCTCTAGGTCTGGGTAGTTGTCGTTCTTTGCTAAAAACCTCATCTTAATGGCGCTTTGCTCTTTAAGTCTACACATTTCGCCTTTAATAACTCTGCTATTTTCAAATGGAGTATTCAACTAGGAGCTGGATGAACTTCTTCTTGCCTCAGCATCGACTTGGCGATCCATGCTAGATATTTATGCCATCCAAACAAGTAAAACTACTTAAATTACTGAAATTCCTCTAGGTCTGGGAAGTTCTCATTTTTCTTTCTTAAAGCACTTAGTATGTGCACATCATTGTTTTAACTTTTAAGCGTGCATTTATTTGAAGCAGATGGCTTCACTCGTGAAACAATAATCCATTGCTTCACGTTGCATCAGCATGAAGCCATGGCTTTTAATAACAATGTTGTGACCTTTATTAAACTCTCATATGGCTGGCCTGACGAAACTATTATCTTTATACAGGAAAAGACACAAGTTGCTAGCATCTTTGTGCTTGCACCACGTCAAGCGAATTGCCTTTAGATGAGAATTCTTCCTCATTCGTTTGTATTGATGAATTCTTATAGACTGGCCTCCATCAGACTTCGGCGTTGTCTTGATGTGTTCTTGTCTTCGGACCAAAAATAATGATGTCTTTATCTAGCGCATAAATCATTGGTAGAGGTAAGGTCTGCGTATACATTACCATCCCCAGACCCTACTAGTGTGATTTCACTGGGTCGTTGTTGTTGTAGCGCATAAATCATTGGTAGGCTTTATTTTATTCGTCCCTCTGTAAAGAATTCTATTTCTACTTGGCAGCAAAGGAAGGAAAACGATTGTCTAGATATAATTATGGGATAGGATGACTGCAACAGAACAAAAAATCTAATTCTTATCAAGTTTTGTAGAACGAAAAAGCATGAGTCTTATGTTGAATTTTCCTAGCTTTACAGAAAATTGTCAAGCAAAATTTCCCATTTTTTGTTTTTTTTTTCCAAATCTATCAGAGTTTTCTCTAGTTCATATTCATCAACAAAACAAAAAAAAAAGGGTTTGGGGGGGGGGGGGAGGTTTCCCTGCGCACACTAATACTTAATCCTTTTTTATTTTGATTTAGTTGATTAGCTCTATTCCAATTATAATAGTCGATAAGTTTGAGCCACTAATAGTCGATAAGTGTAAACAACTATACAACACAACCGTAACATTGATTAAAACGGCAATGTTTCTTGTTAACTGACTCAACTGCAAAACATAATAGGTGAAATGAGCTTGGAGTAATTATACTTTTGGTTTTCTGATTGGACATTCACATTTCTTTATTAAAAAATGGAAAGATGAGAGGAATTTGAACATTATAAGTTTTGAGATAAAATCAATTGATTTTGAAAGGATGAATAAAGTAATATGCTATGTGGACCCGAAATAGAGTGATAATTTGTCACTGGCCGCAACTGCGAGCTAATTCCTATATCTGCCTTCCACCACATTAAAGATCAGTAATTGCGTGGAAAAACAATATCGCTAGATAGTATTGCTTAGCCAAGTATTTTAAAAGGCGCGGGCGTAAGATGCGTTTTGCATATGACTTAGCGGGGCGTAAGTTTTATGGGTATTTAATTTTATAATATTTTATAAAATAATATAATTATAAAAAATATTATTAAATAGGTAAAATTGCATAACATTTAAAAAAAACATATATATATATATATATATATATATATATATATATATATATATATATATATATATAATGAAATGATATAGAAGTCTCAAATAAAGTGAAATTATATAAGTGAAATTACAAATAATTATATATAAGTGAAATACCATATTATCTAATGAAATTAGAGATCCCAAATAAATAAGTGAAATTATATACGAATCTAATCAATACATATAAAAACACACATACATATAATCCCATATTATATTTTGAAAGAGAGCAAGAGAAGTACTGAACTTAAAAAACTAATTACTTACATATTTACAAATTAACAGTGAAATATAAAAAGAAAGGAAAATAATAAGTTTAAAATAATAACGTTTTACATACAGAAAGGAACAAACCTGTTGAATTTGACTTACGGGGAAGAATGAAGTTTCTTATTGAGAAAAAGGTGATAAATCATTGCTCTTGGTAGATGCAGACTAGCGAAAAGAATAAAGAAAGACTTCTAATTTAGGGCTTTTAGCAATATTAAAAAGATTACTTTTAAATTTAATGTTTTTAAGACATTTTTAAAAAGATGTCTCTTGGGCTTACGCTGCAATCGAAAACCTTGCATCAAACAAAACACTCATTCGGGTGTATGCCTTGAACTTCTACGCCTTACATGACTTTCGCCCCCACCAACGCCTCGAGGCGTTTTTGGTACGCCTTGCCCCAGAAGTCGCCCCGAGGCTCCCCAGGAACGCCTTTTAAAACACTGGCTTAGACAGTATTGCCAATTACCTACCTCAAGTTCTTAGATGTTGCAATTTAGCCCCCAAATTAATCTATCTCTACCATTACGTCACACTAGAAAAAGAGTTTACATCGTTCGTAGGTTATTTTCTGATATGTATTCGTTGTAGGAGGTGTGCAAATGCTGAAGAATAATGTGGAAGGAGGATTCACTAACATTCTAGTGATGTGCATTTGAAGAATATAGTAGCTTATCAATGTTATTAGCTGGCGAGATTAGTTTGGGATTAATTCCTTTCCTTTAATCATATATTATCCAGTATGTACTACGCGGCAATGTTTGATTGACGTCGAAAAAAGATTGGTATTTGATTAAAGTTGAAAGTTAGAAATCCAAGAACTAAAATAAAATATTTAGATATGAAGTTCCCTTGAAACAAAATTGAAAATTTATGAGAAGCTCATTATTTTACTTGAAATACTCGTCAAATAGGGTTTTCAATAATTCATTGGTATTTCGATGTCCTTTGAAAATATTAAACGTAGTATTTACATTACCGAAATATTATTTATGGCCATTAGTAATTGCTAAATTACCCTAGTTTTCTGAGTATCTATTAAAAATAAAATTTTAGAAGTTACTTATGGTTAAAAAAATTTAAACTGACCATTGATAAGCAAAATAATTAGAGTATTCCTTTCCCCAGACACACACGAAGTAGGTATTGAACTGGATCGACCCTTTTTTTGTAATAAGCATAATAACAAAACATTTAACCTGGGGTGGGCAGAGTAATTTTTTGTCGCATTTACTTTCCCAACCAGTTTCTGGGGAAAACTGGTCTTGTTCAATTTTACAGCGTTAAATCCTAAACTTGAAATCAATAAGGCGATTGATTTTTTTGGTAAATAAAATACAAATAATTTCCAAGTAATATAATATACTTGAAAAATTGAATCATTACGAAATTTAATGTCATTAATGTAGTTTCGGTTTCAGTGAGATAGGCTCATAAATTAGGACATGAAGAAACCCGTGAACCTTTCTCTTTCAAAAAATTTCCCTCCTCAATTCTTAGTAGTATTTCTCTTTCGAAAACTCAAACAAGGAGGAATAAGAAATCAAATCGTGAGTTAAGTCTGTTGGTTATGAAACAGTAAGTATTGAGGGGAATAAGTTTTAACTAAGATCGTAATGGGTAGTAGTGATGATTATTGTAGCATTTCTATAATCACAGCAAGGGCTTGTACAGAAATTAGGAAAAGAAGATCTGCAGAAACAACATGTACCAGGAGCTTTAGCACTTGTATATCGCCAAGGTGGATTTTGTCGAGGTGGTTTGAGACAAAAAAAGGTGCAGAAAAAGTGAAGGAGCAACAGCTTCAGTATGGTAGCAGAAAAAAGGAGAAGAAGATTAATAGGAAGAAGAAGGGTTATCTTACGAGATTAGAAATGGAGTCCTCATCGCCATCTACGGCATTGAAAGGTAAATTGCTTCACACCTCTCATTTTATTATTTTTTATCAATATGAAAACGAAGACAAAAATAAAGAAAAATCAAAAGATCGTGTTATTCATATTCAAAGTTAGAATATTTTTTAACCGTATCTATCTGATTATGTAGACTGGTTAATAGTAGGTTGTCTACAGTTTTTCTATTGATGGAATTATTCTTGAAGTCACTTAATTGTACAAAATATATTTTATATTGTCAGTGTATAAAAAGCGATCAATTTATTTCTGTGTGACCTATAGGTCATGGGTTCGAGCCGTGAAATTGCCTAACATCACAACCCTTGGGGTGCGACCCGGACCCTATGTGAATAGGAGATACTTTATGCATCACACTTACTTTTTTTATTTATTTATATTATTAGTGTATAAAATTTAAATATATACTTATTCTTTAATGATTTAACTTTTATTATAAAAAGAAATTGTTTCAACTTGTTATAGGTAATTTGTCTTATTTTCTTATTACAAATTTTCGTTTCTAAGGATGGTTATTTGTATAAACATACAAGTACCACTATTGTGTATAGAGGTTCCTTTTTTTTAAAAAAATTCGTAGTTGAAAAGGGTGGATGATGGTCAGAATTAGTGTTCACTATTTCCATACAAACCGAAAATAAACTAATTTATAGTTCAATAAGATGATTAAAAACATTTACAAAATATCCTATCGCTATTGACGTATATGATAGTGTAAATAAATGGACATATTGCAGAAGTTGTTTATTTTGTAAATATGTTTGCTTGAATTAATAAGTTTTAAAAGAGAAGTGAGGTTGTGTAACAAGAAGTAAGGCAAGACGAGAAGAACCACTAAACGTAAATAGAAATAAATAATTAATATAAAAAATTAGGTGCATGGAAAAATTCATATTACGAAGACCAAAAGAAATATTCATATCAATGTCATCTTAATAAATTGGTAAGACCATGTTTGCTTTGAACTAGAAAACAGAGAGACAGCTTCTTTTGCAAATCCGTTGCTTTTTAATGTTATTTAATTCCTACCTTCCTGCCGAAATTATTTAATTCAGTTAGATAAGATGCAGACAAACTAAAAAATAATTACTCCAAATAATTTCGGCAGGTTTGAATTCAACCAAAAATATGATTTCCAAATATATTTTTTAGCACTTAAAAAATATTTAAACTCTTATTTTGAGCACGCTGTCATCTAATATAGAAACTTTATTACCACTTATTTGAAATATTGCAACTCCGGTAGTGGGCCATGATATTGAGTTTAGATGTTATTTTACTAGTTTTACCTAAGACGTTTTCATATTATATCCCGTATAAGAATATGGAAACAATTTGTTCTTTTTGATTGACGTGGAAAATGACATAATAATATTTGGACATGTAACTTATTACGTATATACATGCATACGATTCGCCTAAGCAAAATTACAAAATTCATGCCATTTTAGAATAATTTCGCCTTTTTATGATTTCATCTGTGTAATATTTATATAAAACAAACCAATCAACATTTTATGCAGGAGGAGACAAGAAAGCAGACTCTTTGAACCTAGGCATTGGATTTGGTCTAATCTATCTGTTTAATGCTACCAAAAATGAGCTCAACAAAATTGTTGCGATTCGTAGAGAAATGGAAATCCTGCTTCATAATTCCAAGATGGAATTCCAAAACCAAGGAAGAATCAGAAGAAATCTTTCTGATACAAGAGCCAAAATCTCACACGACGATTCAGATTGTGTTGAACAATTCGCATACTCTACTGATATAGAACAAGAATCAGAAATCACTTGCAGCCATGATCACACAGCTTTCAACTGCAAATCAATGAAAGGAAATGAGAGGAATTTGGAAATGAACCAACTTGAAGCAGAACTTGAAGTTGAATTAGAACGTTTGCAAGTCCATTCAGATTCAGAAGTCATGTTGAAATATCCAACACAACAGAATGCTGAGGTACGTACTGTTAGCAGTTTCATTTGTTTAGATTACAAATTGGAGTACGACATATAATAAATTGCTTTTAGTTTATTTAGCATACGCAAAGCAATAGGAAGTATAGAAAAGCCCGGTGCACTAAGCTCCCGCTATGTGGTTGGTCCGGGGAAGCACTGCTGAACTACAAGGGTCTATCATATGCAGTCTTACCCTGCATTTCTGCAAGATGCTGTTTCCAGTTTCCTCAATTATAATTTTCTAATTAATTGTGTAAGACCTCAAGTAGTGAACTTCGATTGTGGCAGATCATGGATAGCTCAGAAGGAAGCATTAGCACAAGCTTTACAGAAGTAGTATACAACCCTAATGCCTGTGTAACAACTGAAAACTGTGGAGTTCCAGCAGAAGAATTAAACAGGAAACTGCATGAGCTTCTGCAGACAAGGCAAGAAGAGAGGATCAAAGAACTGGAGTCAGCTTTAGAATCCACCATGCAAAAGCTTGAAGAAAAAGAAAAAGAGATCTGTTGGTGGAGAGATACTGCCAAGGTCATTTCTCAACAAGTTCCTACTCGTCGATCACTTGCTACAGTAGATTAAACGCCACACCAACCTTGAAGGAATTTGTCCAAAGTTTTCTTGGATCGAAAGAAAGAAAAAGAACGTTTTCCATGGATACCACTTCATGTAAAAGAAGGTAAGGAAATTCATATATCAAATACTAAAGCTTAGTTTGAAGTAACAAGAGGAATGGATGCCTTCATTTTGTTTGAGATGGTTGCCACAGAGTTATTTCACAGTAAAGAGTCTGGTTTAGCATGTTCTGTGCTGACAAAGAATAAGGTAATTATCTATGAGAATGAAGAATATTAACTTGGAAAACTAAAAGAAGTTTAAGCCAAACAATTACACTGCAAGTGTAAGCATGCAGTTTTTCCCCAGGTGAAAATGAAAAGCCCTGGTGATATCCTTTCACCTGTTTCTGTAATCATAGGGAACTCTATGCTGGTAGAGCATTATATACTTGCAGTTACAAGAAAGAAAAGATAATCACCACTTATAGACAATAACATCACCAGCAGTAAATTCCACAAGAAGAAATTAGAACCCCTTTCGACATATTTGGTGCGAGCACTAAAAAAATAAAATGACTATCGCCATAAAGCTGGCAGTATTATCACAATACATACAGACTATGTTTGGAAGAGAAATAAACATCCTGTAGTAACTAGTAGATATAGAGATTCTATGGAACTACTAAAGTAACACATGTATACTCTTGACTCTTATTGAAACATGAGATATATGCATATTCTTAACACAACAAATGTGGAATGGCCTGTAAATTTTATATTATTTTGCTATTTCATTGAATTCTTCCAGAAGTTTCTCAATCGTCTTCCTTGATACAATTTTTCCAATCTCGAACACCCTCATCTCAGTAGCTAGTCCTGTAAAATTACATCAAGAGTTCACACCAAGCATATGGGAAAGGGTATGTCTAGACACTCAAATGGTAGTTCATGAAATTGCATCTAGGGCCAGTAAGGGAAAGAAGAAAAAAGAAAAAGAGTAGAAGAAAAAGATAGTAATGGGTATATATAAGAGCCAGCTAATTATTTTTCTTTTCCTCTTAAAAATTCCCTACTTCCATGTAATAAACGACTTTCATTTATATGCATTCTTGATACCCGAAAAAGCTGGTGAAATATGGTTTCAAGACAGAAACATAATCTTGAGAGTGATAAAGTTATATATGAAGAAATATAGCTTACTGACCTGATTGACTCAAAGCTTTGAGTGGAAGCACATTTGCGTAGGAGTAGATAAACTGGAGCAGGCTTTTCATAAGCTCAGTAGATTCAGCTGAGACTAGAATCTCCCTCTAAAATTGAAAGTCAGGAACATGGTTAGATTGCTTGAATATCAGCAAAATGGTATATCCCATATCACATACATCCAGTAGAAGTACACACAACACAGAGCCATCCTTCTGTTCGCATAAACAAATTGGAAATTTTCTTTTACGAATGAGACAAAAGGAAAACTTACCCAAGAAGCCGCTAAAACTAAGTCACAACGAGAATTTAGAAGTAAAGATTTATGTTGTTCCAAGATACAAATTTAACAATAAGCCACCAGACAACAGTATAACACAAAAGTAGAATAATCTGTCAGACACAACATCGAGCAACTTGATCCATCAAAATTAGAGCAAGCATTCAAAGAGGAGGCCACTAAACCTTGAAGCTCTTCTCTGCATCATAATACCCTGAAACAATCAAGAGGATGCGAAGTTTCTCTAGTTCTGCATATCGAAAAGAAAATGATTGTCATAGTAACTGCAGATAAGGACCAAAAGGGTTGTCATATTTGAGACTACTTGAACTTGATCAAAGAATGGCACTCAGAGAAAGAGAGGAAAAAAAGAGGTGGGGGGTGGGGGTGGGGGGTTTAAGCAATTTATCTAACAAAGTATAGAACACTGGCTAGCTAGCTCGAGTATTTTCTCTCAGTGGTCAATAAGATGAGCCAGATTGAGTGGATCATGTGAAAAAGAGCTACAGTTGGGGATATGATCATTATTATCTTGTGATTAGTCACTGATTGAAATATTTATGCTTCCAAATTGGAAAAGGAGCAGTATCAGTTACTTACGCTGGAAACTTCTTATGTTTTCTGCTGAAGTAGAGTGATGTGATAAGAGCTCCCTTATAGATATTCCGACTGAACTCATTCCAATATTAGAAGTCCCCATTCTTGATCCTGTACCATCAGATTTCCCTGCTCCAAGCATTGAAGGTCAGTCACATAAATAATACACTAAAAACGTTGCATGAGGCATATCACGTCCATGACCTCAAAATGTGTGAAATGAGCCCACGAAGAATGTAAACGCCAAGGAAGTTTCTCAAATATCCAAGCTGTGGGTAAATTCTAACCGTGATATGATTGCATCAATTTACTCGACAGAACCCTGCAGACCATCTTATAGTTCTTCCTAAGAGTTATTGCTAGCCATATACTTGTCAAGAAAAAAGAAAAACAGAATCTGGCTTCGATAAAATTACTTTGTTGCTAGCCAGAGGTTTGAGAATCTAATTACACATTCTAGGAACACTCTCATAAGAGATGAAGTGATACTTGTGAGTATGGAAAATCTAGTAATCCATATTTGTAGCTAGGTGTACTTTAATTAACTATTCAGGGTTACATTTCAGCACCTGTTAGCCCTTGGTCTTTAAATAAGTTTGAATACCAATAGGAATTACAGTTTAATATATCTGTGCTCGTATCCTACTACAGAAATGAATCATCTAGTTTAAAGTGGCGTACTTGAACAACGCATCTACGAAAGCTAATAAATCATGGTGAAATAGAAAGGTCGGTGATTAGGACAAAGATAAGCAGATGAGTACCTGATTTTGACCATCTTCTAATATCTTTCCGTAAAACTTCTCCTGCTCTGGGGTCAGCTTCATCCGATTTTGAAAAATTTATATTATCTTTCTGTAAAACTTCTCCGGCTCTGGGCTCAGCTGCATCTGACTTTGACAACTTTTTAATATCTTTTTGCAAAACTTCTGCTCTGGGGTCAGCTTCATCCGGTTTTGACATTCTTTTAATATCTTTTTGTAAAACTTCTCCTGCTTTGGGGTCAGTTGCATCATGCAATTTGTATCTAACTGAAAATGACAAAGTTGTAATTGGGAGCTGAGTCTGATCACTCTGGAATTAGAACCTAGAATGGTGAAGAATAACGGCTATCAAAGCTGCATAACCTACAAATTTCATAAAGACCGTTACATCCAAATCGACCTGCTCCATTTATCAACAAGGTGGTCATGTACTTGTCCATTGTTGTAGTCAGGGGGTTTGTCAAATTTCCAGTATCGACGAGTATACCTGCTAACTGCACAAGTAATCAGATTTACGAAGAGATTCTACAGCATAAAGACAGAACCCTTGACACAATAAGGGCATTGATTAAGATAGTGGAAGTCCTTATGCCATCCAGAGAAACCCAAAGTGTAGGAAAGCAAACAGCTGGACCTATGCTATAGGCAGGGATAAGAAGAAAAGGATATCTTTCACAAATTGAATTGCCAAATATAGTGCCCCTATTGAATTTTCACGGCAGAGCTGACAAGTAAACTGTGCTGAACATTTAGAAAGATACATGAACATGTTTTAGTAGGAGCTTGTGTATTGTTCGTTGTTATCAAAAGAATCGATAGAAGTGGGGAAGGATTGTGCATCAAAAAGGATTTGAATGCAGGGACCAATTTGAAAACTTTTACAGCCTCGGAAATTAAATGATTTAATAGAATCTTGCACTTTATGTTAATGCCTACCATAAGGTTTTCCCAGGTGGGAGGTAGGAAACGGATGAGAATTTAATAAATCCCTCAGCAAATTATATTTGGTCAGGTACACTAGAAACAGATAACAAAAGTACAAACTATTCTCTTAAAAGTTGTTAGATACCCCCATTGACTACAATGTATTACAAATATTCACCAAGAACTGAGAATATTAGAATTTTTCGAAATTGTTTCCAGGATTAAATGCAGATTAAGTTTTTTTATAAAAAATCAAAAATCAAATGCATACAAAGTTCATCTCATACTAAAATGATTGGTTCTACTATGATCTGTCTCAAAATAGTGTCTTCATTTCCGCATTGGAGTTGCTTTTACTCTTACAAATCTTTTCACCATTAAAAATACAAAAAATAGCTGCTACGGGATTGGACGTCTATCTATCTCACCACGCTCCCCTACTCCTATAAAGGCCGGCGGGACCCTCTTTCACACTTCCTAACAAAAAACAACATAAATATAAATGATGGGGTCCAGCTTCGTTACAATTATGAACAATATAATTTATCGATACTAATCACAAGAACCAGGGGCAGAGCCACCTTAATAGTTACGGGTTCAGCAGAACCCAATAGCTTAGGCTCAAACCTTGTGTTTGTATTAAAAATTCATTTGATATGTATAAGTAATTAATCCGGAACCCAATATGTAAAAAGGATTGTGGTTCATAACCCATAAACTAAAAATCCAATCTCCACCTCTGGGCAAAACCTTCATTTGAAAAGGGTAAGCTTTTCATTGACCACTGGGATTTTGTTGCAGTTTAAAATTTGCATCATCTTTTTCACCTTCATATCTTTGGAATTACTTGGTCCTAAGGCCGTCTCAAAATACATGAATTCTACTGGGAGTCAAACAAATTGTGCTTCTTTCAGATTTCTATCATAATATATTGGTTGAAAACAGGTTCTGCGACTTCAGACATCGGTACCAAATAACAGTATCTTTTTTCTTTTTTACAAGTCCAAACAACAGCGGTTCTGGTAGTTAGGGAGATGAAGAAAAGGAATGGTTTTAAAACATAATAGAGGACTTCAGTTTAGACAAATATAACTTGCATACACATTTGAAAATCCAGATATTAGAGCTAGTACCAGAAGTCTACTGAACCCTTGACCCGCCAGTATCTCTGGTGAAGTGCATGCAAACTTGTCAGCAATAAGTGTGCAGCATGATGCCTCCTACAATAAATAAATAAACATAAAATACGTCAAGTAGAAGTAAGAACAATCATATGGCTCCCGGCAGCAAGTTTGATTGTGTAAATAAAATGACCCTTAGGCCTATCTCAACATCGAAAGCTAGCTCATGAGGTGAGGGTTGCCCAAGCCTAACTTTCTCCAACATCCGCAAAATCTTGCTGTAATATTTCTCTAGTTGTCCTTTAATTTGTTGGAGCACATGCTACACTGGACTAAGAACTTCCACCAAATAAAGCATTTGCATAAATATTTAGGAAGTCGAATTTAGTGCTTCTTAGCAAAACTAGTCTCCGTTAACCAGTTTAAGATAAAGAGCTGTTAAACGTATTAAAATAGTGTTTTAGAACGTAGAAGACAAATCAAGGAAAATAACATTTATTGGTATGTCGATTTTCCCCTATATTTCTTATGGAAATGAGGAAAATACCTTCCCAAGGGTGATAGAACCAACTGAAGAATAAGGTGTATTTTCCTGCTTAAACAGAAAAGGTCAGAGCATAGCCTCACTCAATTTAACAAACTTTACTACTTAACATAGTCATAGTATAATGGGGAAACAGAAAAAAAAAAAAAAAAAAAAAGAACCTCTCTGCAATTGAAGATTTCAACCACTGCATCTTTTAATGCCTGTTCCAGGAAGCAGCAACTAATCATTATTCAACTGATTAATAGCAAATCAGCACACTTGAAACAAAGCACTTACCTCCTGATTAGCTGGAAGCTTGCTTTGATTGACTAAAACAAGTTTAAGACTCCCATATAAATCGTAGTAGGAAAGATCAATCTGTTGAAAGTTAAATGAATAGAACATAATTAAAACTTTTGAGACATAAAAATTATCAAGCTATCAATTGAATAAGAACCAAGTGGTATGTCCATATTCAGAGTATAGCAGAAAGTAGAGACTTTTTTTTGTTAGAGTAAAAGACAAGATCTTCAAGCTTTCCAAGGAAAGCAGATCAGTTGTTTGGATGACGTTCCTGGAATTTCATTTACTATGCGGACCTAAGTCTAGAGAATTTAGACTACAGTCTCATTTCCTTTCACTAACTTTGCATATAGAATGGAACATACCTCATCAATAAAAATCAAGGAAGATTTATCAAGAAAGCAAGAATCAAGTAGCCATCTGAGCTCAGCATGAGAATGAATGTCCGACCTCTTCATGTTGATGACGGGCACAGTGCATAACTGGTCGTCATTTAATGTTTCATTCAAGTAAAAAGCATACATTATGGTTGAAGCAACAGATCCAACATCTGCATCCAGATGGCAAAAAAAAACATACGATTAAAACTCAACCAATGTAAAATGCAAGTTGTTACAAATGATCACAGACACGTATTGAATGTTCAAGGTACTGATTGCTCTCTAAATAAGGACTTTTCCTTCTGTGCTGCAATCGATAAATTAAACGAAGCAAGTATTTCTTAATAATTGCCAAAGGACTATATAAGCTGAGCACCTCTTTTTTGTCTGAGTATACAACCTATATACTTCTGGTCCTATAAGGTGGTATTCAATGAAAGAGGTATCTTAAACTTGAAAAGGGGCAGCCCGGTGCACAAAGCATCCTGTATTTACACAAGGTGTGGGGAAAGGCCGCACCACAGGGGTGTGATATAGACAGTCTACCCTAATGCAAGCATTATTGGGTGCTTCCACGATTTGAACCCGTGACTTTGAACAATTTGCAAAATCTTTACACATGGCAAAGGAGATGGTGCATTTCTCCTTAAACATAAACAACCAGAAATACTTGCGATTACAATTTCTGAGCAATATATATGCTAAAAAAACAAATAGTAAAATCAAAAGTGATTTACTCGGATCTACGTTCTTTAACTGTAGGCTTAGGCCATTCGCAACTTTTTCCAGAAGCTTCCACTCTATTGGATTATCCACTCATTTTATGTGGCTCATGTTTTCAATTGGAGACATCATAACTCCATAATTGTATGGAAATTATCATTCATTATGATACTTTATCTACTCCTACAAGTATCCTTTGCTTTAGTATTTGTATAGTTTGGCCCTGTTTAAGTAGAATCAAACATCAAGAAATTTGTTCCAATAGAATTCATGCATCATCAGCAACATGAGGATCCTCAACCTCTCTCTGAGATTCTTAAACCAAGTCAGTAACTGGAGAACAATCTTTAACTTTAAATAGAAGACATATCATGTCAGTAAATCTTCAAATTTTGTGGACTGGTAGCAAGAAATGCTAGGATACTGCTGAAGAGTCAAAGCATAAACCATGTTGTACAAATCCAGTTCATGAGTAACTAGTTAACTATCCTTGAAAAAGAAAATGTAGAATCATCTAAGACTTAACACTTTCAGACTATTGTACACTGCTTGCTACTTAGCTTTTCAAATCAAATAACAACTGATTCTCCTTCATTGATTTACTTTATTCGTGAATACAACTCTTTTTGCACAAGTATTCTTAAAACTAGCATATTTCAATTGGGTGACCAACATTTATGGGGCTCTATCTAGTATCAATTATAAAACAAAATGAAGGAAAAAATTTCATGATTATCTGATGATTTACCATGCCATTTGTAGTTTCACTCTCTTCACCACAA
The DNA here is from genome assembly GCA_032618575.1 of Nicotiana noctiflora. Classification (NCBI taxonomy): domain Eukaryota; kingdom Viridiplantae; phylum Streptophyta; class Magnoliopsida; order Solanales; family Solanaceae; genus Nicotiana; species Nicotiana noctiflora. Next base: position 55,371 of record JASVEL010002911.1, read on the forward strand.
GACAAGTTAAAGATGCTGCCATGATAGCCATATATCTATGGTCTACCATCCATTCTGGCCTTCTGTTGTTTACTTCTCCTCATCTCCAGCACTCTTACCACTTTCCTGAGATCTTGAACTTTATATTTTTTCCACTTCCAAACCATAGCTTAAATGTACTCTCAAAATTCTTAACTTTCAAAACAAACTTCAAACGACATACATGACATATTTATCATGAACGCTCCTCTCGAGATGATCTTCTAAGCCCTAATGAGGACAGTTTTGGATATGAAATTAAGACCAATTTAATTCGGTGTATACTTTAGGAATATGTTGGATGCTGATAAACTACAAAATTGAGAATCATTTATTTATCCATGGACTATTTCGAGACATTGCAACATGCTAAACCTAAATGAAATAACAGAAGCTGGTTACTAAGGAGCCAATTCTAAGTTAGAGAATGAATGGTTCATGGAGGTTACCGCAGCAGTCTGGGCCAATCACTGCATGCAAGAATCTTGATGGAACTCCTGCACTAACATCATCTCTTCTTGCCTTCAGAAAAATATTCAGCCTGTGAATTCCTTGACATGATCCAACAACTTCCAGCTGCGGTGAATATCTGCAGTAGAACAATGCTGCCGATTGAGGAAGTGGAATGTCGGAGATAGATGCATTACTATTGGTCACGCTATAAGATCTTTCATAGGCAGGCAAACGTAAGCCACTAGGAAAATAGTACTCTCCATTTGCTTCAAATGATCTTTGACTAGACTGCATGGTAGACTCATCTATATCATGCAAATCAAACTTCAAGCCAGACCGAGGACTTCCCAAAGGGGAGGAACTCATCGTGGAAGCTGCTGATGACTTCGCGGAGAATGACCGACCAAGAGGTTCACGAATACTTTCTGAATCTGAATTAGTAAAACTTCTATCATAATAAGCATCATTTCCAGATAATTTCACATGAATCTTTTTCTGTCCTTGTTTACCAACATCCGAGGCCGACCTCGTCATGTCATTCTTTGTGGCTTTTCTAAGAATGTCTAGACCACTTCCTTTGCTGATGACTGCTGCCTCACCTCTTCTCATGCCATCGAAAAAAGGGTCATCTCTGGCACGTGTATATTTTTCCTGAAAGTAGACCAGAAAGATGTAATAAAAGTACTAATGCAGGTATAAGCATGTTTTTCGTCAGGTCCAGCAAGACCACAGGTACACGCTTGATCAGGTATGTCGAATGGAATTACACTGCAAAATCACACATTAGAGGCCTTTTCTACGTCACTGTTTGGATAACTGAATATGATAGTACAAAAATCAACGGAGCACTAAACTCTATTTTCATTTATATTAGAAATAATTCCAGGAATTTTAAGAATTATGCCTTAATTTGACTATAACATATCGGGACAACGATGTGGTTTATGGAAAGAGCATCTAAAGCATGAGCGCCAGCAACGCTCGGATCCTTAAGGATCGCAAGGTCAAAATTATTAATTTCTAGACCAGCCAAAGACTGAACCATTAAAAAGAAGAAGTTAATCCAAGTAAAAGCAGCAGTATTGCAATGAATCTCAAGATATTGGAAGCTGTTGGTTAACAGTACAAATAGTGGCAATCAGATGGTATAATTTATCAAGTTACTTTAGCTATGATCAAGCAATAAAATGAAGAGTCAAAGAGATGAAGCTGAAATTTTTCTCGTGAAAAATATTCCAAATAATAATTGAACTTTCAGTTAAAGAAATAGATGGAAAGGAATATTTCTCACCTTTTGAAGTTGTGCCATTGGAGACAGGAGGATGTATTGAGAATGTATTGCAGTAGTCTGTCAAATAGAAAATACATAATAGAGCGAAAGGAAGTGGCCAATAGATTTGTACAAAGAGAATGGGACGGTAAATAGTACAAAAGACAGAAAATAATGCCAAAGTAGCGACATCGCAGTGTCTTCGTAGCCATTGAGGAGTCCGCCATTGCAGCTGTTTGTATAAGCATACAAAACAGTAGAGCAAGAAACATATTTTCAGCCTTTTATAACTCCCTCCATAAAAAACTTTTGTTACCCCGTGACCCCTGAAGTTTGTGTTGGACACTTTACACCCTTATACGACCAATTATGATCATAAATTACCGGGAAAAATGTAAAAAGTATTTAAAAAAGAAATTATGTAATTGTTTTGGAATAAGCAAATTATATTCTTTTGTTCATTTTAATTTACCTTTTGATTTTTTCATTTTTTACAGTTTCAATTAATTTTGTAATTTGCATTTTTTCCCCTAGCTTTATAGCCATTTAAAGGGCATATTACCTACATGTATTTCTTATTTTTATAATAGTAATAATATTTTCTTTAAAGCAACTGAATTGGTCTTTTCTTTTTTCTGTTGATCTTTTTAGTCAAATTGACTAACTAATGATTATACAAAATTTAAAAGGGATTATTTTTTGTTTACTTAATTCTTCGAGAGCCTTTTATGAATATACCTTATGTCTCACAGCTTCATAATATATTTCTTAAATCTTGTTTAGATTATGTGAGAGAAATCAGAAGTAGATAACAAAATAAATAGAACAAAAAAATTAATATTATTGGCAATAGTTTGTGCAAGAATCTTAAAACACAACTACACCAATAAAGTTGTCCATATGAATAGGACAATGCTTCAGAATAAAAATAATGATACTTATACATTACAGGATCTATTACTTATATAATAGGCTGATCATAACTACTGCATAACCTATTAGTATAAAGATAAATAACGTCTAATAATCATAATAAAACTGCTAAACAGATAACTTCTAGGAACTGAAAACTCCATGAGTTATCTTTCTCCTAAAATTTCTTTGCTTCTTCTGAAAGATAAGTGGCTTATCATTATGATTTACTTGATTTCGTAGACATAATTCTTGATGTTTACATTGATTATGTAGGAAGTATACTTTAAATGTTTTTAAAATTGTTGAATATACAAAAGGACATTTAACTTTGTTATCAAGAAGGATGATATTAGTGTATTTATCTCGTGTAGAACGTAAATGATGTATAAAGTTACGACAATTTTAATAATAGTTTTAAAGTTTCAAATAAAATGGATCTCTTCCTCCGTTCTTAATTTGTTACAAGTTACAACCTCCTAGTTGAGTCGACCAAGTCTAAGATCAACTTTTGGCCTACAAAGTTTAAGTCTGTGACATGTCATTTCAGCATCAATAGTTCAAGAATTGTATGAAAACACCCTCACACATGTCTAGTGTATTGACAGAAACTAGCATACTGCCTTTTTTCACCAAGTCAAAAGTGAATCCCACCCAAATCAAAAGCTTAAAACAAAAACAAATCCAATAACCAATGATATGGAATATCATTGGTGTTTCCCACATATGTGATTACTTAAACTGATGGTTACTGAGATGGTAAGCCTCTGGCAAAATTGTACTTAATTACAATGTCTATCTTCTACTTCTTGTTCAAAGCAAGAGCTAGGTCCCTGAGCTCCTCAAATGCTTGCATAGTCTCTGCATCAAATCCTCCCGCAAACTGTACCAATAAAGACAAAAGCTAAACTAAGATATGACATTTTGAACAACTTGTAAATAGACCAATGTAGTCCACCAACCCGTTCTTCATCAGAAGTAGTAATCATGTTCATCTTAGTACTCCTATTTCTTTTTGTTGCAGAATTAGCAATCTTGTTTAAGGGAGAAAGTGAAAGATCGCGGTAGGAGAAAATGTAAAAGCCAGTATTTACTGCGATTACAACACAAACCTGATGAACTCGGAAGGCAAATCTCACTCCTTGGAGTAGCATGTAGTCCATGGAAGTGTCTTTATCTAATGGTCCCTTCGACTGAAGCTCCGCAGCTACCCTCTTCATGTACATCTTGGCCAACTTCACTGAGCCAAACTTTATCTGCATAATTTATTGTGAAGTTATGTCCACAGCGAAATGACAACTATACACAACAGATTGACCAGGAAAAAAAAGTATTGAACATTCTATAGAGGAGGACATGCACGTATGCAAGAAGATCACTGCATAAATATGAGCATCTTCAGTATTGAGACGTTGGACGTTGAAAATGACGTAAAAGAATGTAGTATAAGATAATCTGCAATCTTGAAACTTGTCATCTGTCTCACATATAAGACACTTACAAGATCTAGGAAGCAGAAAATCACTTGTCATATTCCCCTAAAGTTTGGATTCCCTTCTAAGGTGAACCATATACGAATACCTTAAACAGTTCAGCAACCTAATAAATAATGGTTATATCAAGCTCTATCAACATTTGATGACCTAAATCTACCCAAGACTTTCTATTTGGAAACAGCAAGAAACAAACAATGAAATCGCAGAACCTTGCTTAGTATCCCATTATCAAGCATCCAATCTGCGGGGATTTTGAACTCTTTGCAGTGACGCATCAATGAGTCTCTGGTCCGATGAATGTTATAGACACTACGCTCCATCCTGTGATGTGAACATAAAATTTGAAGGGCAAGCAGGTAAAACGAAATATATCTGGTATTACAAACAAAGCTTGAGGTCTTACTTCTCTGACAAAGAAACCATCTTCTTTAGTGCAATATCACATGGCAATCGAGGATCGTCCTTGTAACTTGAAACTTCATTCTCCAACTTCTTAAGATCTTTATATCCAAAAGCTGCCTCCCTTAGTGTATCTGCTTTTCTCTCGGGCCAGTCGAAGTGCTTTAGCACTGCCCTTTCGTCCACCTTCAAAACAGCGCAAGCGTAATGATCAAAATTTAGCAGTAAATTATAAGATGCATCTCCGACTTAACATTTGACATGTAGCAGAAAGCACCTCTATATTGGTCGAATTTTCTGGGAACTGCCATTTAAGTACACTGGATTCGGTTCGTAAATCATTACTGAACTGAATGTCACTGAGGTGAAATAAACTAGGACCTAAACGGGACTCTTCTAAGATTATATTCTTCATTTTCAATTGAATGATCCTAAAAAATTTCAAAAAAGAGACAATAGCAATGGTATTTATATTGCAGTCAGCAAAGATCTCAAAATGTATTCTCACCAGAAAGCAAAGTTCATCATCTAGCCATTTCACAAAAGCAACTATGTCTTCAATATCCGCAAAAACTGCATGGTTGACCTCTGCTATCAGGGAATTAACAAATTCTGCTTGGGTCTCCACATCTTCCTTTATCTACAAGTGGAACAATATCATGCAATCAGGAGTAAGATAAAGTCCTAAGACTGAAATGAAAAATATCTGGGAAAAACCTAAGTAGTTCCTCGTTTATGGATCATGTAAATGGTCAAGGAGGACAAGGGAAATGTTCTTGGACATCTTGAGTCATTATAGTGCAATTTAGTGATCATTGATATTGACAATAATAGAATGAGAAGAGCAGGCAAGGAGGACAAGGAGGACAAGGGAAATGTTCTTGGACATCTTGAGTCATTATAGTGCAATTTAGTGATCATTGATATTGACAATAATAGAATGAGAAGAGCAGGCAGAAAGAACTCACAGCCAGCAAATAAGATGATCTGTTCTCAATTTCACCGATCATGCTACTACGAACGTCTGCAACACTTGAGGGATCACATGCTCCTCCATTTAATGAATCCTTCCTAGAATCTCTCTTCATTAATGAATGATAAAACTCTACTACTTGAGGAGCTCTCTGCACCGTGCCCGTTGTAGTTTTTGCCATGAGTTTAGGAGGAGGTGGCGGAGGAGGGGGAGGTGGTGGAGGAACAGAAACTTGAACACAATTTTCTCCTTCTGTTGCACTTAAAGCGACAGATGAAGGCCTTGGAGGAGGATTAGGAATTCGCAAGACACGTTTCTCAACCACCTCCAAAGGGTTGGTGGTTAATTTATGTTGGGAAACAAAAGGCTCAATCTCCTTCTCCACTTCCTTGGAACACATAAAACCATCAGATTGTCTTCTCTTATTACTATATATCAAGTCCTCTAGATAAAATTTTGATCCACTAATCGAGTGCCTGCGAGTAGAACTTTGTGTATCCTCCCAACTATGATTAATGGTATTATCCGGGCTATCAACTAGTTGCATATCTTCATCGGTAATAGGCCATTTCTTTAGCTTCTTAACAAGGCTTAACCTCCTAGCGCTGCTACTATATTTTGAGTCCTCATCACTATGATCATAAGACAAGCAAAGTGATTCCCTACTTTTCTCACTGCCTTGAGGACTACAAGTCTTATCACATGTCGTGGACGAGCAATTGCGCAATTCTTCACGCAAACATGAGTTCACCCACCTTAAGTAGGCAAGCTCCTCAACCTCATTCAATCTATTCATTTGAAGACCCTCAACTTGTTTGCAAAGGTTTTCATTTGTGTGTCTCAACAAAGAAGCCTCTGCTTTAATATTCTCAATTGTGTCCCCCTGATAAGAATTAAGTGGAACAAGAGAAACAAGATATAATCAGCCAACCAATTACGATTGTTGGACAAATTCATTTTTTCCTACACTATGCATGAAAACTACACAATGAGAGCTTAACGCACCAGGCTGCCGTATGAAAAATACAAGATAAAGTTTGAGCCACATTTTTCAGTATTTCACTAACAAACTACTGGAGAAAACTATGCATTAAAGACATCTATGGCCACTTTATCAAGGTTTTGCAAATTCAAGATTTCAAAACTGAAATGAAAACTGAATAATTTCTTAGACAAAGCAGTCAAAGTACCTCAGAAAGCCTACAAGCAATATCTCTTTTTTGAAGCTGGAGCTCCTTATTCAAGCGCCTCAACTCCACAACCTCCATTTCCAAACTAGTCACACTTTTGAATTCTTCCTTATTGGATATCTCATCTTGCCTCTCTAGAACAGCACTCAAAGAAACTAGTTGATCAGTAAGCCTTGCCTTTTCACATTCCAGTAATTCTACTTTCTTCACAAAGCTATCAATCTCACTCTTCTTCAACTCCAGTTCCCTCCCGAGCTCGACAACTTTTGTACTACTCTTGAATTCTGATAATTCAGCCTGCAATTTAATTTCCCTTCCCTTTGATTCTTGTAACAAGCTCCTCAAATGATCAATTTCATTGAATAGATCACGCGAACCGGAAGATTTAGCCCTGTGGATATTAACTGTTTGAGGATGAACTTGAGTGGAAGTGGCTGAGCATGACAAGTCTCCCATTAAAGACCTCTTCGCCCTTGACTGAGAAAGCCCAGAAGAGTTCTTTTGGTTCGAGTTTTCGTTGACAGAAAGTGGCTCTTTCCTTGCATGAATTGTGGTATGCAACTTAGATTTTTTATCCCCTGAGAAACCTCTCACAATATGAGAACCCCATGAAGATCTCACCTTTGATAAATTACTACCATTCCCTTTTGCATTGCTATTATTACTACTACCCTTTGGTGCCTTGTTTTGATCAACAAATTTTGAAGCTTTCACTCTAGTCTCTGATGATTTTTCCTCCCCCATTCTGAACAACTATAAAGATTCCACCCCCTTATACTCAAAACCCTGAATAACTTAATTATGGGTTTCTTTAGTTTGAAGCTCAAAACTAAAACTTTTCCACTGCATATTAACTTCGGAAAACCAAGGATTTATATGGGGCTTACTCAGAAAAGAGACTAGACCATAATGTGGAGCTCAAAATTAAAACTTTTCCACCATATATTCAGCTCTAGCAATTTGATATGTGTAAAACCTCAAAAGGTTCAACAGTTTCCCTTTATATAAAGCTTTTGGAAGCGGAAGAATTAAATGGATTTCACTAAAGATTCAATTTTGACTAGTCTAAAAACCTACAAAATTAAATCTTTTCACTGAGAGTATTTATTGTCTTTTGATCGTGCAAAGAAGACGCTCCTCTTTGATGACTTTTCAATTGACAAATCATTAGTTAAAGAGAGTGGAAAATGGTAGAAGAAAAGGCTCACACTTTGAGGATTCACTACACTATGCTTGGGAGAGAAAAAAGGGGAAGATTGTCGCAGCTTTAATGGCCGTTTGAATTTTGAAATTTGAATTTGTTTTTTTTTTTTCCTTTTTTCTTTTATTTTGCCCCAGAGATTTGCACGTATTGTTGGTAATATAATTGATCTTAGCCGTCGATTTTAGTCGGTCCCACAAACTTGCGTTGGAGTGGTCTTAACTAACGGTTGAGATTTCCAACAAAGAAAAAGGTTCTGCAACGGTCGACTCCCGCGCTTGACGATATACATAATCCAGTTCAAATTAGTAAATGGAAAGGTCAAATTTTAGCTTCAAATGAATCTCACTTTAGCAATGTATCATATATGTCATTCATTTTTAACAGAACTACAAATAACTTATAACGTGTCATACAAAAAATATACATAAAATTTTAAATTTTCCCTATAAATTTGTCTAAGAAGGAATTCATCACTAATTTGATTAAATGGCTTCCTACAAAGAGTAGGGGTGTTCAACTTATCGATTATGGGATTATAAATATAGTAATTCGCTAGTCATCCAATAAAATAACGGGCGAGTTTATATCGGATAAACGATTATCGGGCCATTTAGCGGCTAAACCAATTAGAATTTTTTTTGAATAATCCTAGTCTTATGAATACCAAACGGTCAAACTGCATAGTTCACTCGCTTTTATCATTTGAACTTATCATTCACAAACCTAAGTACATTACTCAATAAAGACTTGTCATGGAGTACACAGAACAACAATCTCTTGAGCAAATTTTTTGAATGCTCAACGAAGATATCTCAATCATTGCACCTAAATAAAGCAACAACCTTAATTATCAAGCCAAATAACATGAATAGAGCAGAGAAGAAAGGATATTATCACTTTCTATAGTGTACACATTTTGTGGAGCCATTTTTTATCATAGCATCTTGCTGCTCTAGCTTCACAACTCGATCATATATTTAGAGATGGCAATGGGGCGGTGCGGGGCGGTTGCGGGGCGGGTTTATCCTTAACCCGCATAATGTTTAACCCGCCCCGCCCCGCCCCGCATAGAAATATTTTCTGTTTTCAAACCACCCCGCCCCGCCCCGCATAAACCCGCCCCGCCCCGCACCGCAAAGTAAAAAAAATTCATTTTTTATTTTTTACAAGTAGTTTCTCTTTTAAAAAAAAACCTAAAAAAATTAATGATAACCTATTACCTTCTTTTCTAGGTAGTTTCACCTATGTCCATAATGTTTTCAATATTTTATGAAATTTCAATTGAATTTTTTAATATTTTATAAAATTTCAATTGTATTATTTTATGGATCTATTAACATTATCAATAATGATCAGTCTGGTACATATATCATGTATGATATATTTAAGTTAATTATTAGTATATACAAGAAAAAATCAAATTATTGAGAAATATGAATCAATCCTTAAAATAATTCATCTTTTAAAAGGTGATATACACATACGTCATACGCAGACTGAGATGGTTAGGGAAGATCTACGATTACAAATATTTTTTAAGTTATATACTTATATGTTCATTTTCATATTAAACCGTTAAAAAGACATAAGAAATCTTTGGATTATGTTTATTCAAATTGTAATTAATTATTAAACATCAATTACGGTATGTCTTCTATTAATCCTGTTAGAAAATATTTTTTAGCATAGTAATTTGATTAGTAAGTTAATTATAATAATCAATTTTAAATATATCTTCTTAAAACTAGTATGCAATATTTCTACCGGATAGGCGAACCAATATTTTAATGCTCCAAAAATTGATAATATCCTAATATGTTGATAATGTATAACTAGGGTATATGATATTACCCACACATCTAAGCTTAAAAGAGCAAGAAAAGAGGAGATTAATGAATACAAAATTTAAAATTAAAATAAAGATATAAAGATAAGCAAGGGAAAGTTTATAAAACAGATTCTAATTAAGAAAAAAGATTGCAAAATGCATGAAAAGATTTAATCTTCTTTGACGAAAAGCGGCAAATATGCGATGCAAGTATTACACAAATGCGTAACCCGCAACCGCCCCGCAACCGCAATTAAATTTAAAAAATAATTCTCGAACCCGCCCCGCCCCGCCCCGCCCCGCATAAACCGAAAACCGCCCCGCCCCGCATAAGCTGAAAACCGCCCCGCCCCGCACCCGCCCCGCCCCGTTTGCCATTCCTACATATATTGTTCTAATGTATATTCGAGGCACTTTTTCTGAACATAACAATAATTTCCACGGTATATTATGTCCATGTTGGATATGAGACTATCTCAATCACTGAACCCAAATAAAGCAGCAGCTTTAATTATCAAGCAAATAACAAGAATGAAGCAGAGAAGAAAGGAATGCGATCACTTTCCAAAGGCCATTTTTTTATACTTTCTCCGTTCTAATGTATATATTGTTCTCATATACATAGTATACTGTGGGATTTATTACTCTGGGACAAGTCTTTTGAATACTCAATGAAGGTAAAAGTGTAAACAAAAAAATTATTAACGGGTTAATGGTTAATCCAATAAGAAAATTGAGTAATCCTCCCGCAAACTGTGAAGCCGTTAATTATAAAATTTCAATATGTTTACCATCCATTACCCTGATAATTCGATACCAATAAACCATCGGTTCGGTCCGGTTTTGAAACCCTGATAAAGAGTAATAGTAGAAGTTTATGAATATATGTTATTGTTTACCTGTAAAATGACATAGTTAAATTTATACGTGGTGTATTGACTTCATATCACAAATATCAGTGTGAATTAAGTCCAAAGGATTTGAATTCCTTTCAACTAACTTAAAAGGATGCTTAGCATACTTAGACTCCACACATATTTGACATTTTGTATTTTCATAATTAAACTTAGGCAATATTTCCAAATAGATCAATTTTTGCAATGTCTTGAAGTTAACATGACCTAAACGAGAATGCCATAAAGAATTAGACTCAAGAAAATAAGAAGAAGATTCAAATTTATTCATATCAATAGCTATTACATTATGTTTGAAAAGCCCTCATTTAGGTAGCATTTTCCTACATACAATTCATTCTTAGTTATTACAATCTTGCCTGAAACAAAAACGCACTTAAACACTAACTAAGTTCTTCTTAATTTCTGGAACATGGAGTAAATTACTTAAAGTAACTACTTTGCCAGACGTCATCTTCAAGCAAATCTTCCCATAGCCTTCAATCTTCGCAGTCGCGGAGTTGCCCATGAAGATGGTCTCGTCTCGATCTGCAGAATTATAAGAAGTAAATAATCCTTTGTTAGCACAAACATGTCGTGTAGCTCCTGAATCAATCCGCCTGTCCTTTGAGTTTCCCATCAAGTTACATTCAGAGAGCATAGCACACAAGTTTTCCATATCATTGTTCTTTTCAACAATGTTTGCTTGTTGGGTTTTCGTATCCTTCTTTGGAGCATGACATTTTGCAATCTTATGCCCATATTTCCCACAATTGTGGCAGTTGCCTTTGAACATCTTCTTAGGCGGATTCTGCTTTGGCCCAGACGGCTTCTTCCTTTTCTTGCTATTAGTTGGTGCCTCTTCAATAATGTTTGCACCAACAATGGAAGAACTTGCACGAGACTTTTTTTCTGCTGCTTTGTTATCTTCTTAAATCCTTACGTGCACCATAAGATCTTCAAGTGTCATCTCCTTGCGTTTGTACTTTAGTTAATTTTTGAAGTCCTTCCACAATGGAGGCAATTTTTCAATAAATACCACCACTTAAAAGCTTCATTGATCACCAAGCCCTCTACAAGCATATCATGAACCAGCATTTGCAACGCCTGAACTTGAGAGATAATAGACTTGTTGTCCACCATTTTAAAATCTAGAAACTTGGCAGGAACAAACTTCTTAAAACCAGCATCTTTAGTTTTGTACTTCTTCTCAAGAGCGTACCATAACTTTTTTGAAGTTTTACAAACATTAAAGACACTGTATAAACTATCTTCTAAACCATTTAGAACATAATTTCTACAAAGGAAGTCTGAATGTTTGCAAGCTTTAGTTACCAGAAATTTCTCGTTGTCATGAGTGCTTTCAGCCACAACAGGTTCGTCTTTATTGATAAACCATTGCAGACTGAGGGTTGTCAAATAGAAGAATATCTTCTGCTGCCAACGTTTGAAAGCAACCCCGGTAAATTTACTGGGTTTTTCAGCCTTGGCAATTGTTGGTGCAGGGGCAACATTTGGTGCAACAGCCTGAGCAAATTTGTTCTATCCCAGCGTTAGCAGAAACAACATCACTTGTTCCATTCGTCATTTTTTTTCTAGAAAAACAACACAAACCAAAGTTAGCAATGTGGTGAAGTTATAATCTTCAAACCGACTACGACGAAAAAATTTAAACAATACAATCGAAATTAGCAATCTGGTGAAGTTTTTAATCTTCAAACCGATTACTACAAACCAATTTTACTTGATGAAGTTTTTATTACTTCAAACCCAAGCAAAATCAGAGCACTGTTACTAAAAATAAATTTTAATTCCTTAAGCTTGTTACCAACAATGTTCTGGTTCGAAAGATGTTTAACGAAAAACGAAAAGAGATGAAGCAGAATGTTAAATCTGATCCCACAAGTTTCTTGTGTCTCCTTAAGGAATTATAACCCTCCCACGGCTGCGAAGGATTATGGGTTACTTCCTCCTAGGATATAACGAAAAAATATTTCTGTGATAGTGGCAATACAAATCACATAATTCTGACAAACTCAAAGATACGTTGCAAATCACATGACTTACTGTATTGTTTTAATGAAAATGATGCAGTAATTTAGTTTGGAAGAAGGAGAGTTTTGAGAGCGATGTCTGGAAAATCTTTTTACTAAAATGAGGTAAAGCCTCTGGAATTTATAGGCCAATGACAGTGCGAATAGACCTGTTCAGGAATGGAGTAACAAACACGACTGTTGGAAAGAAGAACGTTGGGTTAACGGACACGGCTGTTAACTTCTTCTTTTTTTTTTTGTTAATTAAAATAATAATAATAATAATAATAATAATAATAATAATAATAATAATAAGAAGAAGAAGAAGAAGAAGAAGAAGAGGAGGAGGAGGAAACTGTCAATTAATTAAAATTAATCTTATCGATCGACCATTTGACCAAGTCCAAAGCCGAGTCGAGCGATGACGACGGTGTGAGGGGTTTCCCTTCTTCTCAACCTTTTGGGAGGTAGAGAATGTGTTTCTCAATATAACACATATTGGATGGTTTCCCCTTCCAATGTGGTACAATCCACTTTGCAAGACTTTAATGTATTTGAATTTTTTATTTCCCTCCAAAAATTATTTCCTCCATTTTCCTTTCACTCCACTTAATTTAAGACACTTCATGTCTTTAAATTCCAAGAGAATATCCCTCTTTAAAAAATACCGGGTGGTAGGCATTCGTGTGTCTTTATTAGCGATATTCCCTTTGGGGGCTTCTGGTGTCAATCGGAGCTACTGCCCTCGGTCTTGGTTATCACTTGTCTCGCTTTCCATCGGTCTCTAGTTTCCACGTTTCACTCTGTTATACAAATATTTATTGTGAATCAATTTTACCCTATTACAGTTATGTAGAGATTGTCTATGTGTTATGTAGAGACCGTGCATATATTACTTATAATATCGTAAATATATTCGTTATAAAATAAGAGATGTAATTTTAATATATTTTCATTTTTATCACAAGTGTATGGCATAAAGAAAAATAATTTTGTGTGTGTGAGAATTAAAACTAGAAGTCCATCCTCCAATTGATGTAGAAGGTGATCGTTAGTCAGGGATAAAATAATGTTAGAAGAGTTGACGAACAAAATTTGCAAATGTTTGTTGCATGTTTAACAAATATCATGGTTTGAATTCTATTTGTTGTATTTTAGTGCGCATGCGCAAGAATACACCTTAATATAATATGCGATGATAAAGATCGCATAATGTGTAAACGGGATTAGAGAATAGGCAGTCTAGGAAGTATTTATATCTGGTTTTCTTTTTCACATTTGCCTTTATTAACTTAAGAGGTTTAAATTAAGGATATATAAATTAATGAAAAAAGACAACAATCACAACATTTAAATTAATTGACAAATTTAATTCAAAAAAGAAAGTTGTTAGCATGTCGATGATATACGTTAAAAAAAAGGTGATTTTATCCCGTTTAAATTTTTTTTAGACTCTTATTCATTCTACACATAATTCAATATTAAAAAATGACAATAACAAAAAAAGATTATTCATTATATCACTAAAAGAGATCACATCACAGACATGGGATGAATATTGTATGCTCTAAAGTTAGATATATTTGCAAACTATATGATAAACCTTATTATTTTTATAACCCTCAAATTGTTTGACAAATTTAATTTTGCTACCAAAATATTGTTAAATATGTTGAGAGTACAATCGCTAAAATATTATTTAAAAATAATTATTGATTGTAGGATCATCTTTTATATAGCATAGGTGATTGTATTCATTTTAAAAGCAATCTTATTACTTCATATTTTTAATTATTTTGAAGCTTTTACTATATATATATATATATATATATTAGGGAAAGAAGAAATAGAATATGCTTTTCTATAATAACATATAGAACCACGATTACATGTATTGTTATTTATCTTTTGCATTATGTGCATTTTAATTTCTCTGAAATCGTATTACTATATCAATCATTTTGAAACAATTGTCTAGCTTAATGCTTTATTATACAGTGATTAGATATAATTCAAGTAGAATTTAAATTATTTCTACATAGGGCCTCTTTTATTTTAATATTTTTTTTTACATCACTAAGCCTTAAGTTAATTATTATTAAATAATAATTAAAAAGTCAGTTGAGAAATAATTCGTCATATATTTTTCTCATTTTTTAAATTGAATGATATATAGTTTTATTGTTTTAGTATTTTCAGTGTGTTAATGCATTATCTTTTTCTTTTTTACTAATCATAAGTTAAATATTAATATTATTCCCAAATAGTTGATGAAAAGGTATTTTTTTGGTTCTTTTAAATAATAATTGTGATTTTAATTATTAAGAATTTTAACAAGAAACTTTGTGATTTGTTCTATTGGAATGACATAATATTTTTTTTCTAGTTTCATTCGATATGACTGAGATACTATTTAGGGTATAATGCAATCATCATCACAATAGTAGTATTTGTTGAGACTATTTTAAAAATATTAATTGTATATTATCTATTTTAAAATTTTTATAATATTGAATTCTAATTGAACAGAGTATGTACTCAACTAACTTCGATCATAGAAGGAGAAGTATAATATTGTATGACGATATATACTTCTCATACTTCTTAATGTATAACGATTTTTAAAAGATAGTAATTTCACAAATTAGTTGTCTTCATTTTT
The DNA here is from genome assembly GCA_032618575.1 of Nicotiana noctiflora. Classification (NCBI taxonomy): domain Eukaryota; kingdom Viridiplantae; phylum Streptophyta; class Magnoliopsida; order Solanales; family Solanaceae; genus Nicotiana; species Nicotiana noctiflora. Next base: position 70,702 of record JASVEL010002911.1, read on the forward strand.
ACTTTAGATATTCTCAACTCATATTTTTAAAGAGGGGATAATTATTATAATTTTTTATATTCTATAATCAAAAAGGGAACTTAAAATTATATTTTATTCTTAAATAAAAAAAATCGAATTTTATGAAGTATTCCAATTGAAATTTGTATAAAATGATATCAATTGATAGTGATATAATAATATTTGAATATAAATCTACATATAGTATCATTAATTTTATTAATGAAATCTTCTTTACAGAAATAGCTAATAAATAGAATGATATTTCTTATGTATGTGACCTTAGTATTTTTAATCGGGCGAACATTTGAATTATAAATTATCAAAAAAATAATTATTCTAGTTAAAAGTACTTGTTGAAAAAAATAATAAAAACATTCAAATAATGCATTTAATAAATATAGTAAAGGTTGAATGGAAAGTGGGGTCTAGCTAAAGAATTTAATAGCTTATGGGCACGTTAGTTTTAATTTTTTCAGTTATTAAGAACCCACAACAAAATTTTTGAACCTAGTATACAAACAAACAATGCACTAATATATTTAAAATGACCATATCAAAAAAATAATTATTCTAGTTAAAAGTACTTGTTGAAAAAAATAATAAAAACATTCAAATAATGCATTTAATAAATATAGTAAAGGTTGAATGGAAAGTGGGGTCTAGCTAAAGAATTTAATAGCTTATGGGCACGTTAGTTTTAATTTTTTCAGTTATTAAGAACCCACAACAAAATTTTTGAACCTAGTATACAAACAAACAATGCACTAATATATTTAAAATGACCATTATGCCCTTGGTCAACCTCCTCTTCTCTATATATATATATATATATATATATATATATATATATATATATATATATATATATATATATATATATATATATATAAGGTGGTGATAATAACGACAACATCAATAATAATAGTAAAATCTATCTGCGATAATAGGGGAAGAGATCATACTACATAAAGTATACGAGCATTATATAAAATAGAGGTAGAAACACTCCAAACTGCATCAATAATATTATTATTTCTATCACAATCTTTAAAGTATTTGAAAATTTTATTTTATTTTTCTACAAAGTATTGTTTAAGTACCCGAGAGCATAATTTTTAACATATTTTTCAAAGGTGTTTATTAATTGTAAGATCATTTTTCATACAACATACACAATTATATTTATTCTTAAATGCGATCGAAATGGTTCATTTTGTTTTAATTGTATTGAAATTTTGCTCACTTTTCTATGCATAATTTATTTTAAGAAATTCCAACAACAAGCATTAGTCATGAAAATCTTAACACCTTTAAAACTTTTTAAAAAAATTATTAAGCATATTAAGGTCACAATTTCTAAAATATATTCTATTTTTTTCTATTGTCAGATAAAATTTATGATGACTCTTTCCTGATGTTGATGCTTAAACATTTATCAAGTTAAAACATAAAAAAGTTATTTCTAGTGAGAGACTCTCTTATTCTCTCTAGAATGAACTCCCAACCCTTTGAGAAACAAAGTATTATCCATCCAAAACCACCTGACATAGTTCATCACAATCCTTTGCAAAATAATTTGAAAAAGTTAACATCCTCTAAGGACAAACTGTTGGAATTAAACCCAATGAATTTTACCCCTACAATAGAACAAGAGGATATGCTCTACACAATAAACCCAGTGGAGGCAAAGGAGCCTATGCATGATCCAGAAGATAACTCGGGAGGTGTTATAAAAATTTAATTTTCATCGGAAGATAGACAACGTATCTATGAGCCATGAAAATACTCTATTATAATCAAATTAGTAGGAAAATGTGTATTTCATCATTATCTAAAGAGGAAGATCCAAGATCTATGGAATCCAATAGAAGACTTCTCGCTAATTGATCTTGGAGAAGATTATTATATCATCAAATTCACAAAGAAAGAAAACATGGATAAAGCTATCCACCTAGGTCCATGGTTCACAAATAGCCGTTTCCTGTCTATCTCCAGATAGAAACTAAATTTTGTGGCCAAAAATAAAAAATTAACCACCTCTGCAGAATGGATCATGCTGCCTCAATTGCCACCAAAATTTTACGACGGTAAAATCCTAGAAAAAATTGGAAATGCAATAGAACGCCTATTAAAAATTGATACATGCACTTCAACAACCCTAAGAAGTTGATATACAAGGATTTGCATTGAAATTTCTCTAGAAATCCCAATCCAATCCTACCTATTTGTTGGACACTACAAGCAATATATACACTATGAAGGGAAAGATTTTTTTTGTAAAACTTATGATCGATTTGGTCACTCAATGAGGCAGTGTAGCTATATCAAGAAGCAAAGTCACGATCCTCACCATGCAGTACAAGTTCATCAGCAAGCAGCTAAGAAAATAGATAATGAAGCAGAATGGATAATTATTTCATTCAATAAAAGAAATAATCAAGGTAAAAAAATCCATACTCAACCTGCCACAACTTAAGCAAAAGGCAGTAATGGTCCAGGTATTCCAATTAAGTTATTCAATACAAATACAGGTAAATACTTGGATACTCAACTGCTTCAATATAAAACTAAAGATTATTTCACATATAATCAAACCTCAAAAGTTAATACCCGTCCTAGCACTGCTAATGATCTAACCGCTTCTCTTAATAAAATCCACCAATTAGACAATAAGCAAACGATTTTGCCAAAAATCATTATGGCTAATATAAATTTTCTTTGTGAAAATAAATTTACTCAATTAAGTGACAACTTGGCTTTTGAAATAAATGACACTTTTATGAGTGATTCTAATATGGAATGAAGTGATACCAAATTCTTAGATACAAATAATGCCATGCAAAATGGCACCCTAACGGACACATTTAACCCTCTAACTAATCCTACCCCTACTACCCTAAACCCCAACAAAATCCTTCCAAAATCTTGTGTTATCCGAATGAACTACTCAAAATCCTTCCTTAAGATATGGAAAGATTGCAATCCTTTCGCATGTTTTTCAAATGGCAATGGACATAGAAAAGGAAAGTCAAATGGACAAACCCTTACAAAACCTAATGGAAGCTATCAATTTTCCTATAAAGCAAGACATTGAGCAACCAAAAGACACAATCTTGAAAGACTCAATCATTGGTTCTTCCACCAATAAGTTGTCCCCCCTCTATTACCATTAACTTGTAATGATCAAGCCGGTCATTTTTAGAATTTACGCCTCAATCCCCTATTAATTGCTTTTTTCGTATTTATTTTTACTATTTTTAATTGCATGGATGTTCGTTTTTAAGTTTTGCAGAGTTTTGGGACACTTAGTCCCTAAATGAGAGATTAAGTTTGGAAATTTGACCATGGTCAAAACAATGTAAAGATGGCCTTGGATTGTGTTTTGGAGGTCTATAGCTAATTTAAGCTTGAAATGCCGGAAGATGGATTTTTGAAGTTTTTGGTTCAATAGTGAGATTTTGATTCGAGGGTCGAAATGAAAGGAGTAGCTTTGTAGCGTTGAATGTGACGTGTGTGCCAAATTTCATCATTCAGGCGAGGTTTGATAGACTTTTTCATCGAAAGCATATTTTTAGAAATTTGGAGTTCTTAGGCTTGAATTCATGGTTGATTTGAGATTTCAATGTTGTTTTAAGTGTTTTAAGGATTGGGACAAGTTTGGACAGGGGTATTAGACTTGTTTGTGCCTTTGATTGAGGTTTAAGGGGACTTGGGATGATTTCGGAAGGTCGACGGGATGTTTTGGAATGGTTAGAAGTAGCTGAAGCTGCTGATATCTGTCATAGCCGCATCTAGTGTTTAGGTTCAGCAGGTGCAGCGCCGCAGAAGCGGGAATGAGGAAGTTAAGTAGAAACCACAGATGCGGTGGAATTTCCAGAAAATCGGTACCCCATTTGCGAAAGGGGAGTAGTGGATGCAGAATCTGCGCCTTAAGTGAAAAGTCACATATGCAACCAATATTCTGCAAATGTAGGACCGCAGATGCGGAAACAGCTGGGCAGAATATTTTAAAAGGTTGTCTTGTCCGTGATTTTAGGGTTTATTTCCACCATTTTTGTTTATTTTTGGAGCTCTTTGGAGGGGATTGAAGAGGTATTCAAGGGAAATAACTTGGAGGTAAGATTCTTGGTCTTAAAACTCATTTTCTAATGTGAAATCTAGTATAAAATCATGAAATCATGGCCTAAAGTTGAAAAATTAGGGGTTAAGATTAAGAGACTTTAAAATAAGAATTTGAGGGGTCATTTGAACTTTTATTTCAGTGTTCTTGGTATGTATGGACTCGTGGGAAGATAAGGATTCTGTTGATGTAATTTTATCGAGTTTCGAGATGTGGGCCTCATTTTGGTTATTTTACCTAATTTCGTGTTTAGGTTAAAATTCAATTGTAGAATCATTTACTTGAAGTGTTATTTACATTATAAAATTTAATTGAATATAATTGGGTCATTTAGAGTTGCATACTCGTGGCAAGAACATGATTTCAGGTTGATAATTGAGCCGGTTTGAGGTAAATGGATTGTCTAACCATGTGTAGGGGACTTCTCCCCTTAGGATTGATATTGTGATAATTGAAATATCTTGAACATGAGGTGACGAGTGTTTAATTGTGCTAATTATTGAAAATTCGGATTTTCATTAAAGATAGCCTTAAATTGTGTTCTTTCGTTTCTTTCTTATGTTATTTGAAATTAAGCTTGCTATTTCTAGAGAAGCATGTCTAATTAACTAAATTGCTCCAATTGCTTTAATTGTCTTATTTGTATTACGTGAAGCATGCTAGGTTAGAATTATTTGCTTTACCTTGGTATAAAATAGATTGAATTGAGTTCTTATTGCTGATGTGTATTTACTTTGGGACTACGAGACAGTATCCCGGGAGCTTCCCTGTATGTTTACTTCGGGACTACAAAATTGCATTTTGGGGGATCCCCCTGCACTTTTATATTGGAACTACGAGATTGCACCCGGTAGATTACCCTAGTACTGAATATTTATATTTTGGACTACAGATGTGGTATTCCGATAGATCTCCGCGCATTTATGAGTTGGACTACGGGACTGCACCCGGGAGATCCACTGGGATATTTACATTTGAGGACTATAGGACGATATCCTAGGAGATCCCTCGACTGTTACTTCTGCATTGAACTGTATTTGTTTACTGTGATTCTTGTTTCTATTTCAATTATCGTTATTCTTTAGGTCTTGTGCTACTTTTAAGCTGTACTTATTTATTCATGCTCTGTTCGACACAGTCAGACTTCATCTTTTATTTAATCTATTTAGGGACCTGACCTTCCTCTTCACTACCCAACTGAGATTAGGCTTGGCACTTACTGAGTACCGCTGTAGTGTATTCATGATCTTCATGTGCATGTTTTTCATATGCAGATCAAGGTATCTCTACTCAAACTTACCATCTTTGAGGCGAGGCAATCTTTCAGAGACTTCAAGGTATATCTGACGTGTCCGCAAATCGAAGAGTCTCTGTCTATTCTATTGTAGTTACAACCCTTATGTATTAGACATTATGGAGTTAGAACACTATGTGGTATTCTTAGCTTGTGATTCATGGGTTTTCGGGTTTTGGGATTATAAATTAGTTTTTTTTGAAAGTTAACGTTGTGTATGCCAAGCGTCACTTTTAAATGTTATTGTACTACTCTATCTCTGTTTAACTTGTCTCTTCCACTAATTTTGATTTATTTTTTACATTTTATGCTTACCTAGTCGTGGAGACTAAGTGCCATCTTGATGATTCACAAAGGACGAACATGGGTCATGACATAACCCCTCGCCTACTAGTAGTTCATTAAATACATCTTACCCCACCCAAAATGCCAAGATTTCCTTCATCCCTGAGAAGAAAGAATCGTCTTATCCAAATACTTCGCCAACACAGACCCTCAACATAAAAAACATTCTACCCCCCCCCCCCATTCCTAAGAACAACCTCAAATAATCTATGCCTAACCCCCCCTCCCTCTAATCTCAAGACTAACAACCGACAAGTTGGATGGAACTAGGACTCATAGGCCATGAAATATCCTTCAGAGTCCCAATCAATAGTCAAGAGGCAATAGTTATTCTCCTCATTAGCCAATATTTAGCACAACTCATAACGGAGAGAATGCGGTTGGCTATGAACAACTAACTCAACCAAGTTTGGCTAAACAACATAATCTATGGCTCAAGTAATGAGAGAACAATGGAGCATGCCACCCCAATTCAATCCCATCAACCCTGAAAATGCTCCCTTGTACATGAACTTCTTCCCACTAGAGATGTACACTCATCTCTAACCCATCTTTTTTCCTTAGGGCATCAACCAGAGGAAGCAGAAGATTCCCAACCCACCACCACCTCCTTCAGTACCTCTACAACAATAGCAGGCAGGCCCCATACCCGATCCAGTGGAGGTAGAAATGGAAGAGAACGATATCTCCCTAAACCTAAACTTAGGGCCAATCCTAGAACTCTCAAACCTAGATGGAATAAAAATCTTTCTCTTCACGGAGAGGCATGAGAATAGGCATGTGCTTAGCTGCCTGTTAGCCCTATGCAAGTGCTCAATGGACATTAGTCCACCACACGATCCAATAGTGGGTAACAAGGCGATGATTCTAGTACCCTTGATGAGAAAAATCCTATCCTAGTGTAGGGGGAGGGGGTTAAAGGAGAATGGAGAGATGGTCAACCATGCAACTAATTATCAATGATCAGCCTACAAACTTTATAATATGGAATATAAGGGGGGGGGGGGCAATAAAAACTTCAGGATAAATTTTAGGGAAATGATTGACACCCTTAGGCCCTGCTTGGTGACACTGTTGGAAATAAAAATGGAAACCATAAAACCATGCTCAATGATTTTGGCTTTACTGAGATGATTGAAGTTCCTTTGGAGGGTCAGTCAAGAGGCATGATTATGATATGGAAGGATGATATAATCAATGTTCAAAATGTAGTACGTAGGAATCAAGAGATCCATGCAATCATAGAGGTAATTCCCATACGTAAACCTTGGATTTGTGTTTACAATAGAAATATAATGTGGGAGCATATAGAAAATATTAGAAACTCTTACAAAGGGCCTTGGCTAGTAGGAGGTGACTTTAATGATATTCTAGCCGCTAGTAAAAAAATTTGGTGGTAAACCTATTAAAGATAGTAGAGCTAGATATATATGGTCTAAAATAAATAATTGTAACTTGGTTGATCTAGGATATAAAGGAAGTAAGTATACTTGGACAAACAACATGCATAATAAAAAAGGCCTTATTTTGGAAAGACTAGATGAATTTTTTAGAAATTAGGAGAAGTGGATAGAATTTTTTCCTAAAAGCTCTATAATACACCTGCCTAGAACGCACTCTGACCATAACCATGTTCTTATAGAGTTATTCCTTAAAATAGATTTAGACTAGAAACATTTTGGTGCAAACATCCAAAATTCCAAACTTTAGTAAGAAATAATTGAAATGATAATGACTATTTCAAAGTCAGCCTTAACTTTGTGGAAGCTAAAACCATTGAAAAACATCACCTTTGGTAATATTATGGGAAGGAAGAGAAAATCGCTAGCTAGACTTAAAGGCATCCAAACTTCTAATAGCTATTCTACCAGCATTATCCTTCGCAAGATAGAATTAGACCTCAGAAATGAATTTAATAATATTCTAAAAATTAAGGAAGATTATTGAAAACTTAGGTCCATAATCTTGTGGCTTAATGATGAAGACACAAATACAAAATTATTTCATGTCTCATCCACTAATAGAAAAGAAGAAAAAAGATAAACTTCTTTAAAGATGAAGCTGGTAATTGGATAAATGATCATAGCCAGATTATGTCTCATGTTCACAACTATTTTACCGCTACCTTTACTTCTCTCACTCACAATCTAGTTGGGCTAACCCCCTAAATCCCTATTTTAGTTGTAATAGTACTAATCTAGACAATCTAGATACACCCCTTCTAGACTCTGAGATTAAAAGAGATATTTTCTCATTTAAACCCTTTAAATCTCGAGGTTCGGATGGATTGCATCCTTTTTTCTTCCAGAAATATTAGCATTACATAGATAAATCAGTTTGTAACCTCTGTCATGACATTTTCAAGAACCAGGAAATCCCTCCTGAAATTAACAAAATCATTCTCTGCCACATTCCTAAAATCCAAAATGCCAACAACATTAAAAATTTCAAACCTATTGATTTATGCAATACAATCTATAAACTAATCACTAAAATTCTTGCAAATCGCCTTAAACCATTTCGTGATCAACTGATCAGTCCATATGTAACGACTCAAACGATTATTTTTAGAATTTACACCCAGATCCCCTATTAGCTGCTTTCCCCGTATTTATTTCTGCTATTTCTAATTACCGAAATGTTCGATTTTGAGTTTCGGAGAGTTTTGGGATACTTAGTCCCTAAATAAGCGCTTAAGTCTTGAAAATTTGACCGTAGTCATAAAAGTGTGAAGACGGCCTCGGAGTGGTATTTTGATGGTTCCGCTAGCTCCGTTAGGTGATTTCGAGCTTAGGAGCGTGATTAGATTGTGTTTTGGAGGTCAGTAGATAATTTAGGCCTGAAATGCCAAAAGATGGATTTTTTAAGTTTCCGGTACGATAGTGAGATTATGATCTGAGGACTGAAATAAAATTTCAAAAGTTGGAGTAGCTCCGTAGTGTTGAATGTGACATGTGTGCAAAATTTCAGGTCATTCGGACGAGGTTTGATAGACTTTTTGATCGAAAGAATATTTTGAGAAATTTGGAGTTCTTAGGTTTGAATCCATGGTTAATTCGAGGTTTCGATGTTGTTTTAGGTATTTTAAGGATTGGTACAAGTTTGGAAAATGGTATTAGACTTGTTGGTGCTTTTGGTTGAGGTCTCGGGGACCTCGGGGTGATTTCGGGTGGTTGACAGAAGGAATTTTAGAGTTGGAGTTGCAGCTTCAACTGGTTTTCTATCATAGCCGCACTTGCGGCTTGGGATCGGAGGTGCAGAGCCGTAGAAGCAAAATTTGGAGGAGTCCAGCAGGATCTCCATGTGTGAGAATAATATCGCACCCGCGATACCGCAGGTGCGGAAAATGTATCGCAAAGCGGATTTTTTGGACGTTAATGATTTTTGCTGATGCAGTCGATTCTTTACAGAAGTGGGACTGCAGGTGCGGTCCCTTGACCTCAGAAGCAGAATAATTGGGCACAAAAGTGGACAAAACTGAGGGTATGTTCAAAAACTTGGAAAAACTAATTTGGGAGCTTAGGATAGGCGATTCTGAGAGGGATTTTCACCTATGTAGTTTGGGTAAGTGATTCTTACTCATTTTTTTTTATTTTTTTTCACGAATCTATGCTTAAATTCATCCTTTAAATTCGAATTTGGAGTGAAAATTGAAGAAAAATTAAAAAAGGTTCTTAGACCTAACAATTGAATTTGGATCACAATACTGATGTCGGATTGGGATAATTTTGATATGAATACACTCGTGAGAGTGTGAGGATTCTAGAAATGTAAAATTTACCCGATTTCGAGACGTGGGACCGAAGGGCCGTTTGGTTATTTTACCTAATTTTGCGTATTAGCTTAGAGTTTATTTATAGAATCAGTTACTTGAAGTATTATTTACGTTATGCAATTGAATTGAATAGATTTGGTCCATTTGGAGTCGAATACTCGTGGCAAGAACGTGGTTTCGAGTTGAGTATTGAGTCGGTTCGAGGTAAGTTGCTTACCTAACCTTGTGGGGGGGACTCTACCCTTTGGATTGATATTGTGATAATTGATATACCTTGTACGTGAGGTGACGAGTGCGTACTTGTGCTAATTGTTGAAAAATCATATTTTCATTAAAATAGTCTTAATTGTGTTTTCCTTTCTTGCTTACAATATTTGGAATTTAAGCCTGCTATTAGTCTAGAGAAGCATGTCTAATTAACCAAATTGCTCTATTTGCTTTAACTGCCTTATTTTTATTATGTGAAGCATACTAGGTTGGGATTATCTGTTTTACCTTGGTACGAAGTTGATCTTAATTGAGTATTCTGTTTGCTATCGTTGTATATTTTATTTTGGGGCTGCAGGAAGGCATCCCGGGAGATCCCCTCTACGTATTCACGATTGAGATGAGGTGTAGGATAATGAGAGATACCTGGCACGTGTATTGAGGATACTAAGAGATCCTCGGGATACCAAGATATCCCTGGAATATATATTGAGGATATCAATAGATCCCCGGATATACGTTGAGGATACTAAGAGATCCCCGGGATGCTAAGAGATCAACATTTACCATCTTTGTGACTGTTTGCCTCTATATGAGTTATAGTTATCTTTATATCTTGTGATACTTTTACTGTTGCACTTATTTATACTGTTCTTATCTACACTGTCGAACCTTATATTTTTCTTTTACCTCAGTAGGACCTTGAAATTACTTGTCACTATCCAACTGAGGTTAGTCTTGGCACTTATTGAGTACCGCTGAGGTGTACTCACGACCTTCCTACACATGTTTTTCATGTGCAAATCTAGGTACCTCTACTCAGACTTACCATCCTAGAGGCGAGGCGATATTACAGAGACTTCGAGCTATATCTGCTGCGTCCGCAGAACGAAGAGTCTCTATTCTCTCTTGTAGTTACAACCCTTCCGTATTTACTTTGTTTTAGACATTCTGGATTTAGATTACTATGTAATTTTCTTAGCTTGTGATTCATGGGTTTCCGGATTTTGGGAGAATTGTATTGGTTTTGAGAGTAATATTGTGTATGTCGGGAGTCACTTTTAAACGTTGTTTCATTATGCTATTTTTGTTTTACTTGTTTTCTTCCGCAAATTGGTTATTTTTCCATATTTTAGTCTTACCTAGTCTTAGAGACTAGGTTCCATCACGATGGTTCACGTAGAGCGAACCGGGGTCGTGACACCATACCAAGCTAGTTTTATAAAAATAAAAGGGCATCTGATAATGCCATCATCATTCAAGAGCTGGTCTCTAAGTCTAATAAGTTAAAAGGAAAGCAGGGTCACATGATTCTAAAAATTGATCTAGAAGAAGCTTTTAATCGTTTAGAATGGTCTTTCGTTTGTCACACTCTTGACTATTTTAAATTCCCACCCAAAATCTCAAAATTGTTATTGAGATGCGTCTCTACTAGTGATGTAGCAATATTAGTAAACGGCTCTGTCATAAATTATTTTGCACCAAGTAGAGGAATAAGACAAGGGGACCCTATTTACCCCTATATCTGCCTAGAAATGCTCACTAGATACATATAACACCAAGTTGACACTAAAAATTGGGATCCCATATCCTTAGGTAATAGATGTCCAAAAATCTCTTATTTATTATTCGCAGACGATCTTACCCTAATGGACAGAGAAAATGATAAATCATGTCAAGCCATCAAATATGGCTTAAACCAATTTTGTTCCCTTTCAGGCAAAAGTATCAATATTACCAAGTCAAAAATTCTCTTCTCCCAAAATTGTAATCACATTCTTATTAGAGATATTACCACTATGTTAGGAATCAAAAAGAGTATTAACTTTAGAACCTACCTAGGTTTTCCTATCCTAAACCATAGCCCAAAACCTAGAGACTTTCAATTCCTAATTGATAAGATAAGAACCAAACCTGCCTCATGAAAAATGAAATTCTTTAATCTAGCAGAAAGAACAACCCTTGCAGCATCTTACATAACTCAATTCCTATCCAATACATGCAATATACTCTTCTTCCAAAACATACCCTAAAAGAGATTAACAAAGTTCAAATAGACTTTATACGGGCTAGCTCAACATATAAAAGGAAAATTCATCTATTTGACTGGTCTACCCTTTGCTAACCTAAACAAACGGGTGGCTTAGGAATCCACAGTGCTCAGAACAAAAATTTGTGTACTTTAGCCAGCCTAAACTGGAGACTCCTTACAAATGTCATAATGCCTTGGGCCAAACTGGTCATCTCTTATTATTGTACTAGATCCTCAATGAATAGGTATGCTTTCGTTTGAAAAAGCATTTGTAAAGGGTGGGAAATTTGCTCAAAGGGTATCATTTGGTCCTCACACCTTCACTCAAATCTTAATATCTGAGAAGGAAATTGGATCCCCAAATTTGGTAACCTAAGAAATAATGTGATAGGTCCACCCTCCACTAAGTATATATTAATAAAAATCAGAGATATCTTTGATGATTATAATTGGAAGCTAGACAGCCTATCCTTTCATTTGTCTCCGGATCTTTTAACAAATATCTCTAAAATAAAAATCCGTCTCAATGAATGATCTACCTATTTGGTCCCTCACCAATAAGGGGGTGTTCACTACTAGGTCATGTTATACGCTTCTAGAAATACCTAAAAGTATTGACTTAGAATTTGACTGGATTTGAAAACTAGACTGCCCCAATAAAATTAAATATTTTCTATGGCAATGCTTACATGATTGAATCCCTTCCAAGAAATATGTTTCACATATTGGATTAAACATTGGCCCTTTTTGTCCCATTTGTAAAAGTCCTGAAGAAGAATCCATCAAGCATATTTTCCTAGAATGCAAAGCTGTCAATCACTTTTGGGCTAACCTTCGTTAGCAACACCATAATAGCCAAAATAGTAAATACTGGCTTATACAAGTAAGAGACCTTAACTATCCACCAAAACACTTTATTAAACTGGAAGTCTTACTTTCCTTTTATCACCTAGAACATTTGGATCAATAGAAACAACAATAACCATAATAACACTACCAATCCTGTAAATGGTTCTCTTATCATGCAGAGGACTATGGAATTGAAACTTCTCGTAGGGAAAACTTCTATACACCCTCCCAAATTGCCCATTAAAATATTCACATAAACCTCCAAATGGTTGGTTTAAACTAAACCTTGATGCCAATTTCGGTAACTATAACCAACATTATGGCTTAAGTGGTGTTTTTGGAAATTCCAGTGATAATTGGGTCGCTAGTTTTACAAAATTATCTCATGAAATGGTTTACTAGCAGCTGAATTGAAAGCCCTAAGAGACGGACTTAAAACATCAAAGGAGTGAAATCTCTTTCCACTTGAAATAGAGACAGACTGCTTAGAGATAATCCAGGCAATACATGAAGGTAACAGTATTTTTAACACGATTGTTAATGATTGCAAGTGGCTAATGCACCAACAAAAGGTTACCCTCTAGCACACATTCCGGTAGGGAATAAAACTGCTCATCAACTAGCTAAGAAATGCCTGGATATGGATAATTAAGTTTTTGAAATAATTGGAAGAAGAAGATCAGCAAAATTTTTTTTGCTAGACCTACAAGTGATGTTACAGATTTTGTGGATAGTGAAAGACTTGAAATTACTACTCATGAAAAACTTCTATCTTATGATGCTTGCAAACTGTTAGCAAGCTTAAGTAACCAGTGTGTCCTTTGTGACATATTTTATGATAAACATGTACCAGACATTCCTTAGTTGTTTATATATATATATATATATATATATATATATATATATATATATATATATATATATATATATATATATATATATATATATCTGTTTGCTAAAAAAATGCTTAAACATTTCTTTTCACAGTTCCCCCTTTAATTATAAGAGCCAGATGTTATGACTCGCCACGTAGGTGCCACTTGGCGTATATTTTTGTCATATGGGATGGTTACATAAGTTAGGGAAAAGATCTTAATGGAATATTCTAGAACTATGGAGAATTTCCTTGAAAATGTTCTAGATATATATGCAATTGTAGGAAGGTTCTAGAGAAATATAGAGGTTTCTTTAGGAAGACCCTAGAACCTTATAGAATTGTTAGGAAAGTCCTTACAAGAATCAAGTTCTGTAGAATATTCTAGAAAAGGGACTTAGTTGTAAAATCAAGTTCTGTAGAATATTCTAGAGGCAAATAATACTGTTGTTGTAACGAGGGAGACCAAGATCAAGGCTCCCAAACTGCCAATGTTCAAAGGTGTTCGTGATGCACAAGAAGTAGAGAACTTCCTTTGGCACTTGGAGAACTACTTCAGGCATGGCAAGGTGAGAGACGACGAGGCCAAGATCAACACTGTTGTGTTGTACCTCTCGGAGATTATTGCATTGTGGTGGCATCGAAAGTGTGCTGGCATGGAAAAGGGGCTATGCAACATTGAGACGTGGGAGCAGTTCAAGAAGGAGTTGAAGAAGCAATTCTACCAGGTGAATGTGGTGTATGAGGCTAGGCGGAAGCTAAGGGAGCTCCGATAGACGGCCACAATTCAGGAGTATGTGCACAAGTTCGCTACCTTAATACTACAAATCCCGTCACTATCTGAGGAAGATTCACTCTTTCACTTCATGGATGGGTTGCAAAATTGGGCAAAGCGGGAGTTAAGAAGACATCAAGTAGCCAATGTGGACGAGGCCATAGCGGTAGCCGAGTCACTTGTTGACTTCAAGATGGAGCCTGCCAAGCCCAAAGAAAGCAACGGCGAGAGGTAAGAGGGAGATCATGACAGGACAACGGGAAATGCATAGCCGAGGTATACAAGGGTAATGGCAAGGGTCCATCCCATAACGGGCAGGGATCCAAGAGAAATGACAAGGGGCCGCAAAAATGGTTGGGAGTATGTGCCTAAAGAGGGTGCTACTTCTAGAAAGGGTCACATCAGGGCAAGTGAATGCCCAAAGTTGGGGAAGCTTGCAGCATTGTTCGGGAAGTTTGCTCAAGCATATAAGGGTGACATATGAGAGACTGCAAGGATGGCGAGTTACAAAGTGATAGTATGCTATCAGACTCAGACGATATACCAAGCAGAGGGGTCAAGTTTGCTAGCAAGGTTGTGACCACGGAGGACATCCAAATAGGGAGTGGAAACATAGACACGATGCTTGAGAAGCTGCTAGACTTGGTTGAGTCATGGGAAGATTCAGGCCAAGAGCAAGGAGGGGCATCCGATGGGCAGATAACCGAGGCCATCACTGCTAGCCGTCCAAAGTTTATATAACATAAGAAGAAACATGACTAGTCCTTGTGAATGGGGAGGCGAACCTCTTCGTAGAACATCATGGGTAATGGACAAAGATCTACGACGACGCGAAAGCGAGGTGCGCGCATACGTGTCAATGCTTTGTGCCGAGGGCGGCACAAAATTGGGTAAGGGGGAGTGTCATGGCCCGCCATATCATCATGCCACATAGGTGCCACTTGGTATATATTTTTGCCATATGGGATGGTTACATAAGTTAGGAAAAAGATCTTTGTAGAATATTCTAGAACTATGGAGAATTTCCTTGGAAATGTTCTAGATATTTATGCATTTGTAGAAAGGTTCTAGAGAAAATATCGAGGTTTTCTTAGGAAGACCCTAGAACCTTATAGAATTATTAGGAAAGTCCTTACAAGAATCTAGTTTTGTAGAATATTCTAGAGAAGGGACTTAGTTATAAATATGGAAGAACTTATAGAATAATTATTATTTACATACTAGCCCCTAGGTAATTAGTATAATAGGGGGCATCCATTTGTAATTAATCAACCAATCAAACTTGAACCTCTCCAATACAAAGCTTTGTTTAGCAATTCTCATGTGTTCTAACATTTCTTAGCGATCTTGAGCGTAGTAAGGCTGACTTGGCATAGCAAGAACGTGAGCAAATTATGGAAGATCGTGAGCGAGTTCCCAAGTGTCGCACGTGTACTTAGTTAACAACTAAGGACGTGACACAAAGTTTATTAAATAGGTGTAGGAGATCAAAAGTGCTCAATTCCGGTAAATTAGAAGATCAAATTGCTCAGAAGTATATTTGAGGGACTATTTTAAGCTAATCCCGAAACATAAGGGACATTTTTTGTCATTTTCTCACTCTTTTTTTTTTAGTATTCCGACCCGCCTGTAATCTACATGTATCGGACGCAAGTGAGACCGTTTTGGCCGGAAAATCTAATCTTTTTTCCGCCAGCAGCCAAAGGACCTAACTGGAAAGAGGAAAAGGAGAGAAAGGTGCAGCCTTTGATGCGTAGTTGAGTTGAGATGG
This sequence comes from Nicotiana noctiflora, assembly GCA_032618575.1. Lineage (NCBI taxonomy): Eukaryota > Viridiplantae > Streptophyta > Magnoliopsida > Solanales > Solanaceae > Nicotiana > Nicotiana noctiflora. Next base: position 86,747 of record JASVEL010002911.1, read on the forward strand.
TGGCAATTATCCTGACAGAAGCTCTATTTGGAGCTTCTTCTTGTACTGATTTCAATGGAGTTTTTGGTTCAAATTACCTCCGTTGCCCTTGTTTTTCATCAAGATGTTCACTTTCTGAGGCACCCATTTGGGAAATTTCTCTGGGAAACAAAAGGGTGAAAAATCAGAAGAGAATTCTGGGCCTTGGCAGAGTCTCTTGTAGCTTAGGTAATGGGATAGTTGATAAAGAAGAGCTTGAATTCAAGCCTTCATTTGATGAGTATTTGAAAGCCATGGAGTCTTTAAAAGAGAAGAAAAAGAGTGATAGTGTTATTAGAAGAAAGAAAGGTGAAGAAGAAAAGGGTAAATTTGGGAAGTTTGAGAAGAAGAAATGTGTGGAAAGTTCTGATATTGTGAAAAAACATGAAGGAGTTGAAGCTGTTAAAGAGAAGGGTAGTGGTAGGAAATTGGAATTTAGAAAGGTGATGATTCAGAAAAGAGAGAGCATAAGTCATGCAAAGAATGTAGATGAGATGGACAGAGCTGCTTTTAAGTCAATGGATGATGATGCTTATGATAAGCCAAGAGTTACTAAGGCAGACATGGAACAGAGAATCCAAAGGCTTGCAAAATGGTGAGATATTCCTTGTTTTGCGCTGTAGAAAAATAAAGGACTAATGCTTATCACTGAAAAAAAGAAAAATGAATGACTAATTCGGTTATTTAGGATACTCTAATATTGCTAAACAGTTGGTAGTTTATTTGAAAATTCCTATTTTTTGACTTCTAGTTAAATAATTTTACTCTTACAGTCTAAATGGTGCAGACATTGACATGCCTGAGTGGATGTTCTCTAAAATGATGCGAAGTGCTCAGATTAGATTCTCCGACCATTCTATCTTGAGGCTTATCCAAATATTGGGTAGATTGGGAAATTGGAGACGAGTGCTGCAAGTCATTGAGTGGCTTCGTTCACGTGAACGCTTCAAGTCACACAAGTTAAGGTATATTTTATACGGTCATTTCTTCCACTTCTCGATAGTGCATTGTCTTAATGATTGATTTAGATGTGGCCTTGATGCTTACTTTTTCAGTTAGCTATGTATTGTGATTTTCTCATAATCACGTTCATATTTGTGAAAAGGGTGAAACGCTGCTGCTTCCTATCTATACATTTGTCAGTGCGTTTGTTTTTCTTGCGGTATGCAGATATAGAAAATAAATCAAACGTATACCACAACGAAAACAAACGCTGACTAATTATAGATAGGAAGCACCGGTGTATCACTTTTTCCCATGGATTTGCTACTTTAAATGCATCTTTGAAAGCACTGTACATGAAACTCTCAAAAAATTTCCTGGGAACCTACCATGGACTTGATCTTCTAAATTTTCTTTTATGAACCTTCTAGAACTGATTGAAGTTATGATTTATATTTTTGGTGGCACGTCCTTCCTATCCATCTTCTGGTAGGTCTAGGGTCAAAGTCCTTATGGGAAATTGATGCTGATGGACCTTTGATTAAATTCTTTTGCAAGATATATTTACACGGCTGCACTGGATGCATTGGGAAAGGCTAGGAGGCCAGTGGAGGCACTAAACTTGTTTCGTGCAATGCAGGTAAGACATGTAAACTTTAGTTTCAACACTTTGTCTCTCCTTTAATCAGTAGTCTTGTGTCCTATTGAGATGAATAGGCTGCGAGATACTGTAACTAATGCGTGCAGCATCGACTCTTTTTCCCAGGAACACATATCATCTTATCCAGACCTTGTGGCTTACCATTGTATTGCTGTCACTCTTGGACAAGCAGGACATATGAAGGAACTCTTTGACGTCATCGATACCATGCAATCACCACCCAGAAAGAAATTCAAGACTAATATTATTGAGAAGTTTGATCCACGACTTGAGCCGGATGTTGTCATCTATAATGCTGTAAGTAATGAAAGGGTGGGCCAAACATGGGGATAGTTCCTGGTTAAATACACTTGTGACTCGGAGCCATGTTGTTTCACCATCATGCTGGGAACCTCTGCTGCTCAGTAATGTCAATTTTGTGTCTTCCCAATTTAAGAAAAAGATAATTGAGAGAGACACAAGAAAAACCAAGCAGAATTAGAAACCAAATGAGAAAATAGAAGTTCAGTATGGCATTGGAATTTGTAGTTGCTATATCTGGAAAATATTACTGACGATCAATATCTGAACGGCTAATGCATCAGTCATTTCCCCTTTTATTCAGTAAATTATGCATCTCTACTTTTCCTATATAAGTCAGGCATCAAAATCTGAAGCAATCATTTTAACTCCGTGCTATTCTGCCCTGGATGCTGTACTTGTTTTGGTAAAATATATCTCCTTGATGAAGTCCGTTTCTGAGTTATAAACTCTTCAGGTAATTAAATACTCCCTCCGTTTCAATTTATGTGAACCTATTTCCTTTCTAGTCCGTGCCAAAAAGAATGACCCCTTTCCTTATTTGGAAACAATTTACTTTTATGCAATGATTTATAGCCGCACAAAATAAAGGTACCTCATTTTACACCACAAAATCAAAAGTCTTCTCTCTTTTCTTAAACTCCGTGCCCAGTCAAAAGAGTTCACATAAATTGAAACGGAGGGAGTATATATTATAAGTTCTTGGTGGCTGAATTCTATTATTAACTAAAAGGAGAGGGAACAATCATAAAGTTAACCCCAAAGCTATGCAGATCCCTTCCTAATGATCTGTATAGTTTTGGTTGAAGTACTTGTATAAATTTTGTTCTGTGCATAAACGTGCTGCAATTAAGTTCCACTGAAAGTCGGTATGTTTCAATTTGGTTCAAATGCTATGCTGAAAGTCAGTGTATTTCAATTTTGTCCAAATGCTATGCATCAAGTCAGCACATTTCAGTTTGGTTAAGATGCCACCTTTGTAAGAAAGTTTTTTCTCTTTGCTTGTAGGTTCTAAATGCCTGTACTCGCCGTAAAAGCTGGGAGGGTGCCTTTTGGGTGCTACAACAGCTAAAGCTCCGGGACCAGCAGCCTTCGGTAACAACATATGGATTAGTCATGGAGGTAATTATCCTTTTTTTTTCCCTTTTCCATAGGTGTTTAGTGTGGCAGTGACATAGTTGAGAAGGCTATTCAACCTTTGCTCTTTTTCTGTTTTCTCTCTTCACAAGGTGTCACTTCCACCTAATTGGCTTTCAATCAGCTTTGTTCCTATGGGAGGTTTCTGACGGAAATACTCGAATCCTCATGTTTTGTATAACCATTGATATCTAGCATTAATTGTGGTGTGGGCTGGCCTTGAGATGGGAAACTACACTGCTACAATTTTTCTTCTTTTAATGTGATTCCTGACCTTATCAAGGACTAAAAAAAAAAAAAGAACAAGATAACAAGATGTGTTTGGAGTAGTGGAGAGCTTCGAGGAGATATATATCTATAAAATCAGAAGATTCGTTATCTATTTTTTCCCTTTGACCTGGTTCTCTCCATGAACCAGAGTCATGTTACACCTATGTGCCATAATTATATTAATAGCTAAGTCCCTTAAGCTGCAAAAGGTGATTCTTCTGCTCGAAGGTTCTTAGATATCCATTTTTTTAAGGAAATTAGAGGATCAAAGCTTTCGTGAAGTATGTTGAAAGGCCTTTACACATGAAATTTCCAACTACAGCTCGACTTCAATTTGGAAAAGATTACAACGAATCAATTTAATATTGACTGTATTTGGAAAAACTGTGGTCAACAATGTATCCAACTTCTTGTGATGATGATTTTTTCATGATAAACACCTTTTGTGCTTTAACTTTTTTGTCAATATTAAGACTGGAAATGAGAAAAGAGAGAATAACCTGTAGCATATTGCATATCCCAACAGAGGAGAAAAAAGACAGGAGATAACCCTATAGCATAGCCGTCTAGCTGGGGGTTCTTTGCTTATAATGTTGTCAAATGACATTTTTCTCTCTTTTTTCCTTTTAAATACGTCTGGGCTGGATTGGGGGTGAGGAAGGCCCCTCTATATGGGACTTAGTGCTTCCCTGAAACATGTTAGTTATTGAAGTTTGTTTGATTTTACTAGTAGCTAAACTGAAGTGTTCTTTCAGGTTATGTTCGAATGTGGCAAATACAATTTTGTGCATGACTTTTTCAAGAAAATGCAGAAGTCATGTATTCCCAATGCTTTAACCTATAAAGGTAACATAGAAATGTGCGCTTACTCCCTTATCAAAAAAAAAAAAAAAAAAGAAGAGAAATGTGCGCTTACTTGACATGCTGTAAAAGGTTCTTTTTACTGAATTAAGTTGTCTTTGATGCATGTAGTTCTTGTGAGTACTCTTTGGAAGGAAGGAAAAACAGACGAGGCCAAATTGGCTGTAGAAGAAATGGAAAGACGAGGAATCGTGGGCACTGCCAGTTTGTATTATGACCTTGCTCGTTGCCTTTGTAGTGCGGGGAGGTGTGAAGAGGCTCTGATGCAAGTACGTTTCTTGTATTTAGCTTCCATTCATCTTATTTTGTTCTGCTGTTCTGTTTCAGGATCCTATAAATTATCTTGAGTATTCATATATACTGTTTGACATCCAATAAGAAGGAAGTAATCAAGTAATCATGCTTTATTCAAGTTGATGTTTCCGAACTTAAATTATCAGAAGGATTGTTATGGTAATTGATTCTGTTTTCTGACTATATTAACTTAGAAGGTAAATGCCATTGATTGTAAAGGTAGCATACATTAGTATGTGAATGCCAATTTACTAATATTATTGTTTATATCAATTGTAAACAAATAATCATAAGCTATCTTTGGACTGCAAAGATTCCCATTGGACTGCAATAATCATAAGCTATCTTTGAACTGCAAAGAACCTAAATATTTGCTCAATCCTCAGATCTTCCAAAACCATAACAACTGATTCTCTGTGATTTTCTCAAGTATTCTCTGAAATCTGACTACTTCAATATTAGCGAGTTACCTTCTTTAAAAAAAAGGTGTGTTGAAGAGGTCAATGGTCTATATTGCTCATCAAGAGCTTTATCAGTATGATGGGAGATCCTATGACTTATCAAGCATTGAAGACGAATTCCGATGAATCAAGTTAGTGTCCAGAAGGTGGATTTCTTATTTACCTCTTTTCTGGTAGATCGGAATGTGTCCTTGTCACAACCAATGACCTTGGAGTGTAGACTGGGAGAAACCGCTACAATATCTGAAATCTAACAAATCTAGAAACCTAACAACATGGAATCTAACCAGGGAAACTATCATTTACAGCCTACAGCTGTGACTGATCTATGGAGAAAATTTGTTGAAAGACCGGAACTAGGCAGTGTAGGGCTTTTGTTTGATTATAAGGAAGGTGTACTCTCAAACAGATAACATAATTGGTACATGCATGACTTGTCTTACTTGGACGTAATCTCAAACAGATAAATCATTGGTACATAGATGACGTGTCTTGCTTATCTCCAGAAAAACCTTGTGTTGGATACTAACATTTCTTTCCATTTTATTTGGTCCATATTCTACTCTGCAACAGATGGAAAAAATATGCAAAGTTGCTTCCAAGCCTCTAGTGGTGACTTATACTGGTCTACTTCAAGCTTGTCTGGACTCTGGTGACGTTCAGAGTGGAGTATACATCTTTAACCAAATGAACCAGTTTTGCTCCCCAAATTTGGTAACTTACAATATAATGCTAAAAGCTTATCTGGATAATGGGATGTTTGAAGAAGCAAGGCAGTTATTTTTCAAGTTATTGGATAATGGTAACCGTATTAGCAGTAAATTGGACAGTAAGGATAAGGTTTTACCAGATATCTACACATTCAACTTAATGTTGGATGCATACGCTGCTGAGAAGAAGTGGGATGATCTCGGGTTTACCTACTCATGTCTGCTGAAATATGGATACCACTTCAATCCAAAACGCCACATTCAGATAGTACTTGACTCCTGCAGTGCTGGAAAGGTACTCTTTCTTGACCCTGTATTCAGTTTTCCTCTGTATCCTCATCTTTCATGTTTAATACCTCTTATCATTCGTAGGAAATTACCACGTGAAAATTTTAATTTAGCTGATTATGTTGTGGACGGTCAAATTCTTTAACAGTTAATTTGGAAATATGACCAGCATTTTATTAGAGAAAATATTTGCTTAATGGAAAATGGGATTAAGCCGTTACTTTATTTTCTCCCTATTTTCTGTATATATCGTAATGGATATCAATTTCGACTTGTTTCAATGTGATGATGGTAGTATCTTACATCTATAATACTTTCTGTTTTTATAACTGTCTGAACTATAACAATGTCAGTTCCATTTTAGAGTATGCTCATTTCTGTTTAAATTTATTTTGTTTTTGTTTTTTGCGGCTGCATATTGTATATAAGAGAGAGTTTGGAGCAATCCTCTCCATCTCACTGCATGGTAGATTAAAAGGGAGACGGTTTGAGGTTTGGGAGCAATTCTTATGTCACATACCATTTCCTCGTTCTGGAGAGAAAGATTATGGTTTTGGTGATTTGACTTCATGGGAGCATGATGTTTAGTCCAACTTTTATTGCCTTTTGGTTTCCTCGAACTTCCGTAAGTTCTAAGTGGTGCAAATACGGTCATTTTACCATCATAGCACCCAAGGTTGTGACTTGGTGGTCAATAAAGTGGGTGCAAACTTTGGATACAAGGTTCAAGTCGCAACAGTCACAAAGAATGCTAGATGGTTTCTTCCCATCTACCTAAACTTTGGTGGGGCAGATTACCCAATACCCGTGCAAGGTGGGAGGTAGCAGGTCCCCAGTGGAATAGTCAAATTGTGCTCTAGCTGGCATGGACACCATTGGTTTGTTCATATCGATCTTTTGACCAGCTTAAGAATTATAACTATTCTACACTGACCTTTTCAGGTGGAATTATTAGAAGCAACTTGGAAGGACTTGGCTCGGGCTGATCGGGTTCCACCAGTGCCACTAGTCAAAGAAATGTTCCGCCTGCAACTGGAGAGAGGCGATTTTTCTGCTGCCCTGGCTTGTGTTGCTGATTATCCTTCCTCTGAATCACAGGCATTTTCTGCCAAGTTTTGGATGAAATTTTTCGTGGAAAATTCTGATAAATTATCTGATGGTACTCTTTTCAGATTGCTACAAGAGGTGAGCCCTGTCATTGCCAGAAACGACTGCAGAATACTTAACAATCTGGTGGCTTCTTGTAAAGAATTTTTGAGAACTCGATCAGCAAAACTTGATAGAGTTCATAGCAAAACAGCTCTAGTTTGTTAATTTCTTACCCCGATATATAAAAGGAAAAATCATCTTATGCTGTATAATCTGTTCTTGATACAAACTCGTTGACCTAGCCAGTTTAGCAAATGCCTATTTACATAATCTCTCACTTATGGACCATTAAAGTAGCTTCAATTTCTCCGAAAGAGGAGCAACCATATTATGTAGTTAGCTGTCTACACAAACAAAAGAACTAAAAACACACAACAAATTTAACCGAGCAGACATGTGGGACGACACTATACCATCAAAATGGCGTGGCATAGCCACTTTTACGGTTGGCTATCGAAAATAGTCAGTGTTTACGAAGTCAATGAAAAATAACCACTATTTGCTGCAACAGGAACCGGTCCCGTATAATTTATCAAAGTTCTGGTGCATTTGTGTACGAACTCCAGTATATTATGCTAGATCGGTATACCTTGCTAACTCCTGTAAAATTTGCGGGAGACTGAAACATCAGTGCTCCAAACTCTAATATATTATACTAGATATTTATACTTGCTAGAACTCCCGTAAAATATACGAGAGTTCTAGCATAATTATACTTGAACTCCCGTACAATTTGCGGGCGTATTTTCCGAATTTTGAACAGTATTTTCACTCAGATTTCCTTTACATAAAAAGTGACTAAATTTCAATGACTTTTGAAACTTAACTATTTTTCAACGATCGGAGGTAGATCTGGCTATTTTTAAATTTCTCACCACTATACCTGGCTCATAACTATTATTGATCTAAATATCTGTTTTACTAAATACACATAATTATAAATGGGATGAACAGGCTGGCTAATACACAAACCTCTGCTATGTATTCAGTCTAGACGAATGAATAAATAAATGTAGAACCTCAACATTAGCTTCCAAAAACCTTCTCTAGCAATACTAATAGATCAACGATAAGTTAAAGCTGTGTTGGGATTCATGTCAGTCTTCCACAACGATAAGTTGTCGACACATTACGAAGACTTGGCCAGAGATGAACCATAACCATTAAGGTGCAACTTCTGCCATCTCCATGCAACCTGTAAACTCTCTTGAAGATCAGTGTGTTTGGCTGTCCAATTCAGTTCAAGTCTTATCTTAGTTGGATCACTAAATACTTCAGCGTAGTCACCAGGTCGACGGGGAAGGAAGTCAACTTTGATAGGAACCCCAGTGGCCGCCTTGCAAGCCTCCACAAATTCCTTCACTGATCTTCCTGTTGTCGGAGACAAAAGGATGGAATGAAAAACTATACTCCGAGTGCGAAATTGAAAAAGATGATACAAGTGCTTTACCTCTTCCAGTTCCAACGTTGTAGATTCCTACTTTCCCAGGCCTTGCCTTTTCAAGAGCTTTCACATGAGCATCAACTAGATCAGTGACATCGATATAATCCCTAATGCATGTACCATCTGTTGTCTTATAGTCTGTTCCTCTAACCTGCATGAACAAAACAAATCAGCTCAGGGACAAGGGCAGATCATAACTCTTCATGTTATCATGACACACATTTCAGTTCCTCCTATCCCATATTAAAAGAAATGTGGACAGAACAGACAAACGTTTTTCTTTCGTTTGTTATTGAAGAGTAACATTACCAAGTGAACTTTTTTTATATTTATTTCACTCATCAGAACCAGATACATTTTCTGATAGACATTGAAGATGCTTAATACATAAAGAAAGGTCTGAAAATTCAACTATCACAAGTACATAGATGATAAATAGCAAACACACAAGTACAGAGATAGCAATTACTGGCTGACCTTAAGACCAGGTGTGATTCCACGAGCTGCATCAAAACAAGCACCAGATATTCGCCCATGTTCACGAAGTTCAGGTCGGGGAGCTTCTCCTAGTCTTCCCTCTGGATCAGAACCAATCACATTGAAGTACCTGAATTTTCAGAAAACAATTTAGCATTATTTCGACCCATGCCAATTGAGATAAACATAATAAGTCAACCAATAGTTATAACTCGGCCTTTCAACCATCGCTAATGGGGGTGCTTGTTAGTGGTTGGCTTGCTCTAAAAATTAGACGAGCAGTACAGAACATCTGAAGATGTACTTACTATTATCAGTTAGTTAACAAATTTGATAACATGAAAATTGGTGAATGCCAGTTGGACTAGCAGATAGAGGATAAATGGACATGAAGAAAGTATTAAAAACATCAAAAGGAAAGAAAAAAATCAGAACAAATTTGCACAAAACAAGCATGAGTTAGTGGGAGCTCACAAGTGGAGCTCCTACTTAACAATCCGAAACATGCGAGATCGTATTCAAACGCAGCCCTTCCCTTCAGCCTCATCTTACCCAGAGTCACTTTTCCGCACCCGATATAAACAAAAATAAAAGGAGAAGTTTTCAAAAGACAACGAAAGACGAACATAGAAATGCATAATAAGTACAAAAAAGCACATCATATAAGAATAGCTACTTCCCATACACTGAAAACAGAGATATATTGGCAAGACAGATCAAACACATACCTCAAAATCATGACAGCCATGTTTGAGTTCTTATGGAAATCCAAAATAATATCCTCCGCCATTTTCTTCGCTTTTCCATATGGATTAATAGGGAGCTGCAATTTGACAAAAAGACTCAGCTATCAGTTACCAATGACGTAGCAGATAGACATTCACACGGTTCTAGTGTACTCGAAGCATATACACAATTTAAAACACACCTGTGGAGTTTCTTCAGTAATGGGCATTTTTTCAGGCTCTCCATATGTTGCACATGTACTAGAGTAAATCAATGTGGGGACTCCATGAGCTGCCATAGCTTCTAAGACAGTGAGGGTATTTGAAGTAATGTTATGATAGTACCTGATTGGCACATGCAGCAGCTCATGAAAATATGAGTTTGAAAGGCAAAGAAACAATTACCATAGGCATAATTAACTTTATAAAGTATAACAACATGGAAATTACACTAAATTTATTCTCAAAGAGACACATTAGATCCTTCAGTCTGATATTTTTAATCCAAACAAGTTAGAGAAAAAAGATTGAAATTCAGTTCCTCAAACCAGGGGCGAAGCTACATGGTAGCAAGGGTTGTCAACTAACAACCCTCGTCGAAAAATAATACCGTATATATAGGTAAAATATTAGGATTTATATATATATCTAAAACATATTGAACACCCTTGTAACAGTGAAGAGCCATAGCCCAGTGGCAAATGATGGTCAAAACTACTTATGGGATGCAGGATTGAACCTGCAGCTCAACATTTGTTTTTTCGTGTTCAAGTTTGAACACCCTTGAATAATTTATTTGTTTTTTCGTGTTCAAGTTTGAATACCCTTGAATAATTTTCTGGCTTCGCCACTGCCTCAAACAAATGGCATTTTCCCGTTTTCCGATGACAGTGCTACTGAACTTACAAACAGTGTTATCAAAGGCGAAAAGCTCAAAAAAGTTCTAAGATCTGTTGGGGCTTTAAGCACAAAACGCAAATAAAGCGTGGGAAAGGCGCAACGGGAGAATTAGCAAAAATATGTATATGTAGTCTCTAAGACTAATAATTATAAGCATGAATAACAAATATATGAACAAAGAAATTGGAAAAAAATTACAAATATGTATGCGTAAGAGCCTTGATGCGATACTAAAGCGCCCACAAAGCGAGGCAAAGCGCTCAACATGTTTTGAGCCTCGCTTCAAGGCTTAAGCGCCTTTGACAACCCTGCTTACAAAGGCTACAGAAGTCATGTGAATTCACATACATTTCAAAGTAGTAGGTTAGCCTTAATTTGCTTGTATTCAGAGTAAAAGACAAATCAAGACAGGAAAACATAATGCTACACCAGTGATATAGTGGACGCACAACCAACTTTGACACAGAGATGCAATATCATTACATACTTGATGCTTTGAGTTACCCTGTAAAAGATTTAGTTCTCTTCCTCCTCTACATGAAACAAGTGAAACTCTTCATTTAAATGTTATAGTGGAAAGGTTTATAAAAGAATCAACTATACTTACTTTAGAGGATCAAGGGTGCTCTCTCCAACATATGCTACAGCTGCAAAATGCATCACAGCATCAAAAGCATTCTGGGAAAATATCTGGTGCACCTGCTCATTTCGGTTATGGGAATAAGTTAATGCCAAATAACAATAAAATAAAGAAAGGGTAGTTTCAGAACAGCTTCACTGTACCGCTTTTGCATCCCCCAAGTCAGCATATAGAAACTGAAGCCTCCCTGGTTCAGGAAATAATTCTTGCAGAATCCTTACAGCTCCTATGTTTCCCCGTGAGAGGTTGTCCTGTCAAATTGGTAAATCATTTTTCTTATGAAGTTCCATACACGTATTAAATAGAGAAAAGAGTCATTGGAGAATGATTGTCAAAGGGCTATTCACAACTTCAGTAGGGGAAATTACCACTATCGTCACACGGTAAGAGTCTTTGAGAAGTCGTAATGCTGCATGGGAACCAATGTAGCCAGCACCTCCGGTGACTAAAACATGAATAACACCTGGTTGATGGCGAGAAAACTAGGAGAAAGCAGCAACAAGAAAAACAAAACACAATGAGTGCAAAGCTTAGAATTTAAAAACAATAAGAACTTCAATCTTTTATTGTAATGGTGCAACAATTTAGTGTTTCAGAAAAAGTAGAAAAATCCAGTATAGAGCAGAATACATCCAAGCATTTTTTTTTATCGAGAGAGCAGAATATATCCAAGCATCTGCACAACCGGAACTTAATGCCAAGTCAGGCCCTTATATGACACCCACCAAAAGCAAGAGTAGATCCTCCATTAGTACACAAAGTGAATTCATGTACAGACAAGGTCATGCATCCAAGTTTCATATATATGTAGGGACTTTTTGCCATTATTTGGAAAAGGGTACAGGAGTAAAACATGTAGGATAAATGTAGCAGTTCTCACATGACCAACAAACCAGTTACAGCAACCTTTATGTCTTACAGATTCGGATAAGATTTAAGTGGACTTCATCAAAAAGGATTTAAGTGGAAGACTCCATGTATCATATACATTTTAAAATGTTACTTTGGGTGGTGGTTGATGGTAACTAACATTAGATAATCAATCTAGAACTCTAGGCTGACGATTCAAAGAAAACCACATGTTTGGAAGGCGCATCTTGAAACAAAGATTACAGCATACGAAACTACACAATAACACTAGACACATAATTATCTCTGTTCGAATTAAGTTCAAGATTTAAGAAACACTTCCATTTCAAGAATCAACTATATAAAATTTAAACAGCTGAAATGAAAATAACTTTAAGCAGGCACATGCTCCTGGAGGTTTCTGTTGGGAGATGTCAGTTAAATATTCTTGCTATCATACAAAAATTAGGACTCAGAAATTATAGGAATAGACAAATGCACTATACAATCATCTCATGTCAAAGAAAATGTACGAAAGAAACCATAACAATGACACAGGAGAGCCTGTACTCTTTCGATAGAAAACTCCAAATACCAAACTGTCATTCTAGTCCAAGCATTGCCACAAATCCGAGAAAACAATAAACAAATAAAGAGAAGGATCAGGTAATTACCACGCTTGGGGTATTAAAAGATGGGGACTGCTTGAGCATAAGAATGCATAGTGCTGTTAGCACAGCAGCCATAAGAATTTTACCCACGAAATTGCTCTTCTTCTTTGGATCTGCATAATCCAGGCCTACAATTAACAAAGGAGTTGATATATTAGACCCTAAAAAACAAGTATTGCTCAAAATACTGAAAGAAAAGAAAAGACGGCACCAGCAAAAACATATACAAGGATCAAAATTGAATTGCTGTACATTGCATCAACTACCAAGATAATACTTCTATGACTTAACCAAACAGAACTAGTTCAATGTAAGTATTTACTTGTACCCCAGTGCCATAAAAAACTGACCAAGAAACAAAATGTAAATAACAAGCAAATGAAATAAACAACTCAAGGAACTTGGCTCACCTCCTAGAGACATAGGTCTATTAGACCTTGTCTGACTTCTCGTCCTGCCCAAGCCTAGCATTGGAGAAGCTCTTTAATGCCAAATAGGCAAACAATCAAAATAGATAATTCTATTGCTTGAAAGCGGTGATCAAGTAAGACTCCTCCTTGTATGTAGAATTGCTTAACAGTCTGCAGCAACAAACATTAAAAGTTTACTCTTTGATTATCATCAGTAAAAGTTAAACTTGGATTACTGAAACATTAAACCAAAAACTAGTTTTAAAAACTTAAATAAAACATAGTACAATAAATAACTGGGCCCTCTTTTAAAAAGATTGACATAATATCACATACTCAGCTATGAATTTTGCAACTAAACCCCTTCCCTCACCCACCACCCCCCCCCCCCCCCCAACACACACAAAAAGAAAAACTTCCCTTTGGAAATATTACCTATTTGCAGACCAAAGAGGGGAAAAAATAGCAAAATAACTAAATTAAAAATAGCCAAAGGATCAGACTTGAAAGCTCAACAAAAAAGCATTTCACTTGAATTCAAAACCTGAATTACGTAACGAATTTTTCAAGATCTGTTTAGCCTCACATAAAACAAACACATCCGAGAAAGTACCAAGAAAAATAACAATCTCCAAAGAGAAAACCTTTTCATTCAGACCTAGAAAGGAAAAGAAAAAACTCCAAAAGATACACTCTTTTTTTAAATTTAGAAGAAAAATCCTATAGCTGGAGAAAGCAAAAAACAATTAAAAATAAATGTCGAGAATGCCTCTAACCTTTCAGTTAAACTGGAAACTTCAGCTAGCTGAAAATAACTTCACTTTAAATTTGAGTATATAGTAGTAGGTTAGAATGATCAAGAGATCTGTGAAAAGAAAGAGGCAACCAAAAAAAGTTTTTTAACAAATATAAATAGAATGCATTCTTAATTCTTCACACAACAAAAAGAGAAGGAGAAAAACAACAATCTTTTAAAGAAAATTATATAGGAAGAGTCAAAAGAAGAATAGGAATTGAGTAGAATCCACGATCAAGTTTGGGGGAAATATAAGAAAAAAGGTGACAGAGAAACGTACGAAGAGGAAGAAGGTCTCCAGTATCGGTGGTGCTGATGAACCAAGTCTTTGTTCACTTTGCGCGTTATTTATTTGTTTATTTATTCCAGCTTTCCTTTTAGCTATTTATTTAATTCATTTTAAATTTCCAGAATTTAATTTATTTATTTTGAATTCCCAAAATTGAAAGAAGAAAGGGCAGAGAAGTGGGGCCCCCTATTGGCTAGTTCCTCGTGGGCCGACGGAAGAAAGCGAAAGAGAGACGCGGCTGTATTTCGTTTTGTCGTTTTATATTTATTTTATTTATTTTTAATGCCATGTGAATTTAACAACTCACTCGTAAAATTCAAAGTTCGAACCTTGTTTTTCCTTTTCCTGTTGACTTTTCTAAGTTTGCCAAATTTTTGTTGAAATATAGAAGAATTATTGAATTCACTCGCATTTGTAGTGATTAAATAATATAGGTAAAGTTCAGTTAATCTAACATTACATAGATAAATAGTTGTGACTTTATTGTTATAGCATACAAGTTTAATTACTTTAATATGATAAAAAAACTAGTTACTTTAGTATGATAAAAAATAATTTTGTAATTTTATCGATATCGCATATAAAGTTTAGTGATCAAACATAAAACTACTCAATATAAAGCAACAATTACCTTTTTTTTTTTTTCTGTAATTGATAGCTGTTAATAAAAGAATTGTCTGTTGTTTCATACTTAATTTAGTATCCAAGAAACCAGAGTACAAACAGCAATTATCATAACGACTTTATTATTTATGTTTATTTATAGGTTGGAAATGGTTGGATCATTACTTTACAGTACCTTTAGCAAGTTCCTAATTGCGCTTGCATAGGAAAATGGATAATATTATGCAAGTTGTTATAATACGGACGTGGCATAAATAACTTCCCTACAAGAACAATGAAGAAAGATATTGTTATGAAAATATTATATTGTGGATGTTTATTTATTACTCCGTTATAGTTAATTTTTGTGAAGAAGATTATTTGTTAATATTCCATTGAAGTTTATCTACAAGCAACTGGTGTATTTAGGTTGCAAGCAACTCACTGAAATGATTTTGCAACAGATTCTTATTAAACATGCACGTTACGAGAAGCTCATGCAAACAGCTTACAAGTAGCTAAAAAAAAAAGCCTCTCATTTGCTTCATGAAAAGCCTCACACCTGCCTCCTTTTTTCTATAAATAGAGGAGTTTTCAGTTCATTATGTACATAAGTTTGAAGTTGAATAATATATCAATCTCTCTTTATACTTGTCTTCAGCTTATTTATTTTACAGACTTTATTTTATAACACGTTATCAGCACGAGACTCAGCCATCCCGAGCAAGTACTTTGAAAGTATCACGGGTACGAACTATCTTTTTTCTAAATGGCGTTCGTTAAAAGAAGAGGGATAGTTTACAAGATTTTACTATATTCTAGAAATTTTGAGGAAATTTCACCGCTCCGCAGTTTTCTGCTAAAATAGTTTTGCACAAAGCATTCGATTCAGTTAATAGAAACTTCTTTCTTAATGCTCTAAGAGACCTCAGCTTTGATCGGAAATGGATCAGTTGGAAAAAATGAATGCATCTCGACTCCTTCTTTCTCGGTTATTTGCAATGGCTCGCCCTTCGGGTACTTAAAATGAAGCCACGGCCTAAGACAAGGGGATAAAGGATCTCCCTTTCTCTTCAGCATAGTTATGGAAGGGTAACCAATTCTTTTCGAAGAACAGTGCAATCGAGGAGCCATAAAACCAATGCAGCCTCGGGAAGAAAACCAACCTGGTTACTCGCTTTGACGATCTCATGATATTCACGGAAGCAAGCTCGCATTCTGCTCAAGGCCTCTTCGATCTACAATGATGTCAAATTTTTCTAAACTTGAATTTGTATACCTGGATATATCGAGCAAAAACTACATGTCTTGGGTGCTTGATGCTGGAATCCATCTTGATGCAATGGGTCTGGCAGACACCATCAAGCACAAAAATCAAGCACAAAACTAATATCATGTCAGAGCAATGATATTCCTATGAAATCACCTTGATGAAGGCTTTAAAATAGAATATCTCATTGTTAAAGATCCAGTTATACTTTGAAATAATTTGAAATATAGATATGACCACCTGAAGATGATTGTTCTTCCACAAGTATATTATGACTAGATTCATTTAAGGCTATAAGATTATAAATCTATCAGAGAGTATAAGTCTACTATGTTCAGAATTAGTTTCCAATTAAAATTATGTGTGTGATAATATTATTGATCATGATATGTTGGAGAAAACTTTTTCTACATTTCATGCCTCAAATATGCTTCTGTAGCGACAATATCAAGACATATGATTTAAAAAGTTTCTTCAACTTATTTCACATTTTCTTGTCACCGAGCAACATAATAGGCTATTAATGAAAAACCATGAAAGTCGACCTACTAGTTCTTATCCATTCCCTGGAGTGAATGAGACGAACTTCCACCAAGATAAGCGTGGAAGAAGTCGTGGCGCCAGTCGTGGTCGGGGAAGACATCATAATAATGGTAATTGTAATGCACCAAAGAAATCTCCTAACTACCAGCAGTGAAAAAGGAAGGAACAAAAGCATAAAGTGCAGAAAATATATGCTATAGATGTAGAGGAAAGGGAAACTAGTCACGTACATGTTGTACGCCAAAGCACCTGGTTGAGCTTTATCAAGCTTCCTTAAAGAAGACAGAGAAAAATCTTGAAGCAAATTTTTTTCTGAAGATAATTAAGACTTCATGCATTTGGATGTAGCTGAACTTTGCACTCCCAGAAGGAGAAACAAATCACGTGATCGGTGATGAATCTGTAGAAATATAAATATTTTAATTTTTATTGTTTGTAGTAGATATTATGGTTATGTGATTGTTGTACATAAATAAAAGTAATGCTTTTATAATGATGTTTACTATAATATATTTTTTTATTTCATTTTGAAAACTATGGATAATCGTCAAATTATGTTTGCATCAAAAATCAATAATGATGACATATGTGTAATTGATAGTGGAATAACTCATGTCATATTCAAATATCACAAATACTTTTCTTATTTGCATAGGGAAAAAAATATTTCTTCAATTTTTTGTAATATAAATTTGATTTAAGGCGCCGGAAGAGCCATTATATTTCTGACTAAAGGAACAAAACTTATGAGAGACAATGCATTGTTCTCCTCCAAGTCCTGAAGAAACTTATTGAATTTCATAGATATTCGCTGAAATAGGCATCATGTTGAGATAATAGATGAAATGAATATGGAATATCTTTGTATTATAAAGAATATTTATGGACAGAAGTGCATTGTAGAAAAGTTACCAACATTATTTTCTAGCTTATACTATTCAAAGATTAATACAATTGAAGCACACTCTATTATAAACCAGAAGTTTACTGATTCATATACGTTTATGATTTAGCATGGCCGATTGGGCAATCCTAGATCAATAATAGTGAGATGAATTATTAAAAATTAAAGTGGGCATCCATTAAAGAGCCTGAACATTCTTACAAATGATGAATTTTCTTGTGATCTTGTTATCAAGACAAAAATATCACTAGACCATCATCAATGAAGGTTGGTATAGAATCCCCTGCCTTTTTAGAGCGTATACATGGGGATATATGTGGACATATTCATCCACCAAGTGGGTTGTTTAGATATTATATGGTCATAATAGATGAATTTTTAAGATGGTCTCATGTGTGCTTACTATCATCTCACAACCTGGCGTTTGCTATCCCAAATAATTCGGTTAAGGGCACAATTTCTAGATTATGTTATAAAGGCTATTCGCCTTGATAATGCTGGAGAATTTTCATCTCAAGGTTTTGATGATTATTGTGTCTTAGTTGAGATATAGGTTGAACATCTTGCAATTTATGTTCATACCCAAAATGATCTTGAATAGTCATTTATTAAATATCTGCGATTGATAACAAGAGCACTACTTATTAAAACAAAATTATTCACTATTATTTGGGGCCATGCTATCTTGCATGCAACATCATTTATTCATCTCAGATCGACACATTATAATAAATATTCTGTCATAATTAGTTTTTGGTCATGAACCAAATATTGCTATTCTACGAATATTTGGATGTGTTGTATATGTGCTAGTAGCACTACCATAGTGTAGTATGATGGGTCCCCAAACAAGGTTAGGAATATATGTTGGGTTTGAGTTACCCTATGTTATTCACAATCTTAAAATATAGGCTGGTGATTTATATACTGATCGATTTGATGAAATAAATTTCCATAATTAAGGGGACAGAAAAAGGAAATCAAAAGAGAAAATTGTGTGGAAAGTTTTATCATTATCTCATTTTGATCCACGTACCCATATATGTAATAAGGAGGTCTAGAAGATCATCCATTTGCAGAATATAGCAAATCAAATGCCAGACGCGTTTACTAATTTGAAAATAATAACTAAGTCACATATACCTACAGAGAATGTGTCTATCTGAATTGATGTCCCACATGAATCCACTAGCATGAGATCTAGTGAACCTAAAGCACTCCTGAAGCGTCATATGCCTTTGGGTTCTAAGGATATAAATCCTAGGAAAAGATAATCGACAAATGATCAAAATGATACTATGAAGGGATCTCCTAAAGAGACCCAAGATGTGATTAGTTCTAAGATTCCTGAGGCTCAAGTGACTGAGAACTTGTAATAAGTTCTACTGGTGATGGTATTAACTTAAATCGATTTGAGATAGTGGCGGATAATATTTTAGCATATAATATTGCATTTAACATTATGCAAGATAGTGAGGATATTGAACCCCGTTCTGTCGAAGAATGTCAACAAAGATCTGATTGGCCAAAATGGCAAGAGGCAATTCAATCAGAATTGAACGCACTTGCTCAAAGACAGGTCATTGTACCAGTAGTACAAACACCTGCTGGTATAAAATCAGTTGGTCATAAATGGGTTTTTCGTCAGAAACGGAATGATAAAAATGAAATTAAAAGATACAAAGCTCGCCTTATCACATAAGGATTGTCACAACGACCTAGAGTTGATTTTGAAGAAACATATTCATCTGTTATAGATGCCATAACATTTTGATATTTTATCAGTTTAGCCCTACATAAAAGGCTTGAAATACATCAAATGGATGTGGTTACATCTTATCTATACGGTTTACTTGATAATAAATTTATATAAAAATCCGTGAATGATTTAGGGCCCATTTGGACATACAAAATTTTTCCTTTTTTCAAAATTATTTTAAAAAAAAATAATGTTTGGTTATCCCATCCTTGCCATTTTTTCCCTTTTTACTTGAAAATGGGAATTTGCTAGCTTTTAGTATTACAAATTTTTTCAATATTTTGAAATTTATAAAATTGCCCCTGTTTGCAACAAATTATATGTGATACAAAAATAAATTGTAACCACAATATAAATATGAAGAAATATAATTTTATTCATAAAAAGATGCGGGTACAATTATGTTTATCTCCTTGTTTATCTCCGTGATTCGAGGGCTAGAACAATGTGTTTCTCGAACGTAGGATAGTGCGGGCTTTCGTGAATTTATTTGATATCCATGAAGTATGTTGTGTATCTTCTTGAAGTATTTTATTATCAAGAATTATCCATTCACGTCTTGATCTCTTTGTGAATATCTCGTGAGTTCATGGGATTTTTGAGGTGATCTCCTTTTTTGAGATATTTTTTAAAAGGATTATGAAATCTTTTTTTATAGGTGTGACTTAGAATTTTGGTAGAGTAGCCTCCAAACAACACTAATAGACTCCTAGAGTTTTAACAAGTCTTGTAGTATCTTTAATTTAGGATTTAGTATGATCCATTAAAATTTGGATGTCTACAGCCCCATCAGTTTTTATCTTTGGCAGATACATCTTTGGCGACTGATGGTGGAATATAAGTCCTAGTTGATACTTGAACTCTGCATACTGGAAGTTTGATTATATGGTTATGAGAAATATGTGGCTATGCCTGCTTTTGCACCTTCTCTGTGTGTTAGTAGAATTACAAAATATGATATTTATTTTGCATCTTCTGTGTATTGCAGTAAAGCAGAACATGATATCATTTAAACAATAGTATTATGATTGTTTATTTCAAGTAGCATAATCAAATTGGGGTGGCTTTGCTATTTTTTACAAGTTGTGGGATATAAATCATGTTTCATAGTTTTGAAAAAAAAAAAAGCATCCAAATATGTTGCAAAAATTATAACCAAACACAACTTCATCTTCAACTCAAATTTAGTGAAATTTTAAATTTGAAAAAAAAAAAATTGGAATACATGTCCAAACACCTACTTAAAATTCCTGATGCAAAGTCAAAACTTGGGAAATATGTTCAATTAGATTACAATGGTCCCTGCATGATTTAAAGCAATTTGGGCGCATGTGGTATAATCGCCTTAGTGAATCTTTGCTGAAAAATGTTACATAAATATTGTTATTTATCCATGTATTTTTATAAAGAAAATAGCACCAGAATTTGTTATACTTGTTGTTTATGTTGATGATATCAATCTTGTTGAACTCTAGAAGAGCTCCAAAAGGCAATTGAATATCTTAAGAAAGAATTTGAGATGAAAGATCTTGGAAAGATAAGACTTTGTCTTGGTCTGCAAATTGAACATTTAGCAGACATGATCTTTATCCATCAATATGCCTATACAGAAAGGATCTTAAAATGCTTTTACATGGACAAAGTGAATCTATTGAGTACATCAATGATTGTTCGGTCATTTGAAGTGAATAAGGACCCGTTCTGATTTCTAGAAGAGGATGAGGAACTCCTTGGTCCTGCAACACCTTATCTCATAGGAATTGGTGCACTTATGTATCTTCCCAATGCTACAAGGCCTGACATAATTTTTTCTATAAATTTACGAGTAAGATATAGCTCTTTACCTATAAGGAGATATCGGAACGAGATTAAGCATATATTGCGATATTTAAAGGGAGCTCTTGATATGAGTTTATTTTCTGCTAACAAAGGTAGTACAAATCTTCTTGGTTATGCAAATGCAGGTTATTTATCTGATCCCCATAAAGTTCAATCTCAAACCGGGTACGTGTTTATATGTGGAGGTACTGTCATATTATGGCGCTCCACAAAGCAATCTATTATTGCTACTTCTTTAAATCATGCGGAGATAATATTTATTCGTGAAGTAAGTAAGGAATGAGTATGGTTGATATAAGTGATTCATTTTATTCGAGAAAAATGTGGTTTGGAATGTGATAAAAGATTTACAATTCTATACAAAGATAATATTACATGCATAGCACAATTGAAGGGAGGATTTATAAAAGGAGATAAAATGAAGTAATTTACCAAAATTATTCTACACATATGATCTTTAGAAAAATGGTGACATTCATGTGCAACAAATCCAATCAAGTGACAATTCGGCAGTGTCACGATCTAAAATCCAGTATAGGCTGTAATGGCGACCAACGTTGTCGTTAGGTAAGCTAATGCTAAACTACCAACTTGATTATTTATTTTATTATTCTTAAAATCATGAACCTTATTAGACAGAGAGATCAATGCATTAAAAATTATAGATACGTACAGTTTAATAAAAATATAAAGTAAAAGTATGTCAATGTAAAACAACCCATAACAAAATTCTAGAATGCCCTAATATTTGGTGTCACAAGTGCATGAACATCTACTAGGAAGTAAATAAAATACAACATGTGTCACGAACACAAGATAGACAGGATAATGTAAATAATTACAATGGAAACTCTGTATGCTGCAGATCAAAACATAGGATGCAACTCACCGTAAAGTCCCCGCGACAGCTGCACCTTTGCGACCAAAAGACTACCAGAAATATATACATGCATTATAAATGTAGAAGTATAGCATGAGTTCGTAAATTAACACGTACCCAGTAAGTATCTAGCCTAACCCCGAAGAAGTAGTTATGAGAGGTCGACATTGACACTTAGGTCCAGTAAATTGAATATAATAAAGTAGACAAGTATGAAATATGGTAAGTAAATAATGAGTACAAATATAAGCAATAATACAGTCTATAGCGGAATAATGAACACAAAGACCTCTATCATTGGATACTTCCCCAAAGGGATTGCGTAATGGTCAATACCGAAAGAACGGTCACTTCGCAAATCAGGAAATTCATGAGTACGTAGAATCCTTATCAAGTATTTCGCACGGTTCTGCCAAGGCAAACAGGCCGATGCCATAAGAATATGATATATAATATTGTCGAGGCAAGTGACCCGATCCTTTAATAATGTGTTACAATATCTTGTCGAAGCGAACGACCCGTTCCAACAAGAGTGTGTTACAATATCCTACCGAGGTAAACGACCCGATCCCACAAGAGTGATTTGTAGAAACACCGATGTGAACGACCTGATCCACTAAAGAAAAATCACCGCACCTGCGGCATTCACTTACTACCTAGAAGTCACACATGCAATCCACTATTCGCATCTGCGATTCCACAAAGCAGACGATTACCTGGAGCCTGTATTTTGCATTTGCGATCAATATCCCGCATATGCTATTGCGCACCTGTGTTTCTTCACATGCAGAAGCTAAAGAGCTGGATGTGCACCATCTCGCAGAAGCGTCCAAATTCATGCAAAAGCGGCCACGCACGTGCGCTCCAAAATGCGTAGGTGCAACACACCAAACAGATTTGCCAAAACATGGAAATAAATCTGAAACTCATTCGAAACATACCCGAGGCCTTCGGGACCCCGTCAAATGATACCAATAAGTTCCATAACATAATGCAGACCTGATCAAAGCCTCAAATCACATCAACTAATGTCAAAACTATGAATTGCACCTCAAATCGAACTTAATGAACTTATGAACTTTCGATTTCTACAACTCGCGCTGAATCAGGGAACAGTTAAATTGGGGATTGGGGCGTAGTTTTCTAAAACGACCGGTCGGGTCGTTACATCTTCCCACACTTAAGATTCGTTCGTCCTCGAACGAGCATAGAAAACATACCTGGAGAATCAATACGGAATGACGTCAAAATAAGGATGCAAGTTCCAAATGACACAACGGGGCTATATCAACTCCCGAGATCAAAATCCGAACCCGATATCAATAATGTCAGCTCCTGGTCAAACCTCTCAACCTTCCAAACCTTCAACTTTTCGATTTTCGCCAAATGCATCAAATTAACCTAGGGGCTCCAATCCAAATCCAGACATACGACTGAGTCCAAAATTACCATACGGATATATTGGAATCATCAAACCACAACTCCGGAGTCGTTTACACAAAAGTCAAAACTCGTGTCAACTCTTTTCACTTAAGCTTCTACAATAAGAATTATTTTTCCAAATCAATCCCGAATCATTCGAAAACCGAACTCGACCACACATGTAAGTCATAATGCACAATATAAAGCTGCTTGAGACTTTAAGTCATCAAACGAAATGCAAGTTCTCAAAACAACCGATCGGATTGTTACAGATGAAAATACAAGCAAGGTATGTAAAATTGCAAGCAAAACTATCGAGGGGGTGTTGTAAGATGATCAAGATGATTTTAGTCGTAACCAATGTTTCTAGTTCCTTTTTTATGAGAAGTGATATAATCCTTTAGTAATTCAACGCGAAATTAAATGAATGAATAATAAATTTTGAATTTTGAATATGAGATGATTAAAGGGAAAAATGTGCATTGGATTGTTAGGTGGGCCCTAATTATAAAGTTGCAGGTAGGATCCACACGAGTGTCTTGTGCAGGAGAAGCAGAAGAAGCCATCTGTAGTAATGTTACTTTTTGAAGATCCCAAAAAGTTCCAAAGAGGAATAGGATTCGTGGGGGCCCTGCTTCTTTATATGCAACGTGTCCAACTAGTCCTGTTACTCTGTCACTCACATTTATGCTTTTCCACTTTATTATATAGTAATACTCCTCTCTTTTATTTGCCTTTTAACTTTTCTCAAATTTTTCTATTCCGATTGTCACATGGTACTATATCATTGGAGTAAAATACATGGCTTTAAAAGCTTGTGGGTCCATGATTTTTTTTTTCTTTTGACAAAATCTTTAAATTAGCCTTTTGTACAGTATTTGGTTCGAAATTTAATAAATAAATAAAAAATCGAAAAAGAGTATCAAAATGAACTTTCATCACTATTTTGCTTAAATACTGATGACGAAACTAATACTTTCAAATATTACTCCCCGGGTCCAAAATAAGTGATTTTTTTGGATGTTTTCACACGTATTAAGAAAGTCATTTTTTAGCATTAATTAGTAATAGAATTGATCATTTTAATCTTACTATTTCACATAAACACTCCTAACACATATTCCAACACTATTTACTTCAAGGACAACAACAACAACAACAACAACCCAGTATATTCCCACAAGGTGGGGTCTGGGGAGGGTAATATGTAGACAGGCCTTACTTCTACCCGAGAGAGGGCAGAGAGGCTGTTTCCAATCGACCCTCGGCGCATGGAAAAAAGACAAA
Source organism: Nicotiana noctiflora (assembly GCA_032618575.1). Classification (NCBI taxonomy): domain Eukaryota; kingdom Viridiplantae; phylum Streptophyta; class Magnoliopsida; order Solanales; family Solanaceae; genus Nicotiana; species Nicotiana noctiflora. The sequence continues at coordinate 111,546 of JASVEL010002911.1, forward strand.
CAATGTAGGAAAAATATCATTAAGTCTTTCTTGAAATCTAAAAAAATCACTTATTTTGAACCATAAAAAAATTATTTATTTTGGATCGGATGGAGTAAATTTTATTGCTGATTTTGTAAAATGAAACCAAATGTTAGCTCACATGCAATGAGTCAAACTATAAAACTCCAAAAGAAGTGCCTTAATCATTGTTCAAATTCAAATAAATAAGAGATCGGCCACTGGTTCCGCCTATAGAAATTGTCCATGTTTTGACCTGTAAAACATCACTTTTATATATATGGACACCCACTCCAAACAAAAAAAGAAATAGTCAAAAAAGATTTCTTAATTTTCGTTTCTATTTTCCTTGGGCTGCACCTTCCAAATATACTGCCGACTCCATGAGTTCCCAATGGCCAAACGAACACAAGAAGCAGGCATACATCATTCGAATATATTACAGAGATTGATTTAATACATCGATAACACTACTATTATAATAACAATAATAAACTCCATGTAATGTTACAAGTAAGATCCGAAGATATCTTGATAAGATAGAAATATTATTTTCGATAGTCCTTCCACTCAAAAAATAATAAAAATAAATAAATAATAGCAATAAATAGTAACACCATCAAAATAAAATAGATGGTTGATACAATGATCTAAAACACTTAAGAAGAAAGAATTGTTAAAAAAACTGTGTACCGAAAATAGAAAATCAGAAAATTTAAGGGAAAACGCTAGTTTAACAAACAAAAACATAAAATAATTCCGAGCCAACAAGTTGCTTGTGTGTCCTTAAAGAATTTAATTCTCTCGCTGTTGCCCAAGGCTATAGATTAATTCCTCCCAGAAAGAACGGAATAACGATTATGTGATAGCGGTACTACAAATCACATAACTTCAGCAAACTCAATAAACAGAGCAAATCATACTTGACACTTATATATATTTAGAAAATAATATAATCATGTAGAAAAGAGGAAAGAAATTTTCAAATTTTTCATGTCTGAAAATAAGTTCAGACCTCTAAATTTATAGACAACGAAAGAATGTGACGAAGAGGTACAATTCAAGTGGTGCCTCTTCCATTTTGCATTTGCACCATTTAAATAAAAACCCAACAAGAATTGCTTGCTTACTTGTTTTATCATTTCAATAATAGGATATTCGAATAATTAGGTCGAATTATTATGGAGTTTGTGATCAAGCTGTAGATTGAAATTGTTTGTAACTGTTCTCAAATTTGGCCCACCACTGATTTAAATAAAATAATATCAAACAAAAAGAGAGGAGGACGTTGGAGAGTGACACGTACCCCACATAAAAGTTACTAATATTTGAATAGCATAAGGCACTGTAAATTGACACATCTTTCGTCGGTCATCGTTACCTTTTTTTATTTTTTCGTGTATCATCTCCTCAAAGAATAATTTATATTAGTTCATAATTTCAACTCAATAAATTGCAGCTCAAACATTGGAGTGGTTTTTACTTCAACTAGTTGAACAGAAACAATCTTTGAGGAATTATTTCCTCCTATTTATATTAATATCTGTCTTTTCCTTTCCGAATTTACAGTACCTATCGTTTAAGCCGTTTGCATATTCTTTTGGAGAAGCATTTAGGACCCGTTTGGTCATAGATTTTACCAAAATAAATATAGATTTTATTTGGCAAACATATTTCATAGATTTTGCCTACATTTTGGCAAAATTTCAAATCCCAAAACCAGCTTCAAAATATCACTATTACATATTTTTAAAATGGCCCACACTTTTGTATTTTATAAAAGGGTCCATCATTTATTATTTTGTAACAATGTTGCTTCATCTTCTCGGTTATCTGATAATGTATCATGTAGTTCATTGTAAAAATAATATTTTTTGCCAAATTTATTTATGTTTGTCATTTGCGATTATATAATGAATGTTATTGAAAATGATACTGTTGGATATTTGTGATAGCTTTTAGAAGTTGTGGGTATAAGTCATATTTCATGTTTTTTCAAAATAAATTTGGAAAATATGTTTTGAAAACTGATGCCCAATTAAATTTTTATATTCAAACCAAACTTTACCCAAATCAGATTTTTCAAAACAAATTTGAGAATCTATGACAAACGCTAGCTTAATTGTCTTATACTAAAGAGAGTCTAACGTATCCTTTATTTCCAACTTACATGTCTGACTTAATTAAGAAAATATATCTCACTTAAGTAAAATTTTACTAACTAGTTGGAACAATAAAAATAGATTTATCAAAAGAATAATAAAAAACTACTTACCTTTTTTAGAACGTCAAACAATTTTAATTTGTTAAAACGACTAACACTTGTGCCTTAATGTAGTAATTTGTAGTGATTGGTAGCTTGTTAGCTCGAAACTTTTAGGTGACAATTGATTTGTCGCAGAATGCCAGAAACGTTGGGATTTTGTATTTAGTCCAAAATATTATTTGTTCTTGTTGAAGAAAACTTTCAAGTTCCGAAAATTGATTTGAGTCAGTTTTTGGTTGAATTTTTTTTCTTTTCCACTTACTGAATTTTAACTTCTTTCCAAACAAAATATACATCTAAACCGAATTTCAATTTTTATATACTATTTTTTATACAACTACAAAAACATTTTTTCTTTAATGTTTCATCCAAAAGCTAGATAAATTTGGCTTACAAGAACGTATGACATATTGACATCTCATTGTATCACATAATGAGGCTCAGATTCACGTATGAGGAAATCCCACTTTCTTCTTGTTTTTTGGTTTCCCGCCCGGTGTTCGGTACCCACATTGGAGTTCAACTATATTCGGATTCGCGCCTCGTAGGGTCCATTTCTGGGGAAGCGCTCCCTACCAAGAAATTTTCCATACACAGGGCTCGAACCCAAGACCTCTGGTTAAGAGAAAAGCAGTCTCATCCACTGCACCACATCCCTCGACGATGGAAATCGACTTTCTTCAACAAGAAATGCATCAATAAAGTCGGAAAATATTAATGTTTGTCTGTACTTTTTCAATACGTGTCCCTCCTATTAACATATGATAGCTACACACGGAAATCTTGATATTACTTCATGTTTCATGTTTCTCTTTCTTTCTTAATTTTTTCAAAAAAATTTACTCCATTCGATTATTTTAACTAAGCACAAAATTTCAAGAATAAAATAAAAATTTTAAAACCTATAGTTTAAACAAGCCATAAACATTTTTAAAGCTACAAATGATCTTATTAACGATAAAATACAAAATGTAACGTTATAATATTTTTAAATATAAATAATCTACTTTTTAGGACATATTAAAAATAACGTCGAAATTCTAAGAATTTTTTCTGTCTTTTCCAAAGCAGGAATAAGATCTGCGTACACTCTACTCTCTCTAAATTCCACTTATAAGTCTATACTAAATTTGTTGTTTGTAGTATATCGAAAACAACACTACTAACTTTACAAAATAATAATAAAGTTTACATTTACGCTATTCTTTCAAACTTCACTTCATAGAATATTGTTAAATTTGTTGTTGTTGTACTACATGACGGAATCGAAACCGCTATTACAAGACACATGTCTTGCGGTTTTGCCGACTTTCATAAATAAGGAGGTCAACTTAGTACAATAAAATAATTTCTGGAAAGGGAAGATTCAGTTAATCTGCCTTAATATTGATCTTATTTTGAGGTGATGGAGTGTATGTTCCAAGGTTACTGTACTCATGAACATGCTCATGTTCAGCTATGGTAACAGAATTAATTAATTTTATAATAATTCAAGAAGCTATTAAAAGCTCTTAAGACTCTCTGTACATTTATTGTGTAAAGATTGGTTATTTTAGCAAGTGTTTGATCTACTTTCTTTCTATATTTTGTTGGATAATTTTCACACATATTAAGAAATTTATTTTTTAATATTAAATAATAATAAAAAATAACCATACTAACATTAATTTGTTTGGTGAAAATATAACAAATACTCCAAAGATGTTTAATCAAAGGATAACTTTAGAAAAAAAGAAGTTAATTCCTTTTTGACATTTACAAAAATTAAATATTATAAACCACAAGAAAGCAAAAAAATCAATTAATATGGACAGGAGGGTACATATTTTTTCTTAGTAGAATGTAATTACTTGTTAGTTGTTAACCACAGAAGTAAGAAAAGAAATGTTAATCTCTTTGTTTCAAATCAACTTTTTTACTTTCATTTTTTGATTAACTTAAAAAATGTGTTCGAATCATCGATTTTTCCTACACACCATATTATGAAAGACGTAACAATCATAAAGGAATAGGTAAAAATGACACGAGATAGTCACTTTAAAGGGCTGCTATTTAGAAATTAGTTAGTGCGTATGAATTTCTTTCATTCAATAAGTTAAAATTTTTAGTTTAAAATTTTTGAACAAAATAAGTACGGACTAATTTTTAAATAATATCCTTAAGAATAATTATCTGTACACTTCCTCAGGAATAGGGAAAAAGTTCAAAGTCTTTCCTGGATTCAAAATATGAAGTGGAGCACCAACAATCTTTTAAAGTAAGGGTAACTACAAAATTGGCCCGCCAGCTGAAATTAAGTGCATTTGCTAGTCAAAAGTCTATAAAATATATACAGATATATACAAAAAAATATATATTCTATCAGGTACTAGCGACTAAATTTAATTGAGATTCCTACATGCTTGGGCCCTTTTTAATAAAAAAATGATAGTAGGCTTTGTTTATTTAAAAAACAAACACATTTTTTTACTTTTTTAGACATATGCATATATACATGATTTTCCTAAAAATATAGTATGATTTATTATGTATATTACCATAAACATTAATTTCCTCTTTAGACGACATGGACTTCTTTCAGATAACCTAAGCCAGAATTAAATTGGATAAAAATAAGTTAACATACCATTTGGTTGAAGCCTCTAATGACTAAAGGATTCATAAATTCATATGGTTGGCAGGGTCGACTTTAAAATAAGGCTACCAAAGCAAAGGCCCCAAAATTATGAAGGCCCTATTTTGGGGCGATGTGCAAGGATAGCCACTAATAGCTTATATCTTTATTTTAAAGCCAGCATTTTAAATATTTTTAGTCTTTAGTTATTGGTTTAATAAACTTTAACTGCTCGGATAAAAATACTCTTCTGCTCATGTCCTTAACTTCAGGACTTCAGGACTATATGTCCTTAACTTTTGAACTTGAAACTCTAAGTTCAGGACTTCACGACTACATGTCCTTAACTTTTGAACTTGGAACTCTAAGTTTAGGACTTCAAGGTTACATGTCCTTAACTTTTGAACTTGGAACTCAAACTTCAAGACCAAACGTACTTAACTTTTGAACTTGTAAGTCAAAGTTAATGACCTATTGTCCTTTACTTTGAACATGTAACTGTAAATTAACGACTGTCTGTCCTTAACTTTTGAACTTTAAACTCAAAGTTAAGGACTACATGTCCTTAAGTTTTGAACGTAAAACAATAACTAAAGGACTGCATGTCCTTAAGTTTTGAACTTGAAACTATAAGTTAAGGACTGCATGTCCTTAACTTTTGAAACTGAAACTCAAAGTTATGGACAAAAAAGTCTTTAAGTTTTTAACTTGAAACAATAACTTAAATACTGACTGTCCGTAAGTTTTGAACTTGAAACTATAAGTTAAGGACTGTCTGTCCTTATCTTTTGAACCTGTATGTCAAATTTAATGAATGCATGTCCTTAACTTTTAAACCTGCATGTTAAACTTAAAACTCATGCCCTTAACTTTTAATCTTTGAACTCAAAAGAAACAAAAATAAGGTAAGAAAAAAGAAATTACCGTACGTAATTGAGACATCTGCTCAAAAATTCAGAACTTGAAAATTTTGATGATGCAAAAGGAACTACTGTACGTATTGGTAAAAGAAATAGTGAAGCAAAATCACAAGGATCTCGTGATGGATGTTGTTATGTCCTAGTAATTGGGGTCACTAATAGACTTGATGCTATTGACCAAGCATGGAGGAGGCCGAGCGTGAAATCGCCTTGGGTATTCCAAATGAAAATGCAACGCGAAAGAGAGGAAAAAATGGTAAAATTATCTTTTTTCTATTAGTAGTGGCTATTTTTGCTGAGCATTATAATTAGTGGATAAAAATTAAAGACACCCTTAATTAGTGGCTACTACACACCATTTTTACCCTATTTTGTACTAGTAATGAATTACTCTTTCTTTAAACATTGTTTACTTTTGAGTAAAAATCGCACGGGCCAACAAATTTTTGGACTGTTCATTAAAAAATAGTCGGCGTTTGCAAAGTCATTGAAAATAACTACCTATTTTGTTGCAACACGGAAAGCTCCAGCATAATATACTGGAGATCGATGCACAAACATATGAACTTCTAGCATATTATGCTGGAACTCCAATACGCGAAAAGTTCCAGCATAATATATTAGAGATTGGACCACATGTGTATGAACTTACAATATATTATGTTGGAATGATATATTATACTGGACCTCCAATGTATTATGCTGGAAGTCCAATATATTCTACTGAAAGTCCAGTATAATATACTGGAATTCCAGTATATTATATTAGAATTCTGTATATTATGCTGGAGTATTTTCCTGATTTTGAACAGTATTTTCGTTCAGATTTATCTTAAATAAAAAGTGGCTAAATTTCAATTACTTTTAAAATTGTAGCTATTTTTGAATGACCACTTGTAAATCTAGTTATTTTTTAACTTCTCCCTACTTTTGATGAAGAAATACAATATTTTATATTTATTTTTTAAAAAGGAAAAGAATTTTCTTTTAATGATGATTCTGATAGTTGTGTATTTATGTTACTGGTTTGTTGGGTTGTTGTTAATTCTGACTATTGGGTATTACCTTCGGGAACAAGAATACTCTTTGATTTTGAATAGGAAAATATGCCTTCTGGTGCAATGGAAAAGATAGCATTATCAATTTGATTGCATAGCCAAAAGCTGGACTATATTGGAGTTCAAATTTGATCACGGCTTACAGTGGTCACAAAATGTGAATGCTGTCTGTATTTTTTGTACCTTCCGAAAATTGTACACTACTATTTGAAATAGTTCATCCTCGATCATATGATGTTCTGACTTTATTTAAGTACCTTTGATTCGCAAAAACGCAAGTGATGACTGCACGAGAATTGTCTTCCTTCAAATGGTTAACACAACTATTTTTGGGGGTTGAGTAGATCTAAAGACATCCCACCCTGTGGGACTATACTGAGTAGTTGTTATTGTGAGTAGATCTAAAGACAAATCTCGTATAGTCATAACCTGTGTTTTTGCACTGAAAGCAAAGGTACAAATATTGCAGAACATAATAGAATCAAGATTGAGACATTCACTCCGAGTGTAACTGTAACATAAACAGAAGATACAAACATATTCTTCTACTTGATGTGACTTCTTCTGCTTTATGTAAATCTACTGCATTGCCTTCATTCAGACAACTCCTTCCTGTTGACCTGGGCTTGAATTTGCTTATTCTGTCACATAAACAAAATATGAATTAGTCACATTTTTTAAAACTTCAGTTTAATTTAGGGGCTAAGACCTTGATTAGTTTACAAAGACACAAGTTATAGCTGCACGAGAATTGTTTCAGTTGAACAGAATTAGTCTCACGTCCTAATTCAAGAAGTGTTTGCTGGAGATGACGCCACTCCTGTAACAGCTACTTTGGGAGAATAATTGTAAAGACAGATCTCGTATAGCTATGGCTTGTGTTTTTGAACTGAAATCAAGGTACAAAATGCAAAACAAATATAGGATCAGCAATGCAATATAAACAGAAGTTACAAACATAACAGTTAACACATGCAACACATTTAACTTTCTACTGGTTCTGTGATGTTGGAGAAAAGCAAACTAGGCAACACAAAATTGGTTTCATAACTTATTGAATTGCTTCACAAGGCGAAGATTTATAGGCCTCAATTTTACAATAAAATAACAAACTCAATTTCAGTGACATATGCAATGACATAATCATATGCTATCACAAGATCTATAATTCTATATCAACACAGTGACAAAAGATACTCTTATTCATACGCTAGGAAATTCTGCTTTTATGTTTTTCCAATCATGCAACAACAACAACAAACGCAATATAATGCCACATGTGAAGTGCAAGAAAGATAGTGTGTACGCAAACCTTAACGTAGGAAGGATAGTGTGTACGCAAACTTTATCCCTATCCCAAAGAGGTAGAGAAGTTGTTTCCATCTTTTTTTCAATCATCTGAGTCTTTAATTGTACTTCTCATTGGGTAAAAGCAAGATTATATTATATGATTAGATTAATTGTATTTGTGTGGAAAAAGAGTAAATGTAAGATCCAGATTAGGTTTTTGTGAATTTTAGACCCATGTTACTTTGCGCACAGAACGGGTCATACTCATATAGTACCATAACTTTTATGCAGTACTATTATAACAATGGATCATGTGCAACTTTTCTGCATTGGCTGACTATCATTAAAACGAAATCAAAGAAGTGATTTTTTTTTCTCAATTTCATATCTCGGTTTTCCTTTTCAGCTTTTGGAGTGAATAGCTGAGGTCCCTCGTTTAATACTTAACCCAAAATGCAATTAGGATTTAGGACTAACAGTGCTACGTTACTTTAAATGAAATTGAGCTACTTTCATTTGTAGCATACTATTACAAATATAATACAAAATATTAGTATTAATTAATGATTAACAAATATGGCAGTAAAATATTTATACATATAGCATATTTAATTCAATTCAAATCAACAAGAATCAAGCTGTTTAAAAATGCAGACTTCGTATTTAATATCTTCCCCTATTGTTTTTCTTCGTTCCATAACTTATTTTATGATTTCCTTTGAAACCAAGTCATTCCGTATTTTTTTTCGTTTTCCTACATGGATCATTTTATATAATTTAATGTAGCAAATTATATATATATATATATATATATATATATATATATATATATATATATATATATACACCCGGTTGTGATGGCGCCTCTCGTGAAGACAAGGCCAGCCAACTAACCCAATTCGTTTCTTTAACACTTACTAACCATAAATAGATGAAAAATACAACTTAAAGAACATTAATTAACAACATTATAGCCTAACTCAGCCCGACCGGGGTATCATAAGTCACGAGTATCTAGGAGGATCCTTATTACAATTTCTAAGTTTATAATACAAAGAGTATAATCTGGAAATCAAGAAGAAGGAACTCGGTGCCGCGAACGCCAGCGGTCACCGGCTTAGCTACGATAGCAATACATTCAATCCGCTATTAACCCGCTGCCGGATGAACAATACATGCAACTGCACGCGAGGTGCATGGAGCAAAGTGAGTACTTCCAACTCAGTGGTAATAAGAGCGAATAATAGTTGAGCGATAATAAAACACATATGAGCACTCCAAAATGCTATAAAAGACAGTACAACCCTTTTTAAGAAAAAACTGTAACACTCTGAAAATCCTTTAGAAAATCTCAATCTCAGTTAAAACTTTCTTTTACAAATATCCCTTTTCCAACAATCAGCATAGGAACGCTATATCAGATAGTGCAAGTCGGCATATAAGTTAGCCCCTTGGGTACATTACTCCTTAACATATAATACCAGGGTATCTGGTCAACAAGCCAAGTAATAACATGTATGCCAATGATATATGAGTGCTAAATGTCATACCACGTTATACAAACATGAGTGAATGCATGAATGCAATGTAATGCACATGACCGATGCGGCACGCAGCCCGATCCATTTGGGTACCCGCGCTCACTGGGGGTGTGTACAGACATAGGAGGGGCTCCTACAGCCCAAGCGCTATAATACTGCAATGTGCAGTCCGATACATATAATATACTGCTGCGACGTGCAGTCCGATCCATACATGTATATATATATATATGTATATATATATATATATATATATATATATATATATATATATATATATATATATATATATATATATATATATATATATATCTATGCGGCGTACAGCCCGATCTATATCTCAGTCCAGAACATGCAAATGAGCCACTCGGGCAATGTCAAGTAATAACTTTTGACTCAAAACATCACAAAGTGCAATTGAAGTCTTTAAACTTTAGCAATATGAATGCACATTTCAAAAAAATATTTAACTCAGGACTGAAATCACTTAATATGCTAAGTGTCATGAAAACAGTAATAATAACCTTTATATGGTTCAAATAATCGGCACTAAGCCCAAAACATGGCAATCAGCCTAATTCAAGATAGCATCAAGCAAGTTTCAGTCAATTTCGCAGTAAAATCCACAACCGGGATGGACCAAGTCACAATCCCCAATGGTGCTCTATCCCACGCTCATACCTGGTGTGCAACTCACCACAATACAATACTATGATGAGCAAATCCAGGGTTTCAAACCCTCAGGATAGCATTCACAAGTATTACTCACCTCGAACCGGTGAAATCTCAAGCCCGCGAAGCCTTTGCCCCGCAAATCGGCCTCCACGCACGTCGATCCAGCCAAAAACATAGCGAATACATCACAATATGCAAATGAGACAATACCCAATTGAAAACAATCGAATTATAGCAAGAACCTCGAAACTAGCAAAACATGAGCCTCGGGCTCGCTTCTCGAAAAATTATGAAACTTACATTACCGGATTTTTCATTTCACCATGAGTCCGAACATACCAAGAACTTTCAAATCCGAGCTCAAATGACCTATCAAATCCCAATTTAAAATATCAAAAACTCAAACCCTGGCTTTACACCTTTTTAGTGAATTTTAACCAATTTCTATGTGAATTCTACCATAGACTTGAATAATTAGGTCAAGGAACTTACCTCCGTGAAATCCTCCATGAATCCCTCTTCAATTTGCCCCAAAGAGCTCTCAAAATACTCAATAATGGAGTAAAAATGACTAAAACTCGCGGATGAAATGTTTATAAACATTCTGCCTAGGCCTGGAAAATCCTTCATCATGTTTGCGTCTACTGCCTCGCGAACGCGAAGCACAACATTTAATTTCCCAATATTAACCCTAGGCGATCGCGTCCAACACCCCGCGAATGCGAAGCTTTCTCAAAGCTACTTACGCGAACGCGACACCACTAATACGAATGCAAAGACAAAAACCCCTGAGCCTCAATTCCTTGTGCGCGTTCGCGTCTCATACCCCGCGAATGCGATGCACACCGAGATACTCCTCCGCAAACGCGGAACCATACCGCGCGAACGCGTAGAGTAATCCACCTGTCTCCCTAGATCCTTCTTCGCAAACGCGATGACCAATTTTGGTCAGCAACTGCTATGCATTTTCTGTAGCGAATCCAAAGTCCAAACTTTCCGTTTAAGCATCTGAAATCACCCCGAGGCCCCCGGGACCTCAACCAAATGCACCAACATATCCCAAAACATCATACAAACTTATTTCAATTATCAAAACACGCCAAATAACACCAAACTCATCAATTCATATCGGATTCAAGCCTAATTTCTTTAAAAAAACTTCCAAAGCATTCGATCAAAAATCCATCCAAACGACATCCGAATGACCTAAAATTTTGCACACACATCACAATTCACATATTGAGGCTACAACAACTCTCAAAATTTCATTCCGACCCTAGGATCAAAATCTCACCTATCAACCGAAATTCGCCAAAATACTAACTTTGCCAATTCAAGCCTATTTCTATAGAGAACCTCCAAAATAAATTCCGCTCGCACTCCTAAGTTACAAATTACCTCCCGAAACTAACCGATTCACTGGAAATCACATCCGCGCTTAACTCATAAGTCAATGTCCGGTTGACTTTTCCAGCTTAAGCCTTCCTTAAAGAGACTAAGTGTGTCATTTCTTATCAAAACCAATCCAAATAAATTCTCACACACCACCTACCCTTAATGAAACATGAAAAAGCAATAAATGAAGAAAACAGAGCAGTAATGTCACGACCCGGATTTTTCCCCCAACATCGGGATCGTGATGGCGCCTACTCATGGTAGCTAGGCAAGCCACTGTATTCATACTATCCTGTTTTTAACACAATATTAATTAAATAAATGCGGAATACTTTATCGAAATGGAAATAACAATTCACAAAATGAAAACCATACTGAAATCCTCTACCCAAGACGTGGAGTCACCAACTCACAAACTACTATGGAATACTACACATAAAAGTCTGAAGGAAATATAACATAATTCTATTTGTCTCGGAACAATGAGACTACAGCTATTAACATAAATAAAGAAGGAGACGCCGGGCCTGCGGACGTCTGCAAGCTACCTCGGTCTCAAATGTGATCAACTCCCACGCAATCTATTTAATGCTGCTGCTGCTCCTGATCGTAACCTGGACCTGTGCAAAAACGCACAGAAGTGTAGCATCAGCACAACCGACCCCATGTGTGCTGGTAAGTGCCTGGCCTATCCCGGCGAAGTAGTGACAAGCCTAGGACCAGACACCTATATAAACCTGTGCAATTCAATATATATATGTGTGTACCACAAAATAACAAGAAATAATCAAGTATTAACACAATAAGCAATATCTTAAAGAATTCAACAAGTAACCACAGTTAATAATTTCGCAAGGAAAATCAAAGTGTAATGTAAACACAAGTAATATCAATTCCAGGAATAGCAAACAGTTGCACGGCATCACCCTTCGTGCTTTTACTCTCGTCCTCACCAAGTAAACAAATAGAGTACACGGCATCACCCTTCGTGCTTTATCACTCTTCCTCACCCAAATATCAATCAAATAAGTTCACAAGGAAAAACAAGGTGTAATGGAAACACAAGTAATATCAAGTCAAGAAATGGCAAATGGTTGCACGGTATCAACCAAATAAAATATAATGGAAAAAAAACAAGTAATATTTAATTCAAGAAATAGCAAGCAATTGCACGGCATCACCCTTCGTGCTTTTACTCTCATCCTCACCGGATAGACAAATAAAGTACACGGCATCACCCTTCGTGCTTTTACTCTCATCCTCACATCCATAGTACGGCATGATCCTTCGTACATGGTTCAATAACAGAGCACGGCATGATCCTTCGTGCATAATCAATAAATAAACATGGCACGGCATTAACCTTCGTGCATAAATAAATAAAACATGGCACGGCATCACCCTTCGTGCATTATCACTCTTCCTCACCCAAATAACAATCACAGTTAAGGGTAAAGAAAGAAAAAGTAATTCATAATCCGTCCCATCAAGGGCAATCAATAATAATCTTCACAACAAGTCCCAACCAGGGAGAACAATAACAATTCATCTGTAATATATCTCAAAATAATTATTTTCCAACGACTCACGGTCATACTAGACGCCAGTGTATGGATGCTCGTCACCACAGCCCATACACCGCACTCGATCACATAACACATAGCACATAATCCTATTCCCTCAAGCTAGGATAGAACAAACACTTACCTCGAATGCTTATGAACAATCCAATCCGTGGAAATGTCTTTTCTTTCAATTTGGCTCCAATCCAACCGTATCTATACACAATTGATTTAATATCATCAATTCTACTCAACAAACTAATTCTTAATACCAAATAACACTTTTACAACATTCCTGCCATGAATAGTAAATTTCAACCCCGGGCCCACATGATCGGAATTCGGGGTTAGGACCAAAATCCGGTTACCCATCCCCCCACGAGTTCACGTATATAATTCGTTTCAAAATCGGACCTCAATTCGAGGTCCAATTCCCCAATTTATGAAAAACCCTATTTTCTAACAAAAACAAGAATTTTACCATGAAAACATTTGATTTCTAATGAAAAACATGTTTAATGATGTTAGGAATTGAAAGAATTAAGTAAAAAGTGACTTACAATCGTTTTGATGAAGAAGAAATCCTTGAAGAGTCGCAAATGGGTGTTTTGGTTTTGTGAAAAATGAAGAAATGATTGAAATTCGTGTTTTTCAGGTCTCCTGTGTTCGCATTTGCGAACATGGGTTCGCAATTGCGAACCCCGACCAATTTCTGGAGTTTGAAAAATAAGCTAAGGGTGGAAAGTTCGCATTTGCGAACATTTGTTCGCATTTGCGAACAGTTCGCATTTGCGAACTAATGTTCGCATTTGCGAACACATGCTGTACAAGGCATTGTTCGCATTTGCGAACAATGGTTCGCATTTGCGAACCAAGGCGGTCACTGGGACGTTCGCATTTGCGAACAATGGTTCGCATTTGCGAACCAAGGCAGCACTGGGGACCTTCGCATTTGCGAACAATGGTTCGCATTTGCGAACCAAGGCTGGCTTCGCATTTGCGATCAAGGTTCGCATTTGCGAGCCTTGCCTTACACCTGTCCCCTTCGCAATTGCGAAGCCAACAGCTGGGTGAAAAAAACCAGCAGTTCAAAATTCAGATTTTCATCCAACGGCCTATCAAATCTTTACCCGAGCCCCCCGGGCTCCAAACCAAACATGTATACAACCTCAAAAACACATTATGGACTTGTTCGTGCGATCATATCGCCAATATCACTTCGTTTTAATCAAATCGAGCCTCAAACTCATGATTTTCATACTTTTGATTTTCAAAACTTCTTAACTTGGAACTCAAGGTCCAAAACATCTCAAACGACATCCAAATGTCACCAAACTTTACAGAAATCACATATATAATATTTAAGACTTGTACCGGGCGTCGGAACCAAAATACGAGCCCGATACCAAGGTCTATTAATTTATTTCCTTTAATAATTGCATCAAAAACAATTTCACATAAAAATTCATAACTTGGGCTCTAGGCCTCAGAATTCGACTCCGGACGCATGTCCAAGTCCCATATTTTCCTACGGACCTCTCGGGACCATCCAATCTCGGTCCGGATCCGTTTACCAAAAATGTTGACCGAAGTCAACCATATCAATATTAATATCATTTTTATCCAAATTTCTCATAGAATTCATATTTTCTATCACAAAATCTTTCCGGCTACATGCTCGGATCATGCACGTAAATCGAGGCAACATAGAACGAGGTTTTCAAGGCCTCAGAAGCTCGAAATTATTAATAAAATAAGTGATGACCCTTTGGGTCGTCACAATCTCCACCTCTAAAACAACCGTTCGTCCTCGAACGGACAAAAGAAAGAAGTACCGAGTCAGGAAACAAGTGTGGGTAACGGCTCCGCATATCAGACTCGGACTCCCAGGTCGATGCCTCAGGAGGCTGACCTCTCCACTGAACACGCACAGAAGGATAACTCTTCGACCTCAGCTGTCGAACCCGCCGGTCTAGAATAGCCACCGGCTCCTCCTCGTAAGATAGATCATTGTCCAATTGGACAGTACTGAAGTCTAACACATGTGTGGGATCGCCGTGGTATCTCCGAAGCATAGATACGTGAAAAACTGGATGCACGGCTGATAAGCTAGGCGGCAAAGCTAATCTGTAAGCCACCCCTCCCACTCTGTCTAGAATCTCAAATGGGCCAATATACCTAGGGCCGAGCTTGCCCTTCTTCCCAAACCTCATCACGCCCTTCATAGGCGACACCGGAGCAATACTCGTTCACCAACCATGAAATCTACATCTCGAACCTTACGATCCGCATAAGTCTTTTGCCTAGACCGAGCTGAACGCAATCTCTCCTGAATAGTCTTGACCTTATCCAAGGCCTCCCGAACTAAGTCCGTACCTAACAACCGAGCCTCTCCCGGTTCAAACCATCCAACCGGCGATCGACATCGCCTACCATACAACGCCTCATACGGGGCCATCCGGATGCTAGATTGGTAATCGTTATTGTAGGCACTCTGCTAATGGCAGGAACCGGTCCCACGAGCCTCGAAGTCAATAACACAGGCTCGAAGCATGTCTTCGAGAATCCGAATAGTCCTCTCCGACCGGCCATCCGTCCGAGGATGAAATGCCGTACTCAACCGAACCCGGGTGCCTAACTCCCGCTGGACCGCTCTCCGTAACCGCGAGGTAAACCGCGTACCCCGATCGTAGATAATAGATATCGGCACCCCACGGAGACGAACAATCTCCCTAATGTAAACCTCCGCTAACCTCTCCGACGAGTAGGAGACAGACATTGGAATAAAGTGTGCCGACTTGGTCAACCTATCAACAATGACCCAAATAGCATCAAATTTCCTCCGAGTCAAAGGAAGTCCAAGAACGAAGTCCATAGTGATTCGCTCCCATTTCCACTCGGGAATTTCAATCCTTTGGAATACACCACCAGTTCTCTGGTGCTCATATTTCACCTGTCGACAATTTAGACACCGAGCGACATACGCAACGATATCTTTCTTCATTCTCTGCGCCACCAATAGTGTTGCCGTAAGTCCTGGTACATCTTCGCGGCGCCTGGGTGAATAGAATACCGTGAACTGTGGGCCTTTGCTAAGATCAACTCTCGAATCCCTTCGACATTGGGCACACAAACTCGACCCCTGCAATTTCAATACCCCATCATCATCTAGGTTTACCTGTGTGGCACCTCCCCGCTGTACTGTATCTCTCAACTCACGCAAACGAGGATCATCAAATTGCCTCTCACGGATACGCTCTAATAAGGAAGAACGAGCGACCGTGCAGGCTAACACTCTGCTAGGCTCGGAAATGTCTAATCTCACGAACCGGTTGGCTAAGGCCTGGACATCTAGAGCTAATGGTCTCTGATTGACCGGAATATATGCAAGACTACCCATGCCGGCATACTTTCTACTCAATGCATCGGCCACCACATTGGCCTTACCTGGGTGATATAATATAGTAACATCATAGTCTTTTAGCAACTCTAACCATCTCCGCTGTCGTAGATTCAACTCCTTCTGTTTGAACAAGTACCGTAGGCTTTTGTGATCGGTGTACACCTCACATGTCACACCATATAGATAATGCCTCCAGATCTTTAAGGCATGAACCACTGCTGCCAGCTCAAGATCATGAACCGGATAATTCTTCTCATGTATTTTCAACTGTCTCGAAGCGTAAGCAATAACCTTACCATCCCGCATCAATACCGCTCCAAGCCCCGTACAGGATGCATTACAGTAAACTGTGTAAGGCCCTGCACCCGTAGGTAATATCAACACTGGTGCTGTAGTCAAGGCTATCTTGAGCTTCTGAAAGCTCGCCTCACACTCATCTGACCACTTGAACTGAGCACCCTTCTAGCTCAACCTGGTCATTGGGCTGCAATAGAAGAAAACCCCTCTACAAAACGACGGTAGTAACCTGCTAATCCCAAGAAACTCCGTATCTCGGTCACTGAAGCTGGTCGAGGCCAATTCTGGACTGCCTCAATCTTCTTTGGGTCTACCTGAATACCCTCCACCGATACGATATGACCCAAAAATACCATTGAACTCAACCAGGACCCACATTTTGAAAATTTGGCATATAGTCGATTATCCTTCAGAGTCTGAAGAACCACTCTGAGGTGCTGCTCGTGCTCCTCCTGGCTGCGAGAGTATACCAGGATTTCATCTATAAAGACTATCACGAACAGATCTAAATAAGGCCTGAACACCCGATTCATCAACTCCATGAATGCTGCTGGGGCATTGGTCAACCCGAAGGACATGACCAAGAACTCATAATGCCCATATCTAGTGCGAAAGGTTGTCTTAGGAATGTCAGCCGCCCTGATCTTCAGCTGATGGTAGCCTGACCTCAAGTCTATCTTTGAGAACACCCTCGCTCCCTGGAGCTGGTCAAACAAATCATCAATCCTCAACAGTGGATACTTATTCTTTATTGTCACTTTGTTCAGTTGCCGGTAATCAATACACATCCGCATCGAGCCATCTTTCTTCTTTACAAATAATACAGGTGCTCCCCAGGGGGAAACACTGGGCCTGATAAAGCCCTTCTCAAGAAGGTCTTGCAACTGATCTTTCAACTCTTTTAGCTTCGGCGGGGCCATACGATAGGGTGGAATAGAGATGGGATGAGTGCCTGGTGCCAGATCAATACAGAAATCAATATCCCTGTCGGGTGGCATGCCCGGCAGGTCTGAAGGAAAAACCTTAGGAAACTCCCGTGCAATAGGGACTGAATCAATGGAAGGAACTTCTGCGCCGGAATCACGAACATAAGCCAAATAAGCTAGACACCCCTTCTCGACCATACGTCGAGCCTTAACATAAGAAATAACAGTGCGAACAGAGTGGCTTGAGGTACCCTTCCACTCTAATCGGGGTGATTCTGGCAAGGCTAAGGTCACAGTCTTAGCATGACAATCTAGAATAGCATGGTATGGGGACAACCAGTCCATCCCCAATATGACATCAAAATCTACCATATCCAGAAGCAACAGATCAACACGGGTCTCAAGACCCCCAAATATAACTACGCACGAACGATGCACCCGATCGACTACAATGGAGTCACCCACTGGTGTAGCCACATAAACTGGAATATCCAGAGCATAGCTGGGCACGGCCAAATACGATGCGAAGTAGGAAGACACATAGGAATATGTAGATCCAGGGTCAAATAATACTGAAGCACCTCTGCCACACACAAGAATAGTACCTGTAATCACAGCATCTGATGCCTCTGCCTCTGGCCTGGCTGGTAAAGCATAGAAACGGGGATCTGCACCTCCCCTCTGAGCTGCGTCTCTAGGACGACCATCAACTGGCTGACCTCTACCTCTGGCTGGACGGTCTCTACCCCTACGGTCTCGACCTCCACCTCTAAAATCTCTACCCCCGCCTCTGGCTGGTTGGGCAGGCTGAGGGTCAACTGGGGCCCGAATCATGGGACGAGGGACCCGCTACTGAGTGTTGCCCGTCGCTCGAGGGCAGAACCTGACAAGATGACCTGGGTCACCATAACCGTAGCAACTCTTAGGCTGATGGGGCCGCTGGCCCTGATGACCTGAATGGCCTCCACGAACACTCTGAAGAGGCTGGGCACTAATAGGAGACTGATCTGAATACTGCTCACGAAACCCACGATCGCCTGGTCCACCCTGTGAAGCTTGAAGGGCGGAATGAAAAGGCCTGGAAGACTGGCCCCTATCAAAAGATTCCATGCCACCAGAAGAAGAACCACCAAACCTGCCTGAATGACGAGGCCTCTTATCTGAAGAATAACCGCCTCCCCTAGCAAGAGCCATCTCAACTCTGCGTGCCGCATTGGCTGCCTCCTGAAATGATATGTCACTCCCCACGCCCATAGCCATCTGGAGTCTAATCGGCTGATTAAGCCCATCTATAAACCTGCGGACCCTCTCCCGCTCCGTTGGAAGTATCACCACTGCATGACGAGCCAAATCGACAAATCTCGTCTCATACTGTGTAACTGTCATAGTGCCCTGATGGAGGCGCTCAAACTGCCTCCGAAGTACATCCCGCTGAGTAGCAGGGAGAAACTTCTCCATAAATAGTTCCGCGAACTGATCCCATGATAAAGCTGGGGACCCTGCTGGTCGAGTCAAGCAATAATCTCTCCACCAAGTCTTGGCGGATCCTGCAAGCCTGAAGGTACAGAAATCAACTCCGTTTGTCTCCACGATCCCTATAGTCTTTAGAATCTCATGACAACTGAATAAAAAGTCCTGAGGATCCTCTGATGCGGCTCCACTGAATGTAGTGGTAAATAGCTTGGAGAACCGATCAAGCCTCCATAACGAATCAGAAGTCATGGCCGCTCCATCACCGGCATGAGCTGTGGTCCCTGACTGAGTGGCCACAGCTGGCTGAATTACTGGTGCCTGAGGCTGAGGAGCTACTGGCTCCGAAGTATGAGCAATAGGAGTCTGGGCCCCTCCTCCAGCCTGAGAAGTGGCTGGGGCAACTGATAATAAACCTGCTCTGGCAATGCTGTCCATGAATCCCGCTATTCTGACCAAGGCATCCCGAGATCCGGGTAATCAAAGCCTCTCCCGGGACCCGAGCTGGGCCCACCGGAGCTGCTGGAACCGAACCTCCTCGTCAATCTCAATACGAGGCTCCACCCCTGGGCTGCTGCTCGGGGCCGAGCTCTACCCCTACCACGGCCTCGATACGGCTCGGCCCCCGCCCCTACGCGAGCCGCCCGGGGCTCGGCCGCCGGTCGGCCGGACGAAGAGCGCGTGTCCTCACCATCCGCGAAAGGACGGAATAGAAATTCAATCAGAGTAATCGAGGAACAAGTCGCACGATAAGAAAGAACAAATGAGAGACTTTTTCCTAACTCAATAGACTCTGGAGGACAAGTACAGACGTCTCCGTACCTACCTCTCAAACTCTACTAAGCTTGTTCGTGAGTCGTGAGACCTATGTAACCTAGAGCTCTGATACCAACTTGTCACGACCCGGATTTTCCCCCAACATCGGGATCGTGATGGCGCCTACTCATGGTAGCTAGGCAAGCCACTGTATTCATACTATCCTGTTTTTAACACAATATTAATTAAATAAATGCGGAATACTTTATCGAAATGGAAATAACAATTCACAAGATGAAAACCATACTGAAATCCTCTACCCAAGACGTGGAGTCACCAACTCACAAACTACTATGGAATACTACACATAAAAGTCTGAAGGAAATATAACATAATTCTATTTGTCTCGGAACAATGAGACTACAGCTATTAACATAAATAAAGAAGGAGACGCCGGGCCTGCGGACGTCTGCAAGCTACCTCGGTCTCAAATGTGATCAACTCCCACGCAATCTATTTACTGCTGCTGCTGCTCCTGATCGTAACCTGGACCCGTGCAAAAACGCACAGAAGTGTAGCATCAGCACAACCGACCCCATGTGCTGGTAAGTGCCTGGCCTATCCCAGCGAAGTAGTGACAAGCCTAGGACCATACACCTACATAAACCTGTGCAATTCAATATATATATGTGTGTACCACAAAATAACAAGAAATAATCAAGTATTAACACAATAAGCAATATCTTAAAGAATTCAACAAGTAACCACAGTTAATAATTTCGCAAGGAAAATCAAAGTGTAATGTAAACACAAGTAATATCAATTCCAGGAATAGCAAACAGTTGCACGGCATCACCCTTCGTGCTTTTACTCTCGTCCTCACCAAGTAAACAAATAGAGTACACGGCATCACCCTTCGTGCTTTATCACTCTTCCTCACCCAAATATCAATCAAATAAGTTCACAAGGAAAAACAAGGTGTAATGGAAACACAAGTAATATCAAGTCAAGAAATGGCAAATGGTTGCACGGTATCAACCAAATAAAATATAATGGAAAAAAAACAAGTAATATTTAATTCAAGAAATAGCAAGCAATTGCACGGCATCACCCTTCGTGCTTTTACTCTCATCCTCACCAGATAGACAAATAAAGTACACGCGGCATCACCCTTCGTGCTTTTACTCTCATCCTCACATCCATAGTACGGCATGATCCTTCGTACATGGTTCAATAACAGGGCACGGCATGATCCTTCGTGCATAATCAATAAATAAACATGGCACGACATTAACCTTCGTGCATAAATAAATAAAACATGGCACGGCATCACCCTTCGTGCATTATCACTCTTCCTCACCCAAATAACAATCACAGTTAAGTGCAAAAGAATGAAAACAATAATCATGAACCGTCCCGGCAAGGGACACAATAATCATCACAACAAAGTCCCGGCAAGGGAAACAATAATCAACTTCACAATAAAGTCCCGGAAAGGGAGAACATTGATCAATTCACGGTCATACTAGACGCCAGTGTATGGATGCTCGTCACCACAGCCCATACACCGCACTCGATCACATAACACATAGCACATAATCCTATTCCCTCAAGCTAGGATAGAACAAACACTTACCTCGAATGCTTATGAACAATCCAATCCGTGGAAATGTCTTTTCTTTCAATTTGGCTCCAATCCAACCGTATCTATACACAATTGATTTAATATCATCAATTCTACTCAACAAACTAATTCTTAATACCAAATAACACTTTTACAACATTCTGCCATGAATAGTAAATTTCAACCCCGGGCCCACATGATCGGAATTCGGGGTTAGGACCAAAATCCGGTTACCCATCCCCCCACGAGTTCACGTATATAATTCGTTTCAAAATCGGACCTCAATTCGAGGTCCAATTCCCCAATTTATGAAAAACCCTATTTTCTAACAAAAACAAGAATTTTACCATGAAAACATTTGATTTCTAATGAAAAACATGTTTAATGATGTTAGGAATTGAAAGAATTAAGTAAAAAGTGACTTACAATCGTTTTGACGAAGAAGAAATCCTTGAAGAGTCGCAAATGGGTGTTTTGGTTTTGTGAAAAATGAAGAAATGACTGAAATTCGTGTTTTTCAGGTCTCCTGTGTTCGCATTTGCGAACATGGGTTCGCAATTGCGAACCCCGACCAATTTCTGGAGTTTGAAAAATAAGCTAAGGGTGGAAAGTTCGCATTTGCGAACATTTGTTCGCATTTACGAACAGTTCGCATTTGCGAACTAATGTTCGCATTTGCGAACACATGCTGTACAAGGCATTGTTCGCATTTGCGAACAATGGTTCGCATTTGCGAACCAAGGCAGTCACTGGGACGTTCGCATTTGTGAACAATGGTTCGCATTTGCGAACCAAGGCAACACTGGGGACCTTCGCAAATGCGAACAATTGTTCGCATTTGCGGACAAGGCTGGCTTCGCATTTGCGATCAATTGTTCGCATTTGCGAGCCTTGCCTTACACTGTCCCCTTCGCAATTGCGAGAAATTCTTCGCAATTGCGAAGCCAACAGCTGGGTGAAAAAAACCAGCAGCTCAAAATTCAGATTTTCATCCAACGGCCTATCAAATCTTTACCCGAGCCCCCGGCTCCAAACCAAACATGTATACAACCTCAAAAACACATTATGGACTTGTTCGTGCGATCATATCGCCAATATCACTTCGTTTTAATCAAATCGAGCCTCAAACTCATGATTTTCATACTTTTGATTTTCAAAACTTCTTAACTTGGAACTCAAGGTCCAAAACATCTCAAACGACATCCAAATGTCACCAAACTTTACAGAAATCACATATATAATATTTAAGACTTGTACCGGCGTCGGAACCAAAATACGAGCCCGATACCAAGGTCTATTAATTTATTTCCTTTAATAATTGCATCAAAAACAATTTCACATAAAAATTCATAACTTGGGCTCTAGGCCTCGAGAATTCGACTCCGGACACATGTCCAAGTCCCATATTTTCCTACGGACCTCTCGGGACCATCCAATCTCGGGTCCGGATCCGTTTACCAAAAATGTTGACCGAAGTCAACCATATCAATATTAATATCATTTTTATCCAAATTTCTCATAGAATTCATATTTTCTATCACAAAATCTTTCCGGCTACATGCTCGGATCGTGCACGTAAATCGAGGCAATATAGAATGAGGTTTTCAAGGCCTCAGAAGGCTCGAAATTATTAATAAAATAAGTGATGACCCTTTGGGTCGTCACAAGTAACACATGTGACGACGGGTCGGGTTGTCATATCCTCCTCAACTTAAATAAACGCTCATCCTCGAGTGTATCCATAGTTGTACTAGAAGCAACCCAATAGCTGAATAACCTTACCAAGCATATAATCGGGGTGATCTCACATCACCCTATCTCACATAGGCATGATAATACAATATAGCTGGAATTTCAAAGTCCATCTAAACTAGGGGTGGGCATATATCGGGTAAAACCGATAACCCGAACCGTTAATTCTTTATTGGGTTATCGGTATTGGGTTAATGGGTTAACGGTTCGGTAACGGGGTAAACAATTTTTTTTTATTGGGTTATCGGTTTGGTCTCGGTTTATATTTTTGTTATCGGGTAAAAACCGACAACCCAATAAGAATATAGTAATTTACTAATCTACCCTTATATACTAGGGTTCCCTTTTATTTTACTAGATTCCTATTTCCCTTCCCTCATTCCCTGATCCCCGCCTCTTCCAGCCTTCTCTTTAGTTAGTTCACTCCAAGAACAAGAACCAGTTTATCAAATCATCATTTTCTTGTGTTATTATACAAAAAATCTTGTTTCAGTTATTATACAAGAAATCTTGTTATATAGGTGTTATTATACTGCTATGTCATTGAACAAATGAATCTAACATTTTACTCCTCCAATCATTTGGGTGTCATTGCATTTTGACTCTTAACGTTTTACTCCTCCATTGCAAGAATGTGGAATGGGTTTATCTTTTCATGAATTTTGACTCATGTTTTCAGTATAATATTTCAGTTTAATTGTAGTTTTATCTTATCGGGTAAACCGATAACCGAACCGATAAGAATCAATAACCGATAAGTCGATAACCGATAACTAATATCTTATCGGTTTGGTTATCGGGTTATGATATTTGTAAACCGATAACCGATAGGCAAAACCGATAATTTCCAAAACCGAACCGAACCGACCGATGCCCACCCCTAATCTAAACCATAAACCACATTGCACATCCTGAAATCATACACCAGATCAGAACCTCTCATCTATATTCAGAATAAACCCGAACCAACTGTAATAACCCATAGCTTATTATAATGTATTCGTTGTGGTTTTGGCCAGATTCGACGTGCATGGAGGTTGGTTTTGGGGGAAAAGGCATCGTGCGCTAGAGATTTCACCGGTTCGAGGTGAGTAATACTTGTAAATGATATCCTGAGGGTTTGAAATCCCGAATTTGTACATCATAGTGCTGTATGGAGGTGACTTGCACGCCGGATATGAGCGTGGGGTAGAGCACCGTTAGGGGACTGTGACTTGGTCTGTCCCGGTTGTTAGTTTTTACCGCATATTAGACTGAAATTATTTGTTATCATCATGATTTGGGCTGATTGCCATGTTTGAGGCTTCGTGCCAACTATGTGAATCCTTTGGGGATTGATATCACTATTTTTGCATTACTTGCGTATTATTTGATCTCGGTCCAAGGTTTTAATACTATTTTGCAAACTCAATCATTTTTTTCTAAGATTTGAAAACTTAAGCAATATGTTATTGACGTTTAAGCGGAGGATCATCATGTTAATATTGCCCTAGTGGCTTATGTGCATTTCTGGACTGAGCATGGATCGGTCTATGCGCCGCAACAGTGTTATAGTGATTTTTGAATGTATGGATGGCTCGGGCTGTACGCCCAAGCGATGATATATTGATATTGAGGCTGAGAGTCTGTTTGAAGCCAAGGCATGGCTGATATTGCGTTTAGGTTGTAGGAGCCCCTCCGGAGTGTACACACCCCCAATGAGCGCCGTCGACGTTAAATGGATCGGATTGCACGTCGTAGTGGGTACCAAAGTGTACCGTCATATGCATTGCATTGCATTCATGCTTTTGTGCATTTTTTGTTGTTGTATTATTTCTTGAGATATTTATTTGTTGTTCTAATATTGTCTGATCACTTTTAAAGAGGATAAATTTGAGACAGTGGTAACAGTGACACTGTATGAGGTAAACGGGTCGGGTAACAATGGCTGACCATGAACAAAAATATTGCCTGTAGGGCGAGTTTACGAGCTCAATTATGCATACTTGTTTGTGCCCGAGGGGCTGACTTTGTGCTGACTTGCACTACCTGTTCTGCATTTAATTGCTTAACTGTTGGGGAAAGATATTCTCAAAAAGAGGTTTTGAACTGAGTCAAGATATTTTCTAAAGGATTTTACGTTTTTTCCTATTTTCTCAATGGTTACACTGTACCATATAGCATGTTGATTTGCTTTACGTGGTTTATTGCTGCTCAGTTATTATTTACCCTTATTACTTATTGAGTTGGAGTACTCACTTTACTCCCTGCACCTCGTGTGCAGATGCAGGTACTTGACCACCCGGTAGCGGGTTTTGAGTTGATTGAAGATTTGTTATCATAGCAGAGCTAGGTGACCGCTAGCGTCTGCAATACCAGATCCTCTCCCTTATTTTATGTTGTCCATGTTACTTTCAGACTTTGTTCCAATTTCTGGACTTGTGGTACTTTAGTGAACTTTGTAGTAACTCATGACTAGTAACACCCCGATATCGGGCTGTGTTGGGAAGGTTCCCTGTTGTTATCGTTGTTTTCCGCGCTTTTGATTATGCTAATCATATTTTAGCTTTATAAATGTTAAATAACTGCTAAAAGGAAGCGTTTGTTTTGTCGGCTGACCTCGTCTTCACGAGAGACGCCATCACGACCGGGTTTGGAATTTGGATCGTGACAAAATTATTACTCAGTTAAACACCTTCACATAAATTAAAATATAAAAAATATTAAAAATAATTAAAATAGTGCGAACAAACAAAACTCCCCGAACCAAAAAATTGCTATGAAGTAAAAGTAAACGAAGATACCAAAAATAATATTTTTCAAAAGGAAATTTTGATTTTTAAAAAGTTTCAAAAAAAGTGTATTACAAATATATAGTACCAAATTAATTAAATAGTGAAAATATACAATCAGGTGGGAATGTGAGAACATAAAAAGCAAAATTACAACATGAGACAGACAAGTAATGGGCAATGCCTTTTTCTTTCTTCTTCAAATTCTTTTTACGTTTGAGATTGACATAAATGTTTCATTACGGGAAATTATTTAATTCACAACCAAGCAACTTTTAGATAAAAAATTAATATCAAACCAGTTAACAAAATATCAAAGGACACATCCATTCATTTTGGGGTGTTCTGCACGACATTCTTTTTTATTTTAACTAAAAAAATTAAATTATTTAAAAGGATATATATTTTAGGTAATTTAGCTTTTAAGTTAGGGAGTTCATGCCCTTAATATATATATATATATATATATATATATATATGTATATATATATATAGAGTGATTAGATAGACACTTGAACTAATCTAAAGTGTAATTTTTAAACATTTCTATCCATCCTAGCATAACGCATGTTGTATATATATACTGACGAGCGTGTGATACCAATTCTAAAATTGTTGAGTCGGAAAATTAACGATAAAAAAATTCTCTTTATACGACTCATACCCATACTATTTTTTCCAAACGATTAAAAAAAGCCCTATCCCCTAATATTCCTCTTCTCCATAGCTGAAAACAACATTGATGCCACAAAATCAAAGGTTATTTTATGTGTTCTTTTCTACATCTCTTAGTAAATCACAGTAAATGCTTCCATATATTTTTCTCTTTAACTCGTTATCTCTCTTCTCCAAACAAGTTGACGATGAGAATAAGTAATGGGGCTATGATATGTCATTGCAAGGATAAAGTAGTATTGCAGACTTCGTGGTCTCCAAATAATACTGGTCGAAGATTTTATGGATGCAAATATGAATGAGCAAGTACTGATTTTATGTTTCTTTACCTTTTTCTATGTTTTTGGATATTAATCATCTATTGCTTTGTGAATAGGCTGAACGCAAATATTTTATGTGCTATGTTGAGCAAATGTCTAACCATGCTCGGAGGGTTATTTGAGGCTTACTGAATCGAGTCAAAGAGTATGAAAAGAAAAAGCCTAAAGCAAAGATTGTGAAGCAATATTTTTGTTTTATGAATTCTTGTCTTAATTTGGATGTTTATCATGTGGGGCCGTTGATTTTTGGATATAATCATATGTTATTAGGTCTTTTCGATGTAATTCTTGAGAGGTATTATTTGACTTTAGACAATTTGCTTACATGGAAAAGAAAATACATATGTTAATATATTATTTATTCATTTGCCATGTAAGTGGCGTATGGACCTCACGCACTAAATTTAATATACAAATGTGTTTAAAAATTATACTTTGGACGAGTTAAAATATTTATCGGATCACCTCATAAGTTTATATATTTATTTTAGGCGAAATACATAGACGGCCCCTTCAAGTTGTCCTCAACGGTCAGCCAGACACCTCAACTGATCTTATTTTCAGTTGGACACCTCAAGCCTTCAATATAATAGGTCAATTAAACACCCGACTCCCTCAACCCACTCGCGTGAAATACACTCTCAGATTCATGTGAAACAAACAAATAAGAAAATGCCATGTGTAATTTTAA
This sequence comes from Nicotiana noctiflora, assembly GCA_032618575.1. NCBI lineage: Eukaryota > Viridiplantae > Streptophyta > Magnoliopsida > Solanales > Solanaceae > Nicotiana > Nicotiana noctiflora. Next base: position 139,552 of record JASVEL010002911.1, read on the forward strand.
TTAAAAAATTTGCCACCTATTATAATAAATAAAAAAATAATAATAAATAAACCATAGCCTCCCAGCCGCCCCTTTTCTTCTTCATCTTTACATTTGGATTAAAAAAATGTCAGAATCTCTAAAAACATGGCCAGAAGAAGAAGAGGAAGAAAAACATGACAAAAAGAAAAAGAAGAAATTGAAACCCCACAAGTGCTCTCCCCATTTTCTCCCGTTCTAGCGCTTTGAAATGGACAAAAGCAAATTAAAGTGAGTTTTCACTTTTGGTTCGAGAAGTATATATATCGCAGTGATTGTTTAGCCTTTAGAGTATTTGTAGATACTTTAAAATGTGAAATTTTTATTTTGTATGTGAATGAAACAATTGGCTGTGATGGTTTCAAGGATTTAAAAGTTCAGTTTTAGATGTTGTAAAGCTGGGGCTGGCGGTGGATTTGATTTGGAAGAAGAAAAAGTTGGAGGGGAGAGGAGAAAGGGCATGGAGCTCGCCGGAATTAATGGAGCTTGTCGGAATAGATTTTCTAGCAAAAACATGGTTAGCAAATAAGGTCAACGAACAACGACGCTACTGCCACGATTACATCGGCTACTTCTAAAATCCAACCCAAAAGCAAAGACAACAAACACCAGAAATTCGTTGCCGACGGTCATGGTTGTTGCCGGCATCTATGGCTATTACCGGCGTCCATGGCTATTACCAAATATAAGGTCATGGTTGTTTCCCCCAGTAGTCATTCTCTATTTATTTCTTTTAGTGTGTTATATTGCAGGTTTTGTGAAGATATATATTTTTATTCATGTCTCATCTTTGCTAATTTATTGGGGGTTGTCTTTGCTTTGATTATATATTTGATAACGGTGGGTTAAGGTTTAGAAGAAAATTTTGGAGTAGAAAGAGGGAGGAAAAGTGGGCTCCACAAGTTAAATTAAAAAAAGAAAAGAAAAAAGTATAATTTTGAAAGCCTTCGCTTGCTGTCAGGCGAGTGTAGAACACACACTTTGCCATGTCACTCTAAAGGGTTTAAGTGATATACTGAAAAATAATTTAAGGTGTCCAACTGAAAATGAGGTCAGTTGAGGTGTCTGACTGACCATTGAGGACAACTTGAAGGAGCCATTTATGTATTTCGCCTTTATTTTATAAAATATGTCAAGTTTAAGGGACTGTCTAAGATTGATCTGTCTACCATTTATTAATAATTTCTAAGCATGGTATACATACTTTAAAACTCATAACAACCATAACAAGAAAGTACTATAGTCCTGGTGAATATTAATTTGTCAGCTTTATTCCATATTTTTTTTCTAAAGATTAATTAAGACATGTATATATCATATTCAAATCGAACTTATGCATTTGATAGGTCTAAGCATCGTCTTTAAATTTCTCCACAAGAAGGCGAACAACATCAACAGTAAGTGGCTTCTGATAATAATAATCAAGACCAGCATTCATAAATGCTTCTTTCTCTTCTTCTCCAGTAGAAGTCACTCCCACAATCAAGCTTACCACATCCATATCTCGAAGTTCTTGAGTTGCCTACATAATAAAAATCTTTTTAAAATACTTTTTTTTTTACATAAATTGGGATAAAGTTCAATGTCCAAGCTAAAAACAAATCACCGACAGCCCAGTGCTCGAAGCATATCGTATTTATATAGGGTGTGGCAAAAGACCGCCCTTTCAGAGGGTATGATGTGGATAGCCTGCTTGATGCAAGTATCAGCGGCTGATTCAACTTTTTGAACTCGTGACTTATAGGTCACACAGAAACAATTTTACTATTGTTCCAAGGCTTCACTTCAAAAGACGATAAACTAAAAAAAATTTAACAAACGCATACCTGACGGCCGTTCATGACTGGCATATCTAAGTCCATTAAAATCAGATCAAAGCATGCACCAGCGCGATGAACAAGAATAGCTTCTTGGCCATTTTTCGCCTCATGAGTTTCCACACCAAATTTCTTCAGAAGTCGTTTGTGTACCATTCGAACTACACGATCATCATCAACTATAAGCGCTTTGAGTTTTCTCCCACCGTTGAGGTTCTTATTTGAAGAAGACACATTGATACCATTGCATGATGACATTTTTCCTTATCGTAACACTTAAAAAATCACAAATATTATTAAATTAGCAACTTGAATAATTGAAAGATCTATTGTCGACCTATGTTACACGGACTCTCCAAAACAGCTAGATGTTGCACCCATGTCGGATCCTCTAAAAATATACTATTTTTGGTAGATCTGACACCCATCCATCGACATTTTCGGAGAGCCCGAGTATTAATATAAGTTGTAGCTCACCGTTGTATATTTTCATTATGACAAAATGTACACTGTATAGCCGCTCTCAAAATAATAGCCGAAAAAAGTATATTTGTTCTATAATTTATGTTTATATATGCATTTTGTATGTGATATATAAAAATTATGCAAATTTTATATACTTTTTGGGCTACCAAATATAAATAATTTTTGGCACGGGCTAAAAGTGAAAAAAAATCAAAAGTAAAAGTAACTACTTTGTTTGTGTGACAATTTATTACCATGTTACATATGCAAATGTCATGACACTATCAACATCCATTATGGCATATAGCTAACCTTCTTAAAACAAGACTCCTATTCTTTCAAGGTGACCATAATCTTATGTTCTTTATTATTCAGAGAAATGGCTACAAATTTTCGTTCTCCTGCTAATTAACATGCATGAAATACGAACATGGCTTTGGATAAACAAGAGAAAAAGTGATGAAATTCATATACAAAAAGAAAAAACGAAAGTACCTTTTTTTGCCCAAAATCAAAACTTGAATGCTTGACCTCTGATAATATACAAACAAGTATGCCTAGGCTCTCATATTTATATAGAAATACATAAGAAACAATGTTATCTCATTAGCCATATTTGACAAAGAACATTAATGATAACCCCAGAAGAGGAGTTACACCTGAGATTTGGTATCACACAACTAGATATCATCATTTATTTTTGTTTCATTTTGAAAATGAAGCTTTTGAAATCATGTACATGCTATATATTTCAAATCTGATTTGAATATCTGGGGATACACTTACAATTTGCATCTCTAAAATAAATCCTTGTAGTAGTAGATTTGATGTCTTTATAGATTTCATTTCAAATAGCAAATCTAATGGAAGTTTGCTTCCCCTTCTTTATCTTTTCATTACTTTGCCTTTGGAATGATTTTTTTTAGAAATTTAGGATATTTGAAAAGAACAATAATAATTTAGCTGCTAATTTTCTCGAGTTCTTACTTAGATCGGTGAAATTAATTAGATTTGATTAACTAAACTAGAGTCTTAACCATGATTAGTATAATAAATATTTCCATGTATGCATCTTAAACATTTTCTAGCTAAATTCATATTTCTATTCAAACCTAGAAAAGCAACTGGTCATGAGGGACCATTTGGTTAAGTAGGAAATATCAACAGCTATATTAATACAAACTTCTTTAGCGTATTCTCATTTGTTAAATTTCTGCATCCTAGGTAACACACAGCTTGTGTGGATGGTTGTTAATTGTTATCCATTGCATTGTATTGTTGTTTTTGCTTTGATTATAAACTAGTATACCTACCCGTGCTTCGCACGGGTGTAAAATACAATTCAAAGTTCGATTGAATATTGACGTCATAAATTTTGTAAAACAAAAGAAAATCTTTCCAATTAATTACCATCTTTCATATTTGTCTTACAATCAATATAAATATAAAAATCTTTAATAGGAAAATTATTTCAAGCTAATATATATAAATTAACTCTTTAGATCAATATTACGTATCTTGAATATATTAAACATAAAATAAATTTAAAAATTATGAAAAAGAGGAAAAACTATCTTGGGAATACAAATATGAGATGTCACCCGTTTTTTCTTTTATTTTTCTTCTTCTCAAGCCTTCTCCGTATTTGTTTCTTAATATAACTTATTGACAACTACGTTTCATGAAATTAAATTTAATATTCTCTTTGTTCCTCTCAAATAAGAATTTAAAGAAAACTAAAATGGAAAAAATAGAAATAAAATGAAAAGAGATGGAAAAAATAAAAAATCAACTAAATGTGTTTCGTCATTGACGGGATCAAATTCCCTAGTTTCTACTATTTGCCTTTTGTGTTTTCTTCTAATACCTGTCTTTTCTTTTTTCTTTTGTTTTCTTCCATAGTCCATTCCTTTCTTTAGAACATGTAGATACTGTTTTTTTACTTAAAATTGAAATCTTAATAACTTAAGATGTCTCATTTGTAAAAGCATTCACACAATAAAATCAAAAAAGTACTACTATAAAATAGTTTTGTTATGTCTCATGAATTTAATGTTAGTTACCAAGTTATGAACATAGAAATTTTAGATGGCAAGAGAACATCATGAAGTTGTTTATGATGCCAAAGTTTTCCATATACTCTATTAAAAGAAATAAAATTAAAATAAGATCAGATTTGTATTTTTTCTGTCTTACTCTTATTTTTTATATATATTTTATACCACATTTTTTTGCTCTATTTCTTTCTCTTTTCTTACATCAGGTTTCTTGTCTCAATTTCATGCTACGACATGCTTCTTTTTGTATTCGTTATTTCTTTTATTTGTCCTCGTAATTTCTTGCAAACTTCTTGCAATTTTCTCTCTCTTGTTAGCTTTTCTTATTATTTTAAACCGAACACTACATACTCTCTCTATATAAACTCAAAGGAGGAAATAAAAATGACATAATTTAAAAGGTAACATACAGAGTGTTGTAATGTTGCAATGTCGTTCATCATCAATCTTGATTGGTTTTAGTTTTCGTGCTTATAAGCCACTCTGATGCCGTGGTTCCTTTATACTCCACCCCTCGCGACTTCTTCAAGGCTTATTTAATTCTTTCCTTTCACTGTATTTTTGCACATTGACAAAGTACTGCACGTCTTTAAAATGCTTTTGTTGAAGCATATGTGCATATTCACCAAAAATAAATGCTCTGTAAACTGAAATGTGGACAATGGCCCCATGCAAGATCCAAATAAATGAATAATATCATAGTACCATGAAATAGCAAAGAGTGAGAATTGTTGACATTAAGTTGCTTCAGTATGTTCCGACAATAATAGGTGCATGAGGCAGTATCATCATGCGGCGTCAGGCAAAATCTTATTTGAAAACAAAGCAAATGTAGATAAATTATGAGGCAAAGAGAGCACTAAAACTATTTTCAATCGTTACAATTTATAAGGATGAAACCGAACAGGTGGGAGAAAGAAGAAGGAAAATAAGGAAATATAGAAAATTGATTTTGCATGTTATATTATGGATGCAATTAAAACCTTACATTTTTTAAAACAGTGCCTTCGTGACTATGACGGTGTAACCGTAAAATTTTAATCTTTTTTTAAAATTTAATTTAATAGGAGGAAAATCCCCAAAGTATGAGAAATTAGATAAATGCATTTGCTTGTGTATAAGAGGTGGCACATCACTTTGTCAAGTGCCTCCTTTATATATATATATATATATATATATATATATATATATGAAAAACTCTAAAACTTGCAAAATCTCTCTCACTCATCAAGGCAAATATATATATATATATATATATATATATATATATATATATATATATATATATATATATATATATATATATATATATGAAAAACTCCAAAACTTGCAAAATTTCTCTCACTCATCAAGGCAAAATATAAGAAATGAAACTATTATCAGAAGAAACAGGGGCAAAGAAATCTAGTATTCCCAAAGTCATCAGTTCATCAACAACAATTGAAAATCCCAATTCGACGTTTTACCAAAATTAGGGGCTCAAACAATATCATTGCAACTTAAGAGGTCCATGTATAAATTCGGATTCTCCTTAGCAGCGCACGTGATAGATCTAACAATTTTTAAAATTGAACAATAGTTGGAACGGTTTGGACTCATGAATGGTTTGAAATTTACTTCCTAAAAATTAGGAGGTTTTAACTAATAAATTGCTTTAATAATTTTTAAAAATTAAAAATGGAGATAATTGAGAGAAGTTAGAACGGTTTTGACTTAAAAGATTTTGAAATCCACTCCTATTTTGAGGTAGGCGGCAGTTTTTTTTACAAATATAATTTTTTTTCGAAATTAAAAATTGAGATAATTGAGAGGAGTTAGAACGGTTTTGACCTAAAAGATTTTGAAATTCACTCCTATTTTCGAGATAGGCGGCAATTTCTGGACTAATGAATTGTTTGAATTTTACTTCCTACAAACTAGGACCGAATATCTTAATATGCCATGTGTAAATTTATTGTGCTGCCATTTGGATTCATAAGAGCCATTTTTTTGGCTTTTAATTAAAGATATAGATCAATATTTTGAAATTCAAATTTAGAAAACAAACTAAATTTTTACTTCTTGGTAACTTCCTAAAAATTAGTCGTTTGTTGTTAAGTTAATTTTTTAAAATGTGGAAAGAAAATTGTATAGGTGTTTTGAAATTCAAATTCAAAAAATATTTTAAAAAGATAGTAGTTTTTTCCGTATTTTGAAATTTAAATTTTGAAAACAAACTAATTTTACCTAACTTTAACTTATTTGTCCTAAAATTACCAAATGGCATTTTATTAACACAACACTTGGCAAATTCTTATGGATGACTTCTTTCTTTTTAATAATAGATAGAAGATAGGCGTGGTAAACGGGCAGGTTGGGTTTTATATGGTTCGGAACGAAAACGATGAAAAAAATAAATAATTTATTTGATCCGACCCATATTTAATACAGATAATAAATAGGCTGACCAGCGGATAATATGGTTACTCATATTATCCATGACTTCTTGCATATGATCACTTTTGAGAGAATTTTTAGTCTTCCTAACTTGAGCAACTCCCAATTTGAGGCTTTACAAATATAAAATTTAAACTCTATCGGTTATCAATTTTCTAAATGGATAATATAGTTCTTATCCATATTTGACCCATTTTTGTAAAGTTCATTACCCAATCCATTTTTTTAATGAATAATACGGATAATTAACTATTTTTTTTAAACCATTTTGCCATCCCTAATTATAAATCACATTCTATTATAGTGTATCATTAAATAATTCATTGCACAACAATAAAATGACTCATCTTATGTGACAACTGACAACCAATTTAATTTTTGTTGTATCACTACTGTAGATAATTTAGCCTAAATATTATCAGATGTAGAACCTTAAACTCTACTAAGCACATTAATTCTGCAAATATCACTTTTAACCGCAACTGAAACTAATAACATCCGAAATTCACAAAAAGTGTATGAAATTTGTACTATCTTTTTTTACATATAACATACAGAAATGTGCGCGCACGCGGGCAGACAATAAAAAATAGATTTTCAACTATTATTTTGGAAGTAGATATATTTTCTTTTTCTTACCTTCCACGTGTAGGGCTATAGCAAGAACTAGGGGTGTACAAAGAAAACCGATAAACCGCACCAAATCGGTAATCCGAGTCAAAGCGAAAAAAAAAGCTCGATCATGTTTTGATGGTGGAAAAAATAACCAGATCATAATTTGTTTGGTTTGGTTTTAACTTAAAAAAGTTAAACCGAAACCAAACCAACCCGATATTACATTTATTCAATTTTTACAATTATTTTATACATATAAATATTTATTTTTAATACAATTCATAAATATTTCTTAAACTTTTTCACAGTTTTATCTTTAAATATATTATTTCATATTTGGAATAACATTCTTGAATGGTCCAATAAATTTTATAGTTCATAAAGGTAGTAATTCAAATAAACTTCACATCAATATTAATGCTAACTAAGAAAATTCAATTCAATGCTAGAAAGTGTGAATATCTATTTTTTAGTTTTGCATTGTTTATATTGAAAATGCATAACTTAGTTTATCTTTTTCTTTAGTGGTGAGTTGTGTAACTAATATACTTGTACTTAATCAAGCATGACTTATATAGTACTTTTAGATCATATTAATATTTATTATGGCTTATTACTTAGTAATATTTTCTTTATGAATTTTAGTATTTTTTGTTATTGAATATTTTAGTACAATGCTATGACTCATCTCATATTATTGTATTATTTTCTTGAAAAATATATTATACAGTTATATCCTTGTAGGATTGGAGAAGTATGTGGAGCACAAGTTATATACTTGTGCTATGAAGACTTATCGAAAAAAAACCCGAAAATCCAAGATTGAAAACCCCGATTTCGTTGATTTGGTTTGGTTTATAGATATAAAAATCCGACACTATTAATTTGGTTTGGTAATTGAAAAATTCGAACCAACCCGGACTATGTATACCCCTAGCAAGAACTAGAGCTAATTTAAAAAAAAAGGAGAACATCAAAATTGACGAACAATTACATCCCGCCAGATCAAACTATAATTATCACAAAGCGCACTTCATGGGCGAAGTAGTCTTATCAATCATTGGCCAAGAAACTATAAAAAATTGCAGGTAAAATGTTTATATTGACATGCCAATCTTTAAATTGTCCAGTGAGAATAACCAAAAAGATAGCTTCTACAATTGCTTGTTGACTTGGTCCTGCTTTAGTATGAAAACAATGCGACATGCGGTAACTTCAGTAGCAGAAAGGACCATAACTGAAACAACATTAACATAAGTCCATTCTTCAAGCGACAGTTTGGACTGCTCTATCAAAACTTTCTTCAGCAGATGCCGCACGCTTGACAAGAGTGTGGTCTGGGTGCGATAATTTCAGCTGGCTGCAAAAACCAATCACACGAAGCAGTCCATTGGTTAACCATTATTACTACCACGAAAACAAATTGACACTCAGTGTAATAGGGGGGTCGTCTCCTGAATTTCGCTAAACTCATGAGGCTAATGAAACTAAACAAGGAACTAGAAGAAGCTGAACAGCCTAGATTAACATGAACTTTTATGAACCAAACCTTCCAAAGCTGCAAATCAATGATATGACTTAATCTGGCAAATTATAACATGTAATTCTTTCATAAGAAAGTTAAATAAAATGATAACAATATTACTCATCATACTTGAGATAACGGGCAGATGGTTTTCCAAGGTGAAGACTGCAGACAATCAGATTGGCCAGTGTTTCTGGATCCTTTGCGTCCTGCATAAATCAATAAACTTCCAAGTGATATAGGAATGGAGGAGCACATTCTTGAATATTTTCACAAAAACTGTGGGAATATAACAAGACATAAAAAAACTGCTAAGTAATAAAAAGCTTCATTGATAAAAATAGAAGAAAATGATAATATCAAAGTGACCTTGTTTAAGGCTTCAAGCAACAGCGTCTCAGCTTCGTCGAAGTTACCCATGTGCATGCAACAAACAGCCTTTCCATTCAGGATTAAGCTAGTCATCTGATACTTCTCAGAGAAGTCTTGGAAAATAAGATATGCTTCTTGTATCTTTGAACCGCCCTGAAAATAAATATATTTATGAATATTCTTGACTAAACAGTTTTAGATTAGGCAACCAACAATTGGAATTGTTATGTACCACTGCCAAGTTTAACCATGCATTTGCAAGTTGAGTTAGTGTATGATCTTCATCAACTTGCTGCATGATTCTCAACTGTTTCTCTGCATAATCTGACCTATGCATCTTAATCAGTATCTGGACGTTCAAAGCATGCCTGCATAAACACATTTAGTAAGGGAAATGAGAAGTACTCTCATACATAAACTCAATTCTCAAAGCAGATGGTCGGAAAAGAAAAAAGTATTCGAGACCACAAATACATAAAAGCAGAAACACAAAAACGTTAACACTACAACATTTCCAGTTCTATATCTTAAGAACCTGGCAAGGTATATCTAGAAACAATAACCAGGTAAAGCAGGAACGGAACGACAAATTCTGTTTGAAAGGAAGCTTCTCAATCTAGCTTAATTCGAATTCAACCATGATAAGATATAAAGATGTGTGAGTCTACAATTTCTTTAGCCAAAACTCTCCAGGATGTGATCACTGTCCACAAACTTCAAAATGATGAAGTTCCATTCATTAGAATATCGTGATTGGTAAAAGCAATTAAGAATTAACTAAAAAGGACAACATAGATATTGAAAAGTGAAACATGGTGTACAAAGTGCACAAACAGAAATAGACAATCAAACAAAAAAACTGGAAAGAGCCACTTGAGAATAGGACTGAGGGAAGGGTTTAGTTATACAACAACAACAACAACAACAACAAACCCAGGGTTTAGTTGTAATTCCTCAAAAAAGAAATTATGTTATTATATCCTCTTTTTAATACTTCCTGGTAGACGACCATTGTCTCTATCAAATCTCACATAGACATGCCTTTAGTCTCAGAATGACGGCTTACCCAATTCCTGACACAGAATTTTGAATAGCACTTGTCCTTTGTTAAGGAAAAAGAGTAAGCCGTTTAGAAGAATAGAACTGAATTTAGACATACACAAGCATGAAGCACCATAGTATAATACCATGACAATACTCACAGAAAAACAAAAGCAATGAATCCATCACACAAAGCAAATTCCTCAATTTTTTCTACATTTTAGCATAATGACCTTCTAAGCAATCATACAACAAAATAAAGGCGTAATGGCTTCCTGACCACTTAAACTTGTACCGGTATGTAAAGCCGACACCTGAACTTATATTTTTCTCATTTGAACACTACAACTTGACGGAATGAATACTAACAAACACATTTGACCATTGACCAAGCCTATGTGAAAGTGGCACAGCTAACATGGCTAAATTATGTACAAATCACGCTGTCAAAGCGCGTGAATAGTTTTATTTCTATTAAAAAAATATTAGAAATAGAATAAAAACAATTAAGAAAGAAAAGAGAAAAAGAAATAAAAGATTTTTCTCTCCCCTGCTCTTTTTCCCTCTCCTTCCACCTTTCTCATCTTCCCAAGCAAACTCCCAACCTCATCATGTAAAATTTTTTATTTTTTGATGGGGTTAAATGCGGTGGTTAAAGTCAACTGGACCTTCACGAGTAATCCTACCATGGTTAGGTTTGCTCAATTTCACTCCTACCATGGTTAGGTTTGCTCCATTTCTCAGAAGTTTCAGTGCATGACTATAATGGTGAGAAATTCATGAGCAAAGGCAATGCATTTGTTGTCCACGGTGGCAGCGAAGGAATTTACGCCTCTACTCCTAACTTCACTAATTCTTCTTCTTCCTTTGACTCTTTCATTTGGTAATCACTCTCTCAGAATGCAATTTATCCAGATCTGTGTGAAAAAATTATTAATTTCATATGCCAGCAAAGGTTGGCCTTCAGTTGAGTGAAGCACAGATAGCTTTGCAAGCTTTGCCTACTGATACTAATGGCTTATTTGAGGTAAAATCTCTGATCCTTTTTCTTTATGTTTGGATATGATAATGTTACTAATTTTGTATAACGTAACGTCAATTTCTTTTTAAAATAATATAGGACTCAAAAATACACTTGTCATATAATAAAGACCAAACATATGACATGGCATTCATGTCAGCGCGATTGGGGAACACTCTCAACAGAAAGTGTTTATTAGTATTTATTCCATCAAGTGTTTATTAGTATTTATTCCGTCAAGTTGAAGTGTTCAAATGAGAAAGAATATAAGTTCATGTATCAGCTTTACAAACCGGTACAAGTTTAAGTGGCCAGGAAGCCACGCCCAAAATAAAAGTAGCAACTCACAATTCCATTGTTCCACCAGCATTTGTGTGCTTCAGAGCTTCATTGTAATCCTGCTCATGCGTGAACACAATTCCAGCAATAAGCCTTAATATAGGGTTGCTTCCTATGGCTGGGTCTCCTAATAATTCATGAAGACCAGCAATTGCTGTTTCCTACAAAATAAAGAAGAAAGTTATTACAAATTACCCTTCTCTAGTCCATAACAAATAGGGAATAACACTTCTGCAAAGAGGAAAATTGAAGATGTTAATAAATCATTTTCCAATACTTTCAGTTAATTACAAAAAAAAATGATTCATTTTATTTGATCAGGGATCATACAGGAGAGAGACATAATCTCAACTCCTCTCAACGTGTATCCACAGAAAGGATCCCGTAATGTCACTGAACTGAAATTCCTAAATTGCAACATATACAATAGATTGGATGTAGTTGAGTTGTACCAATCATGTCCAGCATAAATCCATCAAGTTTATGGATCGGGACATGAATTCACAAAAGGCAAAACACTATATGTTACATAATATGTCATTAATCAGGGGTATCTCGTACTTTTAAGAAACACAGAAAAAGAAACTAGTTAGTTTATCAAATTAAAAGGGATTCAAAAAACCTTAAGTGACGAAGGTACCCAAACAATAACATTGGAATCGCACGTCACCCTAAATATTTGGAGATGAAACTAGCTGAAAGATGGTAAAAGAGAAGGATAATAAGATGGATCGCTAAATTTTACCGCTGGGAATTAAATTATGTAAGGAACAAACACAATTAACAATTGGAAAGTCACTCTTATATCCCCGGCCCCATCCCCCAAAAAAGGAAAAAAACCTTCTTAGTTGGGGCTCAATTTTCAGTCAGATCTATGTGTTAACCTAGGCGGACACCTTCAAAATTACGGATAACAAGACGCAGTACTAGCATTTTATTAAAAGATCACTGGAGTAAAAATGAGAAAATGGAATAAAAATGTTCACCTTATTATCAGGGCTAGCAAGGTATAAAGCAAGCAATTTGACAGCCTGAAGTGGAGTAGGAGCTGATGCATCGATCTCATTGATCACAAGCTGCAATGAGAAAAAGAAAATCTGGTAAATGCAAACAGAATTTACAATCACAGAAAAAACTCAATCAAATCCCAAAATAATCAAAACCTGGTAACTGCCGAGGGCAATATAAGATCGGTAAACAAGAGTGTCTCTTTCAACGGCGTCGTCCTGTGAAAGATTGGGAACATCACTGTTGTTAATTGCGGCTTGGTATGCACCTATGTAGAAGTTGTTCCTCAATCCAAACAACGGGTCTGGTCCTGCTGCTGCCATTTCTCAACTGTCCTTTTTATTTTTTTCTTCTCTAACACAATTCTGTATTCCTTCTTTGCTAGTATTATTGTTCAGATTCAGATCTCACAAAAAGGCTTTTAAGAGGAGAACATTGAGCGAAGAGCGTTAGGAATTATTTGGGCGGGCCTCTGCTTATTGGGCCGGATAGCTTCTTTCTTTTCCCGGAAATGACCGCTTTAACTATTTTGTTTAAAATATAGAGAATTTTTCACATAGACATTCATTAAGACCTACAACAACAAACAACAAACAACAACAACCCAGTATATTCCCACAAAGTGGGGTCTGGGGAGGGTAATATGTAGACATGCCTTACCTCTACCCAAGAGGGCAGAGAGGCTGTTTCCAATCGACCCTCGGCGCAGGGGAGAGAAAGGCAAACAAAAGCAAAAACAAAAACAGCATTAGTTACACCAACATACATCGCATAAATAATTAACTAAATATACGAGACATACGTACCGTAAATATACCTGCATGCAATAGTATTAAAACAATAACTACCAGAAATGACTACCAAAAGAGAACGCAAACTAATTCTCTATGGGTGGCCCTACCGCACCTCGCCCACCCCGGAAAGGAGTTCGAAAAATCTAGTAACCCAAATCTAGGAGCCCCTACCCTACAACCCTGATACTAGACCTCCACACTTTCCTATCAAGGGTCATGTCCTCAGAAATACGCATCCTGGCCATGTCCTGCCTAATTACCTCTCCCCAGTATCTCTTAGGCCTCCCTCTACCTCGCTTCACACCGACCACCGCTAGACGTTCACAGCTCCTCACCGGGGCATCGAGGCTTCTCCTCGGCACATGCCCAAACCTCCGAAGCCTCGCCTCTCGCATCTTCTCGTCCACTGGGGCCACCCCCACCTTCTCCCGAATATCTTCGTTCCTAATCTTATCTAACCTGGTGAGCCCGCACATCCACCTGAGCATCCTCATCTCCGCAACCTTCATCCTCTGAACATGAGATTTCTTCACCGGCCAACACTCCGTCCCATACAGCATGGCAGGTCTAACCACAGCTCTATAAAACTTCCCCTTGAGTTTATGTGGCACTTTCTTATCACACAGGACCCCTGATGCAAGCCTCCACTCCGACCACCCCGCCGTTATACGGTGAGTGACATCCCCGTCTATCTCCCCGTCCCCCTGAATCACCGATCCAAGGTATCTGAAACTATCCCTCTTGGCTATGGCCTGAGATCCAATCATCACGCTCCCTCCCACTTCGCTCGGATCAGTGCTAAACTTGCACTCCAGATATTCTGTCTTAGACCTGCTTAGTTTGAAGCCCTTAGATTCGAGAGCCTATCTCCATTCCTCAAGCCTTCTGTTAACACCGGCCCTCGAATCGTCTACCCGGACTATGTCATCAGAAAATAGCATACACCAAGGCACATCCCCTTGAATATGCCGCGTCAAAGCATCCATCACCAAGGCAAACAAGAGAGGGCTAAGCGCAGATCCTTGATGGAGCCCCATAACCACCGGGAAATGGCCTGAGTCGCCACCCACTGTCCTGACCCTAGACTTAGCTCCATCGTACATGTCCTTGATTATTCTGATGTAGGCTTCTGGCACACTCTTAGCCTCTAGACACCTCCATATCACCTCCCTAGGGACCTTGTCATACGCCTTCTCCAAGTCGATGAACACCATGCGCAGGTCATTCTTCATATCCCTGAATTGTTCCACCAATCTCCTGACAAGGTGGATAGCTTCTGTAGTGGACCGACCCGGCATGAAATCGAACTGATTCACGGAAATAGATGCCGACTCCCTCACCCTGGCCTCGATCACCTGCTCCCAAACCTTCATGGTGTGGCTTATTAATTTGTTGCCCATATAGTTGCTGCAACACTGGATATCCCCTTTATTCTTATACAAGGGCACCACTGTACTCCACCTCCATTCCTCCGGCATCCTTTTAGTCCTGAAGATCGCATTGAACAACCTGGTGAGCCACTCCACTCCTCACTTACCCATACATTTCCAGAACTACACCGGGATTTCATCCGGCCCGGTCGCTCGACCTCTACTCATCCTACGCAAAGCCCCCACGACCTCTTCCACCCTAATGCGCCTACGGTATCCTAGGTCTCTACGACGCTCTGAGTGCCCCAGCTCCCCTAGTTCTATACTCTGGTCCCCCTCCTCGTTGAGAAGGTCTCGGAAGTACGCCTGCCATCTCTGTTTGACTTGAGACTCCCCCATCAGGACTCTACCATCCTCATCCTTAATGCACCTAACTTGATCCAGGTCCCTCGCCTTCCTTTCCCTTACTTTGGCTAACTGGAATAACTTCTTGTCCCCGCCTTTCTCCCTGCCCCCTACTCACCCCCGCCACGGCCCCCACCCCCCGAGGACATGACCGTGCACTTACATCCCCCGCTGCGACCACTATCCCTACAACCGACTATGGTAATAGAGACGCACACCCGGACAAAAGGGAGATACCACAGAATGCAAACTAGATAGCAACAGAGAGAACCCCACAAGAAATGCTAACGAGAGCACGAAAAAAAGGTTTACAATTTAAACGAGGGCGGGAGGTACCAACTCCCGGTGGGAAAACCTGAAGATAGACGCCCGAGTTCGAGTGCTGCCTCCACTTGCACGTCCCGTCCAGTGTTGCTTAGCTCTTCGCTCCCAAAATGCCGCAAAGTCGCCTTGTCGCATGTCGTGAGTTTTACCGGAACGGGTAGTTCTGTTGCGTCCCGCCGAGAACCTGCACAAACACAAAAATCAACCCAACAAAAATACGGGGATAGGGACTGCCTGAAAGTGGAGTGGGAGGTGGGGGAATATGAGAGGGAGGGGGGAGGAGGGAAGGGAGAAAGAGAGAGGTGAGGAGAAAGAGGGAAGGCCGAGGGGGGGCTGCCGGCAAACTCGCCGGAGTTGGGGAAGGGTGGTGGAGAAACTGAGGTGGGGAGGGGAGGGGGGCTGGGTAGGAAGACTGTGGGTGGGAGGGGGGAGAGAAGAGAGAGAGAAAAGAGGAGAAGTGACCTTACCTGGGAGGAGGGTGAAGGCGGCGGAGAGGGGGTGACAGTTGAGAAGAAAACAGAGAGGAGGGAGAGAGAGAGAAAGTCGACCGTTGAGTGATATTCATTAAGACCTAATTAGCAATAAATAGAAATCATTTCCTATATTATGTGATATAGATATGTTTTACGTTATTTTATGATGTATATAGTGTATTAAACGAATTGGATTCAATAATACAACATGTAATGACGCCGTACAAACAGGGATACCTGTAAAATCATGATCTGTATTTAGGTGTATTAAGCTGTATTAAGCGGGAAAAAAATAACGTTTCAGCGCAAATCATGGGAAGGTGAATCTGTATTTAGGTGTATTAAGCGGCGTCATTTCACAAAAAAACGGGAGTTATACCATAAATTGGTGAGAGAAAAATATTTTGTACCATCTAATAAGGCTTAAATATAGGAAAGTATTAAATTTAAATTTTTTGCTACAAAATAAAAAATATTATTATATTATGTAAAATCTTAAAAAGGTATTTATATGTTATAAATAGGGTACTAACCTATTCTATATGTGATAAAATTTCCTAAAATATATTCACAGTTTATAATATATTAGAAAATTTATTAGCTAATTTCACTCAAACATCAAGACACGATGTCTTTAAATTTCAAAACATTGTATCCTAAAGTTTAAAAACTGTATTCAGAAGTTCGAATCTGAATTTTAAATTAATAGCAGCTCAAAAATTCATGACACTAAGTCTTGAATTTCCTAATTTAGGATACTTAATCCTAAAGTTTGGATAAATTGGCTAATTTATAAATATATTTATAAATTATGAATATATTTTAAATAGCGGGCTTAAAAGTGATTATTATTGTACTTTGGCCTTTCTTTTCTTCATTATATTATTTTATCTCAAAATTTATCTGTAATTTCTTTAAATATGATCACTGCATTTTTTTTGTTTGTAAGTAAAGTCAATAAATATTATTTTATTTCATTGAACTTTACCTGTTGTATTAGCAATGATAAAATTATTTTTTGCATTATTAAAATGACTCAACTATGTGTTAATTTCTTCTTATACATAAAGCTCAACGCATGGAACGTCAAATTTTCGACATCGAAAACATTCTCTAATAAAACATAATTGTTTTATTCAATCAATTCTGATGGTCTCAAATAACTTAATTAACCTGAAACATTCTCTAATAAAACATGATTGTCTCATTCAATCACCTCTGATCGTCTCAAATTAATAACAAGTCGTCATCGAACTTACAACTTTCAAACAAGATCAAAATAAAACCAAGAAAAAGAAAAATCTGATAATTTCAATAATTGAAATCGAAAGTCCTATATATTTTGATGGCTAAGAGAATCTAAAAAGGTGTTTATGGCTTCTTAATTTTTAGTGTTGGTGAAGACGGATAGGAAGTCCTTTTTCTGGTGTAGGCATCATATCACCAACAACTTTCTCATCTGGTGCTACTAATTCCCACCTGTATTTCATTACTACATTGTGAAGAAAAGTTAAAATTGCAAGGCGAGCATACTCTTTCCCAGGGCACATTCTTGGTCCACCCCCAAATGGTACGTACGTGTATGGAGTTGGCTCGTCGCGTTTCTCGTATCTTGATGGATCAAACTTTTCAGGGTCTTGAAAATATGCAGCATTTTTGTTTGTGCTGCTTGCTGTCCAGTAAACCTATACATGTCACATTAATTCATTAAACTTTTTTTTTTTGGGGTCAAAACTCATTGAACTCTAATATCATATTGCAAGATTATATTGGCTCAAGAGTTTGGAGGAATATTAATAAGGATTAATATATCAAACAAGGTTGGTGGAATTTGGTCGCGAAATGTTCAGATTAGTGGATCATTACAGAACGTTTGACCTTTGACCCAATTAATTATTAAAGGTTGAGATAAGATGTGAATTTCTTAATTTATTAAAAAACTTCAAACCATTTGGACGCTCTCTAGTTAAAGTTGAAAAAATAAGTACTATTATATGATATAGAGATTAGAAAAGCTTATTTGGGTTTTAAAATTGTGATCAAACATAGATTTCACTTGAAAAAAATGTAATGAAAATATTTTTTTTAACCTGAATACTCTCCAAGCTATTTTTCAAATTTAAGTCTTTTATTTCAAATGAAACTAAACTAAAAAAGACAGTCCGATGCACAAATTATCATGTATTCACTCAGAGTCCAAGAAAGGGCCGCATGCAATGTAGACAACCTACCTTAATGCAAGCATTAGTTACTGTTTTCATGGCTTAAATTCGTAACTTATAGGTCACACGGAGATAATTCTACCGTTGCTTCACAGGCCCCCCTTCTAAACTATTAAAAAAATGTAAAATAAAATAGTGAGATGGAATGTACCTTCCAACCCTTGGGGATAGAGTAGCCAGCATAGGTGAAGTCTGTTAGGACTTGTCTAAAAGTACCTTGAAGAGGTGGAGTTAGCCTCATTGTTTCACATATCACATTCCATGAGTACTTCATTTTTTGCATGTCCTCCCATTCCAACACTTCTCCTGCCTTCTTTGCCCCTGCAATCTCCTTTTGCTCTGCATTATAAGAGAATTTAATTAAGTTTTATAAATCGATAAAATAAATAATTAGTCAAACTTAAAAACCTTTATTGATAAACATTAATCCATAACTTAATAAGAGTACCAACTAATTAACTTGTTATCACATGTTAATATTCACTTAAATGTAAAAATGATCATCATCAAAGAATGTGGTACAACGTACGGGCTGCTCTTCCCTTAATCAAAGGTCGAGCCCTTAGTATAGAAAAATCTTTGGTATAAAAAAATCCGGGCTATGAACAAGTCAATTGTTTCTTTTTCTTTCCTTTAATAATCATATACTATGAAAAAATATCATGAAAACTTATACACGCTACATTCAAGACTTGACCTAGATTTACTAATGCCAAATTATATTGGAACTTCTCATGTCCACTAGAAAGGCTTACTTGCAAAAGAGAATTTGTGTAAATCTTTTAAAAACTAAGTACTATAATTATAAGCAACTATCCATGATTGGTGGTGGTAAGTGGATATAATAAAGGGTAGTCTGATGCTAAGCTTCCGTTATACCCTACATTTATGGGTAAGTGGATATAATATAAAAAAAAATAAAAGGAAAAGAAATGAATAAATAAATAAAAACGTGAGACGAAGAGGATTTACATACCAGTCAAAATCTTTTCATAGATATCAGATCTATGTCCAACATATTTCATGAGAAAGGTTATGGTAGTAGCAACAGTGCTATATCCAGCAACTAAAAGTCCCATAATTTTATCAGCAATTTCATTCTCATGCATGAATTTCCCTTTACTATCCGTAACAACTATCATATGACACAATATATCTTGCATTTTCACTCCATTTGCCATTTCTTCTTTCTTCTCTTTAATCACACCTATAAGTTCTCTTCTAACGGCAATCGCCGCCTTATTCGCTCGATAAAACGCCGTCCCTGGATAATTCAAAATCATCGTATGTAACCCTAAAGTAATATCATCAAAAGAATTCACGAGTTTCGTTAGCCTTTCTGAATTATTTGTGCCAAGAAAGAAACGACAAGCAAGTGTTAATGTCAAAAATTTAGCAAAAGGATAGGTTTTAATCTCATGTTTGCCTTCCCAATGAGATTTCAAAAGCTCTTGTGTTATTATATCCATTTCTCCCAAGTATCTGGTTAGAGCTTCGGGTTTTAAAAACCCGGGTTGGCGAATCATAACCCGAGTAGACTGAGAAGGAGAAGAAGAAGGAGAATTTGATTGGTAGGATTGGAAAAGTTTTTGCATGGAGTGAGTACGAAATGCAGTAAAGAGTTTCTCTTCGTTTGAGAAGAGGAATTTATGACCATTAGGGCCACAAATTACTGCTGTTTTTTCTCCCATTATTTTAGTCTTGAATATATTAGGAGAGTATTTCTTCATCCTATCACTCACAAACTTTTCAGGATTACTAAACAAGAAGTCTATAGTTTCGCCTATTAAAGGCCAACCAAAACTACCAGGGGGAAGTTTGGTTTTATTAGAAGAACGACGTTTGTGGACAATAGCAGTGAGGATTAGAGAGAAGAGAACAACGACAAGGGCGGAGGGATCAAAAGAATCCATGGATGGATGCTTATTTTTACCTTGTTCCTACTAAGAACTTAATAAGATGTGTTAGGCTGCTAATTAAGTTTGGTGGATGCGTGCCAATTATATAGAAGAGGATTGACCTAATTAAGTAATTTCGAAAAAATAGGGATGAACAAAGAATTATTTAAATATACTAGTATCTATGAACAGTTTAAGCATTAAATCATTTAAAATCCGAAAGATATTACAACATCATAATATGTGAGTTCAAAATGAAAGGATATCACCAAATCTTATACGAGTAAAAATATCAATTCAGTCATGTTATTTAGATAATTACTGCGATGACCTAGTATGTCATCTTTAATTTTAACATTCATTTATGTGTTCTGAAACCTTGAATATCACCATTTAGCATTCCTCGACTAGCTAGCACAGTCCGTATATTTCTGGGAAACTTTTATGTGAAAATTTGATAAAAATGTGACATTGTGCTTCAACGTTTTAAGCAAACAGATCTGGATCAGTGTTCTGACGGTTCCTGGGGACCTGCATGGTGATTTAGGACTTGGACGTATGTACGGAAGTTAATTCGGAGATCTCTAGCGTGAGTTATCGGTGGTCTCTAGCGTGAGTTATCGCCATTTGTTGAAAATTAGAAGTTTGAAAGCCTAAAGATTTTAAAGTTTGACCACAAATTTACTTTTATTGATATCGAGCTCGACTTTCGATTCCGAAAGTTGGAATAGCTCAGTTATGTTGTTAAGGACTTACCTATAAAATTTGGGGTTATTCCATATTGATTTGACATGTTTCGGCGTGAGTTATAAAATTTGAAAATTTCATAAACTCACAAGTCCGAATCGAGGTACGAATTGTAGTTTCAATGTTGTTTAATGTGATTTGAGACCTCGAATATGTCCGTATTATATTACGGGACTTATTGAGAAATTCGGACGAGGTCCCGGTTCTGGTGAGTTTTGGACGAGATTCAGATCGTTTAGAGTATGTTCAATGAAGCTGGTTCTAGGCAGAACCTGGTGCAATCGCACCTGCGAAATATTGATCGCATGTGCATGGCCGCTTTTGGGGTTTTCTGGCCGCTTCTGCAACGAAGGAAATGGCCCTATCTTGCTGCTTCTACGGAGATCTTTATGCAGGTGTGATACCACTTCTGCGGCTAACGGATTGCAAATGCAACTAGCTCGCTTCTGCGGCTTCATTTGCGTTTATGTGCAGTCACAAATGCAATGCAATCCTTTACCTGGCACCCTGGTTCCGCAAATGTGAGCCCCGTCTCGCAAATGCGAGCTCACATATGAGAAAATAATGTCTTCAGATGCGAAAATTCTAGACATAATGCTTAAAATCGGAAGTTTGTCATTTTTACACATTTTTTAGTTTTAAGTCTTGGATTTAAGCGATTTCAAAGGAATCTTTCAAAAGTTCGGACTGGGTAAGTGTTACTTATCCCATATTGATTTTATTTCATGATTTTTGATACTTAATTATATCATGAATCCATGAATTTAATTGAAGAAAATCAAAATTTTACAAAATATTTCAAAAATAAAAATTTAAGATTTGAAAGGCAATTTGATATCGGAAATTGATAATCTTTGTATGATTGAAATCATATCGGAATGGTTGTTTGGATTGCGTAATTTTTTGTCAAGTGCCAAAAAGCGGGCCCCACGTTGACTTTTTCGAAAATGACTTAAATTAAGTCTCTTTCGAATTGTGAATAATTTCTAAAGCTCCAATTGAATTGTTGGCTAATAAATTGATAGGTTTGGTTGAATTGGAGATTAATTTGAAATGAATAGTTGTGGTCGAGGGATCACTTGAATTGAAAAGCAAGGTAAGTGTCATGGTTAACCTTTACTTGGGAGAATAGAACCCTTGACTTATGCGTTATGTGAATTTCATGTGTAACGATGTTTAGGTGAGGTGACGAGTGTCTATACATTGTCAAATTACTTGTACCTTATTTATCCATATTTCATAAATTGCTTAATTGTTATATTAACTGTTTCTCTTATCTTCATTGCTTAATATTATGCCTTGAATTCATACTGAATTGATACATACTCATTTGACTTATGTGTCATAGTTGCTATTTGATATTTAGCATTTTATAATTTATAAATGCCTATTTCCTACCTGATTCCATACTTATTTGCTACTTGTTCCTACTTGATTCCTAAATAAATCATAATAATGATATACCTTGTTGCTCTCAGTTTCGTATTAATTGTTGTATTTTTTGAAGTAATTTTATCTATAAGTAATGATAATTGGTATTGTACAGAATTAATTGAAAAGATATATTGGGGATCGGGTTGCATGCCGGAATAAAATTAAATAAAAGTTGTATTGTCGGATCGGGTTGCACGCTGCAACATAATTGAATGAAAGATTATATTGTGGGGACGGGTTGCACGTCGCAATAGAATGATAAAACTAATAATTGGTTATGATTGCTGAAATAGCTTCTATTGTTGATATGAGTTACCTGCTTTATTTTTATTCATGTATTCCTGTTATTATTATTATTATTATTATTATTATTAAACTAGTCCAAAATGATGATATGATGTGTCAAAAAATAGCAAGAGAGGCTGAGATAGTATATGAAATGAATGAACATAACTGAGTATGCAATTCAAACAAATAATTCGACAACAATATGACCGCAGTGGGTCCCAAAAGAATATGCATGTAACCTAGATATAGTTTCTAACATGGATCACAATTCAATAGCTATAGTATGTAGAGATTTCATGGTTATAGATAAGATCAGATTATTACACAGTATCACAAAAATAACATAATCACAATTCATATGGTGCACGCCCACACGCTCGTCACCTAGCATGTGCGTCACCCCAACACCTAACACAAAACATGTAATTCACAATTTCATACCATCAGCACCAAGTTTGGAAGTGTTACTTACCTCGAACAAGCCAAATTATCACGACTGAATTTTTCACTCTCAGGAGTCATGATAGCGCCTACTCGTAAAAGCTAGGCAAGCCAACTATTAAGGTTCTAGATGGTAACAATCAATTCCAAACAGTTATAAGAAGAAACTAAAGTTAAACAAATGGTAAATGCGAAAGAGTTGTAACATAATAAAATAAACCAATACCAGTCTACCGACAGATCAAATGTCACAACTTCACGAACATCTACGAGTTACTACAAATACTGGTATGAAAAGAAAGTACAAATGTTCTAAAAAATAAAAGAGACAATAGTGCTATGCGGATGCCAACATATATACTTTGGTATCCCTAGAGTGAAGGTACCTACCTCAGTTTACTTACTGGGTCCAGTACCAAAATCTGCACAAAAGAGTGACGAGCCTAGCCTCAACAAATTGGTGATGAGGCTAGGACACGACAATCAAATAAACCTGCGTAGTTAAATTATATACAGACAGAATCATAATAACATGACTCAACAGAATAAGGTGGGAAGGGACATGATGCGTAGCATAACAGATTCTAACAATAAGCCAATAAAGAAGCATTAATAATGAGGCCTAATGAACATTATATCTAAATTAACAAAATAATGGAATGGTAACACTTGCACAGTATCACCTGTAACAACTCGGCTAGTCGTTTTAAAATATTACACCTCGATCCCTTATTAACTGCTTTTCTCATGTTTGTTTCTGCTATTTTGATTTGTCGGGATGTCTAATTTTGAATTTTGTAGTCCCTAAAAGAGAGCTTAAGCTTTAGAATTTGGACCGGTCGGAGCAGTATGAAGACAACCTCAGAATAGAATTTCATTAGTTCTGTTAGCTATGTTGGGTGATTTTAGGATTAAGGGCGTGTTCAAATTGTATTTAGAGGTCCGTAGCTTAATCAGGCTTAAAATACTGAAAGTTGAATTTTTTAAAGTTTCTGGTTTGATAGTTAGATTTTGATATCGGGGTCGAAATGGAATTCCAGAAGTTGGAATAGCTCTATAATGATGAATGTGATGTGTGCGAAAAATTTCATGTCATTCGTACAAGGTTTGATAGACCTTTTGATCGAAAGCATAAATTTAAAGTTGGGTCCCGCAAGTGTGGAGCCGCAGTAGCAACACTAGCATCGCAAAATCAGAAAAAGGCAGAGCCAGCAGGGACCACAAAAGTGCCACCGCATCTGCGTAAAAGTGGTCGCATGTACGGAAGCTGGATTTTTAATGAATTGTCACAAATGTGACTTTTGTTCCACAAAAATGGGACGCAGGTATGGTCTAATGGCTGCAGAAGTAGATTTGCTGGGCAAAAATAAAATATTTTGAGGCTTTGAAATCAAAAGATAAAAAATCGATTTGGAGCTCGGGTGAGGACGGTTTTTGGAGAATTTTTAAGAGGAAATCAGTGGGTAACGATTACTAATCCTTTTCTAGTTGTATTCCTATAATCTAATCCTAGTTTGTCATTTAATTCTGGATTTGGGATGAAAAAAATGAGAAAAAGTGGAGAAAAGTTCTTAGGCCTAATTTTGGGGTTACAATCTAGATTTTGGATGTCAGATAGAAATAATTTTGGTATAAACGAACTCGTGAGAATATGAGGATTCTGAATTTGTAAATTTTACTCGATTCCTAGAAGTGGGCCCGATGACGTTTTGGTTATTTTTCCCAATTTCGTGCATTAGCTTAGAATTAATTAGTGTAATCAGTTTCTTGAAGTTTTATTTATATTCTACAATTTAATTGAATATATTTGGCCATTTGGAGTCGGGTACTCGTGGAAAGAGCGTAGTTTCGGGTTGATTTTAAGATGATTCGAGGTAAGTGACTTGCCTAACCTTGTGCGAGGTAACTCCCCTTAGGATTTGATATTAATGGCGTTTGAAATGCCTTGTACATGAGGTGATGAGTGCGTACTTATGCTAATTATTGAAAATCTTGCTTTCATTTAGTAACTAATATTGTCTTCCTTTTTTATTTATACTACTTGCAATTTAAACACGCTGTTAGCTTATGGAAGCATGTCTAATTGACTTAATTGCTTATCTGCTCAAACTGTCTTATTTGGATTATGTACAACATGCTAGGTTAGAAATACTTCTTTTACCTTGGTATGAAATTTTAATTGAATTGAGTATTCTTCGTGTTGTTATTGTTTGTTTACTTTGGGACTACGGGACGTTATCCCTCGAGATCCCCCTGCCTATTTACTTTGGGACTACGGATTTGTATTCCAGTAGACCCCTTGTACTTTTATATTGGAACTATGGGACTGCACCTGGTAGATTCCCCTAGTACTGGGTATTTATATTTGAGACTACGGATCAGAATTTCGATAGATCCCCGTGCACTATGAGTTGGACTACATGATGGTATTTCGGGAGATTCCCGGGATATTTATATTTGGGACTACAGGGCGGTATAATGGGAGATCCCTTGTTGTTATCTCTATGTTGATCTGTCTTCTTTTTGTGATTACTTCTGTCTCTGTAGTAGTTGTTGTTATTCTTATTATCCGGTGTTACTTCATACTGTTAGCATTTAATTATATTGTCATATTTTATACTGTTTTATCTCGTTTTTCCACTATAATCAGTAGTGCCCTGACCTTCCTCGTTACTATTCGACCGAGGTTAGGCTTGACACTTACTGAGTACCACTGTGGTGTACTCATGCCCTTTCTTTGCATGTTTTTCATGTGCAGATCTAGGTACTTTGACTCATCCCTACTACCATTGAGGCGAGGTGATCCATAAGAGACTTGGAGGTATATCTTCCGCGTCTGCAGACCGGTGAGTCCATTTCCATTCTCTCTCATAGTATTAATCCTTATGTATTTACTTTTGTTATGACACTTTAGAGTTAGAACACTGTAGTTATTCCACAGCTTGTGATTTCATTAGATGTTGAATTTTGGAAAATGTAGTTTCAGTTTGAGAGTTTGTATTGTATATGCTGAGCGGCATCTTTAAATCTCCACTATGTTTATTCTACAAGTTTTTATTTATTTTATTCTGTTATTTATTTTTTGGCAATTTGTTAGGCTGACCTCTCCACTACACACGAACTGAAGGAAAATTCTTCGATCTCAACTAACACACCTGCCAGTCCAGAGTGGCTACCGGCTCCTCCTCATAGGTCAGGTCCTTGTCCAACTGGACAGTGCTGAAGTCTAACACATAGGATGTATCGCCGTGATACTTTCGAAGCACGGACACATGAAACACTAGGTGCACGACTAATAAAATCAGCGGCAATGCAAGTCTGTAAGCTACCTCTCCCACTCGATCAAGAATCTCAAAAGAACCATCGAATCTAGGGCTTAGCTTACGCTCTCCGTAAATGCCACACCCGAAGCAACACTCGCTCTCCGACCATAAATACCATATTGCGAACCTTACGATCGTCATAACTCTTTTACATTGACTGAGCTGTACGAAGCCTATCCTTAATGATCTTAACCTTATCCAAAAGTCATCCTACGTACCTCAGTCAGAAATGATAGATATGGGCATACCATGAAGACGAACGATCTCACGAATATAAATCTCTGCCAACCGCTCAGAAGAATAGAAAAGTGCCACATGAATGAAATGTGCTGACTTAATCATCCTATCCACAATAACCCACATGGCGTCGAACTTCCTATAAGTCCGTAGGAGTCAAACAATAAAGTCCATAATGATAGACTCCCACTTCCACTCAAGAATCTCAATCTTCTCAGACAAACCACCAAGTCTCTAATGCTCGTACTATACCTGTTGACAATTCAAATACCGAGCTACATAGGCAAAAATGTCATTCTTCATGATCTTTCACAAATAATAATGTCGCAAGTCTTCATACATCTTAGCAGCACTTGGATGAATGAATACCAGGAACTATGGGTCTCATCTAGAATCAACTCATGAAGTCCATCCATATTAGGCACATAAATACGACCAGACATCCTCAAAACTCCATCGTATCTGATTGTAACCTACTTGGCATCCCCATGCTGCACCGTGTCTATAACGAAAAGCAAATAAGGATCATCATACTTCAGATCTCGGATACGCTTAAATAATGAAGAACGGGCGACTATGCAAGCTAAAACATGATTGGACTCAGAAACATCCAAACTCATGAACTGATTGGCTAAATCCTAAACATCCAACGCAATTGATCTCTCACCGATCAAAATATACGCAAGCGTTACACCCCATATTTCCATACGTGAAAGAACGCCATAAGTAAATTGATGTAAGCTTAAAAAGGATAAAATCCTTCTACAAGGCTAAGGAAGGTTTATCGAAGTGTTAAGTAAGTAGGATGAATGAGGCTTTTTAATCATGTTTTAAATGGGTTTAAAGTTATGATATGACAATATATGATGTTTGGATATGAAATATAAAGTTTTGTAAAATTTGGATTGAACTTACGGAAGTATCGAGTTAAGATTTGCCTTGCAATGAGCCATTTTGAGAAATTTACTTCGTAAGCTTTATGATGTCTTTTTGGGACATATTATATACCAAAATGAAGGTATTGGAACCTTGTTTCCATTGGTCTAAGCCATTTATTCATACAACATGATTTCAGATAAATATGGATTTTTAAAGTAGGGTCGCCAAGTCAGGTTGCCACACTTCGGAGAAAATGGTAGGTTTATAGGTCAAGTTACGATGTAGTTTTCTCACAATATGTTGAAAGTTACAAAGAAATCTATATATGGAATTAAAAATCCATCTGTCTAGTTTCTAATGCTGAAAATTATTTGTGAATACAATACTGGAATAGAGAGATACATGTGTCCAAAGTTGCACTAATCAAGTTGTCAAGTAGGCACCTTACCCACCTGCTTGGAGAATTGAGGTGGTGGGCTTATAAGTTGTATTTATCTATTAAGTTTCGTTAATATACAGAGGTTACTTACACCAAAACACTATCAAAACTCTCTAAGAACTGGTCCAAGGTCCCAATAACCAAACTCAAGGAAACAAATCAAATCATCATCAAAGATGTTAAAGACTACTAGAGAGTTCTTCTACGGTGTTGTAGTGTGATTGAGGGCTAATGTGAGATAAGTTGAGATGGCGTTTCAAGTTGTAGCTGTTGTCCAAGGTATGTATTACATATTCTTGATTGTTCCTAAGGTTAATCTTGTGTTGATTGTGTTATTTGAGTGGAAAACTATAAACTGCACTTGAAGGAACATGGGATACAATTGTCTTTTTGGTTGGACTGTTTTGTGGCTAAATATATGGTTAGTGGTGGCTGGAAATTGTGAGAAATAATTTGATAATGTTTTAGCTGTTGTTGTTAATCTTTTATAGGTGATAATTAAACTGACTGAAGAAGAAAAGATGAAAAACATGTGATTGACGATAACAATTAAGGTGCTAGACGTATGAGGCTGTTTTGGAAGGCATTTTGTGGATGTCCTAAACTAAAAATAATATGGTGCATATAATTATGATGTTCTGAAGGTTGTAAACTAATTTGTGAAATAAGATTTAGATTCAAGTTATATCTTATTATGAGTAAAAGCGAGCTTGCTGCTTAATATGATTGTTAAGATAATTAGAAAAACTCATATTTATTGTTATTGTTGTTGTTGGTTATAGTTGTAATTGTTGGGCTGTTGATGACCTTTTGTGGTTATGGGTTGTATTAAAAATAGGGGAGTGCTGTCCGATTTTTCTTAAATCATACGACTAGTCAAATACGATGGCATGATATTATATGTTAGCGGGAATATCATTTCACTCGTTGTAAATGCAGGAAGTTGTGATGAACTTGGTTGAGTAATAAGGAAGAGATCATACATGTATTTTATGGTTAAACCGTCTTTCATTTGGCATGATCCGTGCAACGAAATGTAAACATAGTATTATTCCATGAATGGTTCTACTCTTAGAAGTTAAGGACGTCTATATTATTCATTCGTGTAAAGTGATATTCAAGTATATCAAACTATTTTCCTAAGTCTCTATTAAGGTGTTTGATAAAGATGTCTATAATATAGTAATACATGCATTTACAACAGAGCTATGGTCGGTTGGATAGTTACATATTTACCATCGTGCTATGGCTGGTTGGGCAGACATGCATCTTCATTTACCACTATTTACGATTAGTCGGGTAGTCATGCATTTACCATTGTGCTATGGAAGATTCGGCAGTTAGGTATCATTATTTACCACCGGCCGGGAAGTCATACCTTTACCACCATGCGACGATTGGTCGGGCTATTACCACCGATTAGTTGGGCAGTCATGCATCATTCGATATGGATAATAGGAACAGTCTCAAAGAGAAGTATATATATATATATATATATATATATATATATATATATATATATATATATATATATATATATATATATATATATATATATATATATATATATATATATATATATATATATATATATATATATATATATATATATATATATATATATATATATATATATATATATATATATATATATATATAGAGAGAGAGAGAGAGAGAGAGAGAGTTTTAGGTTGATTTTTATATGTCTTTAATTAATGTTGACTTATTGTTATATTTCAGTACTGTTTTACATACTCAGTAGATTATTTGTACTAACGTCCTTTTGTTGGGGATGTTGCATTCATGCATGCAGATATGGACAATCAGTTTGATAAGCCCTCATAGTAGACGAGGTTAGAATTCAATGAAGGATTGGTATAACTCAACCTCATTCGGAGTGCATCCGAGCCAATAATTTATCGTGACAGAGTTTTGCTATAGACTTATGGGTAGGTTGATACCATGTCCCGTTTGACTATAAATAATCATAGAGACTTTGTAGATGGAGGTCGATTTTATACAGTATGTTAGAGACCTTGAAGGCCCATATGTATTTATGCTTTGAGAACGATAGTTTATTGATATAATATTCTCCCACTTACAGCTATGCACTACACGTTGTTGCCATGTTGACCCACGATGGTCATAGAAAGAATGAGTTACAGAATGGTTCTCTCGGGCCAATAAGGCACCGAGTTCCAGCCGCGCCTCCACAGGTTTGGGGCGTGACATCAAGGTTGCCCATACTGGCTGACTTCTTACTCAAAGCATCAACTACTACATTGACCTTCCGTGAGTGATACAAGATGGTGATGTCATAGTCTTTTAATAGCCCAAACCACTTCCTCTTACTCAAATTTAGCTCCATTTGCTTGAACAAGTATTGAAAACTCTCGTGATCTGTGAAAACCTCACATGACGAGTCATATAAATTATGCCTCCAAATCGTCAGCACATGAACAATGACTGCTAGCTCCAAATCATGAACTGGATATTTGTTCTTGTAGATCTTCAACTGTCGTGAAGCATATTCAATAATCTTGCCATTATGAATCAACACCGTACTAAGTCCAATACGAGATGCATCACAATACACTGTATATGGTCCTGAACTTATAGGTAATACCAACATCGGTGCCATAGTCAGAGCTGTCTTGAGCTTCTGAAAGCTCGCATCACACTTATCCGACCACCTGAACTGGGTACCCTTTTGGGTCAACCTAGTATCGGGGTTGTAATAGATGAAAACCCCTCTACAAATCGACGGTAATAGCCCGCCAAACCTAAGAAACCCAGGATCTCTGTAGCTGATGTGGGTCTAGGCTAGTCCTTGACTGCTGCAATCTTTTTGGGATCCACCTTAATACCATATGCGGATACAACATGACCCAAGAATGCTACCAAACTCAACTAAAACTTACATTTTTAAAACTTAGCATATAATTCTATGTCCTCAAAGTCTAGAGAACAACTAGAAGATGATGGTCATACTTCTCCCGGCTACAAGAATAGATCAAAATATCATCAATGAAGACAATCACAGGGGAATCCAAATAAGGCTTGAGCAGGGTTCATCAAATCCATGAAAGTTTTTGGGGTATTTTCCAACCCAAATGACATCACTAAGAACTCATTGTGACCGTACCGAGTGCGAAAAGTTGTCTTAGGGACATCGGATGCCCTCATCCTGAACTGATGGTAGCTAGATCTAAAATCAATCTTCGAAAACACTTTGGTACCCTGAAGCAGATCAAACAAATAATCAATCCTCGGCATTGGATACTTATTCTTGATGTTGTTCAAATGTCGATAGTCTATGCACATCCTCATCGATCCACCCTTCTTCTTAACAAACAATATCGGCGCACCCCAAGGTGAGACACTAGGCCTAACAAAGTCTTTATCAAATAGGTCTTGCAACAGTTCTTTCAATTCTTTCAACTCTGTCAGGTCCATACGATATGGCGGGATATAAATGGGCTGAGTGCCTAGAGTCAAATTGATGCAAAAGTTAATATCCCTATTGGTAGCATCCCCGACATGTCTGAAGGAAATACTACTGGAAACTCATGAACAAAAGACACATAATCCATTGAAGGAACCTCAGAATGAGAATCATGAACATATGCCAAATAAGACAAACACCCCTTTTCAACCATACGCCGAGCCTTTATATAAGAAACAAACCTACTAAAAGAATGACTGGAAGTCTCTCTCCAGACCGATCGAGGAAAACTCGACAAGGCTAAGGTCATAATCTTAGCGTGACAGTCTAATAGAACATGATAACGGGATAATAGTCCATCTCTAAAATGACATCAAAGTCTACCATATCGAGAAGTAAGAGATTTACATGGGTCTCAAGACCCCTAATAATAACCACACACAAGTGATAGACTAGATCTACAACAATAGAATCACCCATCGGTGTAGACACATATACAAGTGCACTCAAAGAATCACAAGGCACAACCAGATAAGGGGCAAAATAAGATGACACATAGGAATATATAGACCCCGGATCAAATAGAACTGAAGCAACTCTACTACAAACTAAAATTGTACATGTAATAACTACATTGGAGACCTCAAATTCAGGTCTAGCTGGGATAACATAACATTGGGGCTGGCCCCCAACACTTTGAACTACATCCCGAGGAAGGCCTTTTGCTGGTTGGCCTCTACCTCGAGCTGCCTTAATGCCACCTCGAACGGCCTGACCTCCACCTCTAACAGTCTGATCTCTACCTCTAAAACTTCGACCTTACCTTTAAATGGTTGAGCGAGCTGTGGAACACTCGGTTGCTGAACCATGGCACGAGAACCTTGATGCTGAGTGATGCTCGATGCTTGAGGGCTAAATCTAGCAATATTCCTTGTATCGCTACAAGTATAACAAGCCCTCGGCTGTTGAGACTGCTGACCCTGACGGCCTGAATAACCACCCGAAAACTTTGGAGAGGTAGTGCACTAATATGAGCTAGTGATGCACTGCAGGGAAATTGATCAGAATACTGCATATAAGAACCGTGACCACTTGAAGTACCGTGAGAAGCCTGAAGTGCTACATGAAACAGCCTGAAGTGCTACATGAAACCATCTCAACTCTCTTTCCCATATTGTCTACATCCTGAAAATAAATCTCACTCATTGTCTCCTTATACATTTATAATTGAATCGGCTGAGCGAGTCCCTCAATGAACCTCCTCACCCACTATATCTTGGTGGGACGTATGATAAGAACATGACTGTCTAAGTTAATAAATCTGGTCTCGTACTAAGTAACAGTCATAGAACCCTACTGGAGGCGCTTAAACTGCCTGCGATAGCTCTCTCTCTCTATGAATGATAGGTAGAAACTTCTCTGGAAATAGCTGAGAGAATTGATCCCAAGTCAAAGCTAGTAACCCAGCAGGTCTATCCAAACAGAAATGTCTCCATCAAGTCTTGGTAGAACCTGACAGATGAAAATCAGCAAAGTTGACCCCATTTGTCTCTACTATCCCCATGTTTCGAAGAAACTCGTGATAGTTATCCAAATAGTCTTTGGGATCCTCTGAAAATGTGCCAT
The DNA here is from genome assembly GCA_032618575.1 of Nicotiana noctiflora. Classification (NCBI taxonomy): domain Eukaryota; kingdom Viridiplantae; phylum Streptophyta; class Magnoliopsida; order Solanales; family Solanaceae; genus Nicotiana; species Nicotiana noctiflora. Next base: position 172,611 of record JASVEL010002911.1, read on the forward strand.
CATAAGTATTAGTGAAGAGCTTGGTGAACTTATCCAACCTCCACAAGGCGTCAGCAGACATGGCTGCTTCATCACTAGTTTAAGCCACAACACCCGGCTGAACTACCCCAACTGGCTGAGCTGCTGGAGTCTGAAACTAGGGATCCTTCTACTCCGGAGTTCGAGTAGTGGGAGTTTATGCTCCTCCCTTATCCTGAGAGACGACTGGTGCTATAGGAAGTAAGCTTACCTGGGCGACACTCTCTATAAGTCCCACTAAATTGACCAGATCATCCTGGAATATCGGGGTAGCAATAAACTCCTTTGGGACTTGATCTGGACCTGATGTAATGGTCTGGGCTGGAGCCTCTTCCTCAAACTCTACTTGAGGCTCTACCGCTGGTGCTGCTGCTCTGGGATGAGCCCCTCCCCTACCTCGGCCTCTAGCATGACATCGGCCTTATCCTCTGTCCTTCATAGGAGCTGCCACTAGGGGCAAACACGTGTTATTGCCATCTACAAAAGAACAGAGTAGAGGTTCAATTAGCATTGAGAAGTCAAATCGCACAACAAAGAAGAATAGATGTGAAGTTTTCCTAAATTCTATAGCCTATGGGGATAAGCACATACGTCTTTGTATCGATCCCCCAGACTTTACCTAGCTTGTTTGTGAATTGTGAGACCTAAGCAACCTAGAGCTCTGATACCAACTTGTCACGACCCGAATTTCCCACCCTAGGGAGTCGTGATGGCGCCTACCCGTGAAATCTAGGCATGCCAACTATTAGGGTTCTACGCGGTAGCAATCAATCCCAAACAGTTATAAGCAGAAACTAAAGTTAAACAGATGATAAGTGCGGAAGAGTTGTAACATAATAAAATAAACCAATACCAATCTACCCACAGATCATGTGTCATAACTTCACGAACATTACGAGTTACTACTAATATTGGTCTGAAAAGAAAGTACAACTATTTTAAAAAAGACAAAAGACAACAGAAAACTAAAATAGGGAAGGGGGACTTTAGGCTCTATGGACGCCAGAAGATCTACCTTGGTCTCCCTAGACTAAAGGCAACTACCTCAGCGACTCACCGTTCCAATGCCAAAATCTACACAAAAGAGTGCAGAGTATAGTATTAATACAACCGACCCCATGTACTGAGGAAGTATCGAGCCTAACCTCGGTGAAATAGTGATAAGGCTAGGACACGACAATCAAATAAATTTGTACATATATCATGTACAGATAGAATCATAATAACATGACTCAACAAAATAAGGTGGGAAGGGAACATGATGTGGGGAATAACAGATTCTAACAATAAGCCAATAAAGAAGCATTAATAACGAAGTATAATAAATATCATATCTAAATCAACAAAATAATAGAACGGTAACACGTGTACGACATCACCCATCGTGCTTTTCCTATCATCCTTACCATCTGAAATAATAGAAATGGCACGTCATCACTCTTCATGCATTATTCCTCACAATATCGGCACGACATCACCCTTCATTCATTAACTCTCAAATCATGGCACGATATCACCTTTCATGCATTAACACTCATAATATCGGCACGACATCACCCTTCATGCTTTACACTCTCTCACAATATGATACACGACATCACCCTTTATTCTTTACGCTCTTCCTCACCAAAACGATGGAAAAACATATGTCACAGTAAGGGAATCAACAATATCAACAAAACATCACGGCAAGGGATCAGCTATAACCAATCCCGTTTCAACAATTTCCTTACAAAATAAAACTTCAGTTTGAGTCAATACTGAATAATACTCGATAACCAAGAAACTTTCATAAGCTTGTTCAACATTACTAATCATCAATTGAGCATGATTGGTACATAATAGGTTCACAAAATCATGATATAAGATTCACGGGCATGCTTGACACCAATGTATAGATACTCATCACCATACATATATATTGTACTCGATAGAAACACATAGAAAATAAATCACAACTCATATTTTTGCTCAAGCTACGTTAGGCCAAACACTTACCTCGATTCCACGGATAACTTAAGCCTCTACTACTGTTTTACCTCTTGGTTCTACTTCCAATTCACTTGTATCTAGTCACAATTTACTTAATGATATCAATAAATGCTAAATAAACCAATAATAATGTATGAAAATAAATTTCCCATTGATTTTCCCTAAAAGTCAAAAATCGACCCTGGACCCCCTTTGTCAAAACCCGAAGTTCGAATCAAAATCCGATCACCCATTTACCCACGAACTTAAATATGTAATTAGTTTTGAAATCGGACTTCAAATCGAGTTCCAAATCCCCAAAATTTAAAAATTCTAACTTCTACCGAAAACACCCAATTTCCCATGAAAAACCCTAGATTTTGAAGTGAAATCATGTAAAAAGATGTTATAGATCGAAGAAAATAAGTTAGAAGTTGTTTACCTATGATTTGGAGAAGAACCTTTCTTTGGAAAATCGCCCAAGAGAGCTTAGGGTTTGAAAAGTTATAAAAATGGAGAAGAATCATGTCAAAAATCCCACTTAATAGGTCTCAAATGTCGCAATTGCGAAGGAAAACATCGCAGTTGCAAAAGAAAACATCACATTTGTGATGGGCTTCGCAATTCCCAGCCAATGTTCATATTTGTGAAGAGGTCTTGCTCGAGCTTGGTTCACATTTGTGACACTAGGGTCGCATTTTCCAAACCTGAGCACTTCGCATTTGCAAAGCCTAATTTCTCAATTACCAGATCACAGGTTACTACATAACTGCAATATACAAACAATTTTCCTAAGTCCAAATTCACTGTGTGGCCTATCCAAAACTCACCTGAGCCCTTGGGGCTCTAAACCAATCATGCACACAAGTGTAAAAATGTCATATCACATATGGACTTTCTTGTGCACTCAAATCATCTAAATAACATCAACAACTACGAATTAAACCTCAAATTCATGAAATCACTCAAGAATATTAAAATTTTCATTTTCTCAACTATTGATCTGATTTATAACAAACCAATTCTGTTTCTTACCAAGTTTCATAGATTCAACATAATTATTATTTTATACTTGTACTGGGCACCAAAACCAGTATACGGGTTCGATACCATCAAGAAAATACATCATTTCACTTCTAAAAGTGTGACGACCCGGCCCGTTGTCACGAGAATTATCACCCCGTTATGTTGTAAATGCATGTTTGATGATTTTTTATATCTGTGTTAGAGTCTATCGGGTGAGTTAGGAGTGAATTGGATTGAAAATGAGGCATATAGCCTTTGTGAAAGAAACTTGAATAAGGAAAGTCAACTCGGAGTTGACTATTTGGTTAGAGGGCTTGGAATCGGATTCTGATGATTCGTTTAGTTCCGGGAGGTGATTTGTGACTTAGGGGAGCGATCGGAATTGAATTTGGAGGCCCGGTGTAGAAATAGGCTTGAATTGGCTAAGGTTGAATTTTGGCGAAATCCGAACGGTAGGTGAGATTTTGATCCGGGGGTCGGAATGGAATTCCGACAGTTGCAATAGCTTCGTTAGGTGATTTTGGATATGCCTGCAAATTTTCAGGTCATTCGGACATCGTTTGATCGGGTTTTGGATTGAATGTTAGTTTTGAAAGTTTTGAATAAACATAAGCTTGAATCCGTGTGTAATTGATGATTTTGATGTTTAGGATGGTGTTTTTATGATTGGAACAAGTCCGTATCGTGTTTTGGAGTATGTTGGTGGTTTTCGTTGGGGTCCCGGGGTCCTCGGGGTGAATCCGGACCATCATCCGGCATTTTTGGAACATGAAAAGTGTGCTGTAAATTGCAGATCACTGGGCACAATTTAAGCCTTCACGATCGCGGGGATGGGGATGCGATCGCGTAGAGCTGGGGACTAAGGCATCGCGATCGCAGAGTAACAGTCGCGATCGCATAGAATTAAAAGGGTGTACATCGCGATCGCATGCTTATCTACGTGATCGCGTAGAAGAAGAAAGGGGTCCAGGGGAAATGAACTACGCGATCGCAGGATTATGGACGCGATCGCGTGAAGCAGGGTGATTGTGCATCGCGATCGCGTGAAGGATGTCGCGATCGCGTGAGTCCGAGATTTTGAGCATCGCGATCGCGTGATGAAGATCGCGATCGCGTAGAAGAAATATGTCTGGCAGAGAATAAAAATCCAGAATCAGAGAGTTACGGGTTTCATTCATGAACCCTCCATTTTTGAGTTCCAAGAGGAGAAATTGACGGGAGATTGCTGGGAAATCATCGGGGTTTCGTTGGAGGTAAGTTTTGTGGCTTAATTACATCATTTTAACATGAAATCCTTGGTTAATTCTCTGTAAATGGGAGATTAAATGTGGGTTTGAGCCCTAAGCCTAAATTGAAGAAAAACACCGATTTGAGTGGGCAAACGGAGTCCGATTTTGGTAAATTTTATATGTATGGACTCGTGGCGAGACGAGGGTTCCGGAAATATGAATTTCGTAAATTTTCGGAATGTGTTCCCGGGGCTCGGGTTTTGACAACTTTGGGAATTTTGATGTAAATTGAGTTGTATTGATTGGGTGTCGTCCCATTGGCCTAAATTGTTGTATTTTTACTGTATTTGATCAGATTCTACGCGTGCGGAGCTTGATTCTCGTGGCAAGGGCATTGCGGAGTAGTCGTCGCGCCGTATTGAGGTGAGTAATAGATGTGGGTGATGACCAGCGGGTTCGAAACCCCGTATACCACTTTGTGACACTGTATAGCGGCGAGACACGCACACTCTTGAGAGTGCGGGGTCGATCATGAATTGGAGACTATATATATTAGTCCGACCTGTTGATATTGTATTATTGGCTATTCTAGAGCCGTCGAACCTCCTTCTCGGATGGTTGCATATATATATATTGTGATAATGGCCACTCTTGAGCCGAGGAACCCCCTTCTTGGGCGGTTGAGTATACATGTGGGCCGTGAGCCAGTTATTGGATCCCGCGAGGATCGTTATCATTGTCTTATCATATAGACATGCTAGTTTACTACTAGTCCGCAGCTATTTTTGTTATTATGCCAATTCCAATCTCTGGAACTTGACATTACTGTTTTCCAACTGAAAAATGATAAAAGAGTTTTCAAAAACTATTTTTGAGCTTGCGAGGCTGTATCTGCATATTAGCTGACTAGTAGTGGATCGGGCTGCGCGCCGCAGCAGGATATATGTTGGATCGGACTGCACGCCGCAGGAATATCTCTATGAGATGTGCTTGGGCTGTAGGAGCCCCTCCGGAGTCTGAACCCCCACGGTGAGCACGGGTACCCAAAATTGGAGTCGGGCTACGCGCCGTAGCGGTCATATCATGCATTGCATTGCATTTAGCTACATCCGCTAGCTGTTATGCTATTTATTGGTATTTGTTGGTACAGGTACAGTGAAGATTGATTCTATGACAGGGTAGCCGATTATAGCTTTACATAGTGCTTTATTGCGGATTTCTTATCTGCGCTGTCTTACCCTTGTTTATTACCACTGAGTCTGGCAGTACTCATTTTACTCCCTGCACCTGGTGTGCAGATCCAGGTACCTCTCAGCAGTGATCCAGTAGCTGTGCGAGGCGACGTTTGTGGATATTCGAGGTAGCTGCAGAGTCCGCAGGACCCGATATTCCTTCCTACTATCTTTTGATTTTGTATTGACATTTCTTTCCGCACTTGGTATTTTTATAAACCTTTATACACTCGTGTTCAGTAGAGGCTCATGACTCTTGACCCTTCGGTCTATGGGAGTTAGTATATTTTGGGACTTGGTTTCCCCGTTGTTGTACTATTGTTTCATATTTTGAAATGCTTAAATGGGTTAAAGAGAGCTTCTAGCTCCGTTGTTGATATTGATTGGTCAGGCTGGCTTAGCAATGTGCTGGGCGCCATCACGACCGGATTTGGGGTCGTGACAAGTTGGTATCAGAGCCTAGGTTTACTAGGCCTCATGAGTCTTGAGCCGGTTAGTAGAGTCTTGTGGATCGGTACGGGGACGCCTGTACTTATCCTCGGGAGGTTGCGAACCTTTAGGAAACACTTCACATTTCTTGGAATTCTTATCGTGCGCACTTGATTCAGCTTGAGAGATAATTTTTGAAATTCCTTCCACACGTCTGTGTACGCATCGAGCGCTCGGTAATGTAATTGCCTTATGGCTTGTGATTTCTCCGAACGAGGGGAGAGATATAATCTCTGTGAGTTCATGTTGGGCCAATCGGGATGACTTGAGGCTGGACCTTGTTTATGACTTGAGCATTGAGGTGCTGATTTTGTGAGTGGTGGCAATAGATAATGTACTGAGGGTTTGAAATCCCGTATTTGCACTATAAAGTGATGTCCTGAGATGGAACACGCGTCATATGACGAGTGTGGTGGTATTATGACTGGGGATTTGGACTTGATCCTCCCCGATTGATAGATTACTGTGTATAATGACTGAGACTGGCTTATATCGATGTATTTGGGCTAGTAGCCGTGTTTGGGGCCTTGTGCTGATCTGTAGAGTATTAGGGAGGCTTACTAATGGATGAGCTGTTAAATTTTCGACTCTTGTCTAATCTGTTGTGTAACTCCGACCTATGGGCGTGGTGAATATTTACCATATCTCTTAATTGGAAGGTAAAGTGCCTTATGTGTAGTGGAACGAGTTCAAACTCGGGAAGACTAAAGTGATTATGCTATGTGTATCCTGGTGGAAGGTATTGTGCTGAAATGCTAAATTGAGGCGAGGTAGGTGGGTTGATTCTCATGTGTAATTGAAAGGTATTGATATGTGTTATGATTCGAGCAGATACAACGCAGGTTCAAGTATAAATTGTGATAATATGATTCGTGTAGTATTGAGATTTAATGTTGTTGAAATACATTGTGATGTTTTGTTGAGTTGTGGATGTATTGTTAGAATGGTTTGGTGATTCTCTGGCAGGTGGATAGGCCAATTTACAAAGGAAACTCTGCCGAAATTTTTGGAAAATTTGGGACTTAGAAAAGATTTGGTCACCTAAAGAAGGGGCGTAACTGTTGTGTGTGAACGAATGCAAGAATTGATGATTCGAACCTCCGCCGAAGCTTGTAAATGACTTGAGTTTAATCTAACTAGAACTTTGTTGCATCTTTTGAGTAAGAAGGCTATGAGTGGCTAAAAGTGCTTTGATGTATGACTCCGAGCTAAGTTGGGGAGGTTGTTATTGATCAACTGATTGCACTGTCGTGTGTTGTGTTGGCTCTGTCTCTAGGTATGTTGGGAAATTTTGATAAAGGTTATGGTGCTTCGTAGATGTGAAGAAATACTAGGATGTTTTGAACTACTGTTGGTAAGGAATGTTCGGTGTATAGAAAAGAAAGATAGCGAATTGTACCTGTGAGTAATCATGTTCTGCGATGTCAAAGTTCTAACAAAACACGAGTGGTTCTACTCAATAGGACAGTTGAATTACAGCTGAATAAGGGTGAATGACGCATGATGATAGTCTTGCGGTGTTCAAGACTTTGCTTGTAACGATAGGTGTTTTAAGATTGTGTATGTGGCTAAAGATAGCGGTTTTAGTTGAGAAAAATCAAGGCTTGTGTTATATCATGTGAATGATGGAATTCTAGGTATCCGTATTGGGAAGTAATGATAACAAAAAAAAAAATATATATATATTTCGGGAAGTTCATCAAAATAAAGTGTGGTAGAATGTGGTACTTTTGGGAAACATTGAGAGAGTATTCAGTGGCCTAAGGGTCTTAGACCGTGTGGTCTTGTGTACGAGTCTTGTGTGGTAAAAAGGGTTAAGGCATTGTCGTACTACAGTAAAGACTGATATGAAATTAGAGATGAATCAGAAAGGAAACTGGGTAAATGGAACAACTTGTTAATAAACCAGAATGGTATGATAAGGAATACGATTAATTCCTGGTATATGTTTGAAGTAATGAGTCTCGCAGATATTGTGCAATAAAGCTTTTGAGTGCTGGCAGTTGTGTAACTTGATATAGGTATAAGGACTTAGTCCTGACAGTTAAACTTATGCAATGAATGGGAAGAAATAGTTTGTGATGTGTTTTATCATGGTTTGAAGATGAGTATATTCCTATCGATATGCGAAGCGTGGAATGTGTAATGAGTTTTCTTCTATATGGGATCACGAAAGTCCTTGACTAGTTGAGTGCGCCAATGTTGAGGCGGAGGAAAGGGATATGAATTTTCATGTTGTCTTAGTGTGATATGGTATACACGATGTGTTATGGAAAGTTGATAATGGTATATTCTAGGTTTTGAGATCAGTTCATAATATATGGAAAGTCAATAAAATTATTGAGCAGCGCGGACAACTGCCGGTGATTTAAGAAAATGGTACTGCTATTCTAGTAATTTGGCAGGGTATATGGTGCAAAGGGACAAGGTAATGTAAACTGATAATATCCATGGTAGGGTGGTATTCTCTTGTTGGATCGACTAAAATAATTGAGTCGTTGATGGCATAATGAAATTTCTGAATGGCTGTCGTGGTATGAATGGACGCTTGATGTGCGTTATGTATATGTACGGTGAAATACGGAATCGGGCATAGTGATTCATATGTTATATATGTGTAGGAGACTTGAAATTCTCGTTAATCCGCCTATGCAGTAGTTGTATATCGTGTGCATCGACACCGTTTTGTGATTATTGGAAATCGGAAGCCTTAGAGGCTCTCTCTTGACTTGATAAAACGAATTCGGATTATGATACTTGATTGCTAGACTGGTTGACATAAGCCAGGTCGTCTAGACAAATGTGATATGGACTATGTCGGAAAATGGCACAAATTGCGTAGCAGAGAGCATCGGAGTATGCTCCAACAGAGTAGTTGTACCCAGGACCAGCGGACGGCTGGTAGGCATTGCTTTGTCAGTTGGACCTTAGTGGCGGATGTTAGTGTAGAAGTATCTACCATTGATTAATTCTGGTATTGAGGAACTTTGTCGGATGCGTTTCTTGTGGCCAAACTTGAGGCTATATATGTTTATTATGATGAGTAACTTGACTCGACGCGTATTTATTTGACGAGGTTTACTTGGATCGGGTGGCACTCCGCCACAGGTATGGTATCCAGATCGGGTGGCACGCTGCCACGGGTATGTCATTGGAGCGGGTTGCACGCCGCAACAGAATATTGTGAAAATATAGTTAGTTATATGTTACCTGGTATACAATACCTCCTGGCTTCTGAGGAAGAGTCTGTATTGAGTATCGCTTGGCGAAAGGCACATCGGTTGTGTTCTTTCAAGATTTGATAGCATACGTTAATTGTTTCACCGTGGGTGAGGTTGATTGCTTGGGTTCAGACCTAAATATGTGTGTGGCTGATCGTTTTGAGCTTGGTAAATTGGGGTGCTTCATGAATAATAATGTTTGGATAAAATCATGAATCGTGGCAAGGCCGCGTGATGTTATGACCTCTCGAGGAGGATTCAGGTACTTTATTTCTATAATGCGAGACGCGGTCTCAGTTCTATATTATGATGGCACAGATGGATTAAATTGCAGCTCTATTTGCGGGAGACAGTTGTCATGAATTGAGCTGTCATGATTCGAGTGTGTGCATACGTTTCTATTTGAGCCTATGTTGTGCTCGTCGCGGCTTAGGCCGGTGTTGAGGTGTCTTATCACCAGTGCGGTGTGTTATAATCGAAATGGTCGTTGGAGCCAATAATGAATGTGAGTATATGTGATTTCAGTTGGTTAGAAAGGTAATACCGAGATTTGGGTCCGAAATCTGTTGTGGTATCAGTTAAAAGTGAAATGGATTCATGAATGGTTGACCTGAGAGATGGGTTCGATATATCGCGTGTTTGGTTGCCGTGGGCATGATATGAAGGTGTTGGAACAAGACTCTATCTAATGGAAAAGGTTTTTCAGCTAGTATTTGGTGATTGTGGCCAGTTGTTGTGATTAGAGACTATCGTCTCGAGTGATTGGGTTGTGTGATACATCATATGATCTCACCCGGAGTAGTGAATATGGGTTATTGTAGTGGATTCAAGTGTATCCTGAGTATAGGCATGGGATTTGCAATTGGCATATGATTTCAGAAAGTACAATGTGATTTATGGTTAAGATGGTCTGTGAAATTTTGACTATATGGTGTTTTCGGACTTATGTGAGATAAGGGTGACGTATGATCGCCCTAATATATGCTTGGTAAGGTCATTCAGCTATTGGGTTGCTTCTAGTATAACTCTGAGTACGCTCGAGGACGAGCGATTGTTTAAGTTGGGGAGAATGTGACGACCCGGCCCGTCGTCACGAGAATTATCACCCCGTTATGTTGTAAATGCATGTTTGATGATTTTATATCTGTGTTAGAGTCTATCGGGTGAGTTAGGAGTGAATTGGATTGAAAATGAGGCATATAGCCTTTGTGAAAGAAACTTGAATAAGGAAAGTCAACCCGGAGTTGACTATTTGGTTAGAGGGCTTGGAATCGGATTCTGATGATTCGGTTAGTTCCGGGAGGTGATTTGTGACTTAGGGGAGCGATCGGAATTGAATTTGGAGGCCCGGTGTAGAAATAGGCTTGAATTGGCTAAGGTTGAATTTTGGCGAAATCCGAACGGTAGGTGAGATTTTGATCCGGGGGTCGGAATGGAATTCCGACAGTTGCAATAGCTTCGTTAGGTGATTTTGGATATGCCTGCAAATTTTCAGGTCATTCGGACATCGTTTGATCGGGTTTTGGATTGAATGTTAGTTTTGAAAGTTTTGAATAAACATAAGCTTGAATCCGTGTGTAATTGATGATTTTGATGTTTAGGATGGTGTTTTTATGATTGGAACAAGTCCGTATCGTGTTTTGGAGTATGTTGGTGGTTTTCGTTGGGGTCCCGGGGTCCTCGGGGTGAATCCGGACCATCATCCGGACCATTTTTGGAAGAAAAGAGAAAAGCTGGCTGCTGTCATAAACGCAGGAGACATTTGCTCTCCGCGATCGCGGGGATGGGGATGCGATCGCGTAGAGCTGGGGACTAGGGCATCGCGATCGCAGGGTAACAGTCGCGATCGCATAGAATTAAAAGGGTGTACATCGCGATCGCATGCTTATCTACGCGATCGCGTAGAAGAAGAAATGGGTCCAGGGGAAATGAGCTACGCGATCGCAGGATTATGGACGCGATCGCGTGAAGCAGGGTGATTGTGCATCGCGATCGCGTGAAGGATGTCACGATCGCGTGAGTCCGAGATTTTGAGCATCGCGATCGCGTGATGAAGATCGCGATCGCGTAGAAGAAATATGTCTGGCAGAGAATAAAAATCCAGAAACAGAGAGTTACGGGTTTCATTCATGAACCCTCCATTTTTGAGTTCTAGAGAGAGAAAACTCACGGGAATTGCTGGTAAATCATCGGGGTTTCGTTGGAGGTAAGTTTTGTGGCTTAATTACATCATTTTAACATGAAATCCTTGGTTAATTCTCTGTAAATGGGAGATTAAATGTGGGTTTGAGCCCTAAGCCTAAATTGAAGAAAAACACCGATTTGAGTGGGCAAACGGAGTCCGATTTTGGTAAATTTTATATGTATGGACTCGTGGCGAGACGAGGGTTCCCGAAATGTGAATTTCGTAAATTTTCGGAATGTGGTCCCGGGGCTCGGGTTTTGACAACTTTGGGAATTTTGATGTAAATTGAGTTGTATTGATTGGGTGTCGTCCCATTGGCCTAAATTGTTGTATTTTTACTGTATTTGATCAGATTCTACGCGTGCGGAGCTTGATTCTCGTGGCAAGGGCATTGCGGAGTAGTCGTCGCGCCGTATTGAGGTGAGTAATAGATGTGGGTGATGACCGGCGGGTTCGAAACCCCGGTATACCACTTTGTGACGCTGTATAGCGGCGAGACACACACACTCTTGAGAGTGCGGGGTCGATCATGAATTGGAGACTATATATTTGTCCGACCTGTTGATACTGTATTATTGGCTATTCTAGAGCCGTCGAACCTCCTTCTCGGATGGTTGCATATATATATATTGTGATAATGGCCACTCTTGAGCCGAGGAACCCCTTCTTGGGCGGTTGAGTATACATGTGGGCCGTGAGCCAGTTATTGGATCCCGCGAGGATCGTTATCATTGTCTTATCATATAGACATGCTAGTTTACTACTAGTCCGCAGCTATTTTTGTTATTATGCCAATTCCAATCTCTGGAACTTGACATTACTGTTTTCCAACTGAAAAATGATAAAAGAGTTTTCAAAAACTATTTTTGAGCCTGCGAGGCTGTATCTGCATATTAGCTGACTAGTAGTGGATCGGGCTGCGCGCCGCAGCGAGATATATGTTGGATCGGACTGCACGCCGCAGGAATATCTCTATGAGATGTGCTTGGGCTGTAGGAGCCCCTCCGGAGTCTGAACCCCCACAGTGAGCACGGGTACCCAAAATTGGATCGGGCTACACGCCGTAGCGGTTATATCATGCATTGCATTGCATTTAGCTACATCTCGTAGTTGTTATACTGTTTTGCTCGTACTTGTTGGTACAGGTACAGTTGATATTGGTTCTGTTACAGGGTATTTGATTACAACTTTACATACTGCTTTATTGTGGATTTCTTGTCTACGCTGTCTTACCCCTGTTTATTACCACTGAGTCTGGCAGTACTCATTTTACTCCCTGCACCTTGTGTGCAGATCTAGGTACCTCTGAGCAGTCCTGATCCGGTAGTTGTTCGAGGCGACGTTTGTGGATATTCGAGGTAGCTGCAGAGTCCGCAGGACCCGATATTCCTTCCTACTGTCTTTTGATTTTGTATTGACATTTCTTTCCGCACTTGGTATTTTTATAAACCTTTATACACTCGTGTTCAGTAGAGGCTCATGACTCTTGACCCTTCGGTCTATGGGAGTTAGTATATTTTGGGACTTGGTTTCCCCGCTGTTGTACTATTGTTTCATATTTTGAAATGCTTAAATGGGTTAAAGAGAGCTTCTAGCTCCGTTGTTGATATTGATTGGTCAGGCTGGCTTAGCAATGTGCTGGGCGCCATCACGACAGGATTCGGGGTCGTGACAAAAAGCCTTTTATATTTTTCAGCAAACAATTTTCGTTAAAAATTCTTTTCTTGGGCTTGGGACCTCGGAAGTCGATTTCGGGAATATGCCCAGGTCTCATAGTTTACTACGAACCCTACAAGACTGTCCGATCATGGGTTAGAGTCTGTCTATCAAGAATGCTGACCAAAGTCAACTTTAACCCATTTTAAAGGATAAATTCATTATTTTTCTAAAATTTCACATAAAAGCTTTCTAGAAACGCGCCTGGACTGCGCACGCAAATCGTGGTGAGACAAAAAGAGAGGTATTTAAGATCCCGTACCAAGATTTTGACTTATAAAACAAGAAATGACCTTTAGGGTTATCACACAAATCCAATAACCAACAAGCCAAACGATGCTCTAAAAATGCCATTCTGCGTGTAAGACCTCCGAACGGCTCGAAACAAGACAAAAGAAACTCAGATATATCAAATAATTCCGAAGAAAACAAACTCAATCAATAAAGGTCGAATCATTAATTAAGATCCCAAAATCGACCAAAAAGTTAAACACAAGCTCGCGCCTTGTAACCCGACAACTCACAAAATCTGACAACCCTTTCAATTACGAGTCCAGCCATACTAGTTTCACTCAAGTCCAACTCTAAATCAATGTTTAATCTCAAAAATTCACTTTATCAAATTTTAGACAAAATTGCCATATTTCACTTTGAAATCATCAATCAAATGTTATAAACGAAGAAGGATTCATGAATATAACCAAAATCGAGTATATAATACTTACCCCAATCCATATGGTAAATAGCGACCTAAAATATTATCCAAATCTGAGCTCTCTAACTCAAAATATGACCAAATGAACAAACTACGATATTAAGTATTTTTGCCAAGCTATTCTGCCCCGTTTTGTATGCCAAAGGATCTCAAAGCTTACTTTTGATGACTCGAATAGATTCCTTGTGAAACTTCAGTCAAGTTAGGCTCTTGAATCACTCCATTTGACCATATAATGAAGGAGATATGTTGGTTCAAATATTTTAAAATAGTGCAGATTTTTAAATACGAAGTAAGTGGCAATTTCGTAATTAATTTAAAAAAATCTGGCAACCTAATTCTGTAGATAACCATAAAATCCTCATACGATGACCAAATTTGACTATGTTTTTTCTCTGGTCCCGTAATTACCATACGAATCTCATGCTTCAATTAAAATAGAAATTGGACCTCATTTGTTCAATGTGATACAATTTATGCTTGAAAAAACGATATCGAAACATGAGAAGAACGAGCGCAACACAACGAAACCTATCCAAAACTCACACGCGAGCCCCTCAGAACCTCGTACAAACATACTAACAAGTCTCATAATGTAAAATGGACCTACTCGATGCCTCAAATTATGCATAACAACATCAAAATACTGAAACGCACCTCAAATCAAACTTAATGAACTTTCAAACTTTCGACTTCCAAAAACTCACGCCGAAACATATCAAATTAACTCAAATTTTGCATATAAGTTCTAATACAACATTCAGAGCTACTCGTACTCCCAATCTATCGAGTAAAGTACAAATGTTTGAAACGGACGATTGGATCGTTACAATCTTATATAGGAATAACAAGCTTATTTTTTTTCCTATATGGATTCATGTAATATATTCTAATCCTATGCAAATGGGAGAAGATTAAATGAGGAAGTATATTATTGTCAAAACTAGCAAATAAAGTAGGCAGTGACGAGTAGAGTCCAAAAACCCAAATCTCCCATATTGTTGTCCAACAAAAAGTAGGATAGCAAGAAGTATACAACGCGGATAAAATCCAAAATAAAAAAGAAAAAACAAATGACCCGGAGCCGGGTTATGTAGCGTTGTTGTAGTTTAAATGCAAAGAAAAACCAGCCTTAGCCTCACATGATATACAATTATATCCTTCAATTATATAAATATTTATGATTATAAAAGATGATCAATATTTTGAATTTATTTTAATCGTTTAACATTTAGTATAAATTAGTCATGATTTTATAATAACACATATATAGATATAGATACATTGCTAGTGTAAATATTTAAAATCCGATACATAAATCAGTTAATAAAATTATAGTAATAATTTTTTAAAAAAATAAGGAATTCTTAAGTTCAGAATAACAAGTTTTTCTATGTCAGATTGATTGTCTTACTTTGAAGTAACTAGTTCCACTTATTACGAATTTACAAGTACCTTATAATTAAGTGAATTGATCGTGTAAATTTTTGTGTTGCCACTGCACACAACTTAAATTCCGGGGAGGAGATAGCATAATACGAGTTCAGTCGAATTCAATAGCTTTGGTCCAAACTATATATTTGTCTTAAATTTTTTATTAAAGAGCCGACCCAGTTCAATACCCACTTCGTGGGTGTCTGGGGAAGGGAATACTCTAGGCAGCCTTCCCTCTGCTTTCCAGAGAGGCTGATTCGAACCCGCGACCTGACACACCACGGCAAGCAAGCTTACCGCTGAGCCAAGCCGGCCCTTCAAATTTTTTATTAAATATATCTATATTATTAATTTAGAATCCAGACACTTAAATGAACTATCATCCGAACCCATAAATTTTAAATCCTAACTTCGGAAACATGCGATAATTAGGTAGAAAACTGACAAATATTATATAATTTTTTTAGGGTATTAACACTTTAAAATTGGTTGAAACTAATAGACATCTAATAGAAGTTCAACTCATTAATAAACTAAGTCAACTTGACATCTAATACACAAACCGGCAAGTCTCACAATTCGGTTCCTAGGAATAAAACGACTTTTAAGCAATTAGGTGCGTAGTGGTTAAGGTCGAGATCTTGATAGTAACTAAGGACCAAAATTGAACATGATTTTCGTTATAGTCCTAAGTCCAAGTCTACCACTTCGCCAGAAAAACTTAGACAATTATCGGATGACTAGTATTCATGTGATCACAACTGATACTTGTAAAATTGTACTTTAAATAAAAAATGCTTCTACTTAATTAGTAACACAAAAAGTGTTTATCAGCACTTAGTTTATTCAGTACATCTATCCAAATAGGACACATTCTTGTGGTGGAGTTTTATATCAAGCTTATTAATTTGAGTCGAATGATATTTTCAAAATATATATTAATTACAAAATGAACAAGACAAGAGTGTTACCATCTGATCGTGATTTTGAA
This sequence comes from Nicotiana noctiflora, assembly GCA_032618575.1. Taxonomy (NCBI): domain Eukaryota; kingdom Viridiplantae; phylum Streptophyta; class Magnoliopsida; order Solanales; family Solanaceae; genus Nicotiana; species Nicotiana noctiflora. Next base: position 188,838 of record JASVEL010002911.1, read on the forward strand.
TATTTAAAAAATAATCAAACATTAATCGCTGGCATCTCAACTTAAATATTTTCAGTGTAGTAACTTTTAAAATATATATTGCAATTGCACCTAACACTTTAACATATAGTTTAGAAAATAAGTATATTCAATCAACCAATTCAACTACCTACTCGTACGACCAATTAAATTGAAGAAAATTACCATAAAAGGTCAATGAAGTATGAACCAATGTCAAGGGAAAAAAACTACTAAAGTCTAGTCAAAATAGAGATGCATGTACTTCGTATTAGTGTTAGAATTAGGCTGTTAAACAGATACGTTAGAAATTTTAACTCATCTTGAGTCAACAATAACTTTTGGTAGAATGTTTTCCACTTCTAACAAAAGGTAATGCCACTGCTTGAAAATTTCTTGACAATGCAATTGCATGAGGAGTGTAGTTAAAAAGTTAAACGATGGTCAAGTTAGTTACCAAAGCACGAATTTGGCTTCGGTGAAATAAATAAAATAATTACATGACTTTTCATGTACACAGTGCAATTAGTCATAATAATTTTTTTATATAATTTCAAAGGTCATTTGTTAGGACTTAACGGAGGTATGAAACTCGAGGGGACAAGCTAATAGTATTATTCTTGGATTGATATTAATTTCGAATCTCCTAATCTCTAGGCTGTAATTCTTTTAAGTCGTCATTCTTCAATTGTGCTTATAGTTTAATCACAAATATTATTTATAAATTACAGTTGTTTCGTTGAAAAACTAGCGAATGTAATCAAATGTAACATAATATTAAGAATATATGTTATATTTGTTTACCCTATAATCGGATAACAATTGAATTTATACGCGGGTTTAAGAATACGTGATATAACTTAATATAAATTAAGAAAAATAAATTAATATTGAAATTAACGATAAAAGAATAAATGCAAACCACGTAGATTGAATAGTCTTTGCCCCCGAGTTCACTCACTCTTAAACCAAAAGATGAATCAACCGACTTATGAACAGAGTAACAAGATAATGAAAACTAGAAATGATAGTATGTTGCTTTGTATTGCGTGAATATGATTTGTTTTACAAATGAACAGACCCCCTTAATATAGTAAGGGAGTCCCACTCCTGATATAATTTTATATGAGGTAAGAAATCTCATGATCAACTAATTAATCGGCCTCTTCTTGCTACGTGTCGGGATTTTCCCCGCGATCATTGTTCGATTGCGGATATTTCGGCTTTTTCGTTATTTGGCTCGGTAAGCTTCTCTCGATCTTGGTCGATCTCCATCTTGATCGGTCTCTGGGTCATGAACGCGACGATCTAACTTTGCGCCATGGTTCGATATAACACGAGGTCGAACCTTGACCTATCATATTCCAGTCTCGATTAGTCACACAAAGGGTAAATCTCGCTCTCTGTCGATTATAGATCAGTAATTACTGGGGAATGGAGACTTTTACCACTTTTTAAAGTTAAACTAGGGATGAAACTTCTCTACGATATAAAGGGAAAGTTTTTTCTTTTATAAGACACACATTGTACATGCAAATCAAAGCAATGCAAGTTTATTTTCTGCCTTTTAGCTATTGTTAAAGTTTTTGCTCGTTTGTTCAGTTCTTCATTCACGACTAGGATTGAACCGAGGGTCCAACAAGGACGAGGCAATTGGGCAGTCCAAGCTCAAGCTTAGCCATAATATTACAACTGATTTGAATGTTTATTTCATTTTCAACTCGTTTGTTTGATATTCCTAATTGTTCATGTTGTATTAAACTGTATATCCTTAAAATCGCATAAAATTTTAATTATTATCCGATTTTAGGGTAAACTATTTGGTGCTCACCGTGGGGAGGATAATATAAAGGTGATTCGATACGAATCTCCATAACACACTCTGTTTTATGTTTGTCCTTTGAAATCTTAATTTCAGCTCGGCCCAAAAATGTCAAACACTTTTTATCATTTGAACATTGACATTGAGTTTTGCAATCACGACGAAAATAATTTGGTTCCCAGTAATGAGGTGCCTCTTGTCGATCCCAACGGTGTCTTGGCTAGCGATCCGGTCGATGCTAATTGGTAGGTGGCCACCAACGTCAATTTGCCAACTCACCTCAAGAATAGTGCAAGAGACCCCGACCAATAGCTCAAGAAGCATTCGAAGGCGAAGGTGATGGGGTAAGCCTGGCTGCAATAATAGACCTTTGTGGTCGGTCCCTTACCCGGACCCCGCGCACAGCATGAGGTTAGTGAATTGGGCTGCCCTTTTTTTTATTTGCAAGTATAGGCAATTTTAGATTGATTCAGTTAAACTGCTGCGTATTAGACAAACATTTATATCTGTTTTGAAACCCTAAGTAACTTGTTTGATCCTAAGTTTTGCTTTCTGCTGTCATCTGAGCTCATTTCTCATTTTGGCGTATCTACATAGATTATTTATGATTGAGAACTAATCGTTTTTATGATGGACTCTGAGTTGTAGGCTTCAATTGTGTTTGGCTAGGATTGAAGCCGCGAAGATGCTTTCGTTTGAATTGAATGATCTCAAAAGTAAGTCAATTGATTGGACCTAGGTTATTATTTTGCTGGCTAGTTTATTTAAGAGACGTTTGAACATAAAAAAAATCACTATTTTCGAAATCAGTATTTGATCATAAATTTTTCAAATTTCACTTAGAAGATCGAATTTTGGAATTTTCGAAAAATTTGAAAAACTCCAAAAAAAATTATTTTTTAAAATTTTCACTCAGGTCACTCACAAAACTTCAAAAACAACCCAAAGTTATATTCATGTCCAAACACAAACTCTAATTTTTAAATACAATTTTCACTTGAAATTCTTTTTCAAATTTTTTGAAATTTTACAATTCTTATGTCCAAACGCCCACTAAATATTGTTTCTCCTAAGACGAGCGTGTATTCAACTGCTTTGGAAATTTAGAACATGTCTGCTTTTGCTTGCCGGAAGCATGGAGCATGTAGTTTGATCTATGTGTCATAAACTATTTAGAAATTGCACCTTAGGCTTGTAGCTTAGTGTTTCTCTCAATTGGAGCAAATCAATATCCTATTTTGGGGGTGCAAGAGTCTGCACTCTTTCATTGTTTTGCCAAATATAGTGTGTTCTCTGCTCAGTTAAGACATAACTATTGAGATGGTACGATTGAATAAAAGAAGAAGCATGATGTTCTGCTATTTGAAATGTTATGTCTGCTAAACTTGAGCTGATCATTGAAACAGAGATTGGGCTAGGATTTTAAAGTCAAGAACTACTACCTAGTACACAAATGTGATACTTCAAACAAGAATAAGGTGTTCACTTCAAAGTTTGTCGCAAAAAAATTCAAAGATGAAATAACTAAGAAGCCCCACATAAGGATGTGGAATATACACGAGTTGTGCAGGGATATGCTAGGATTATATGTTGGCAAGACAATTTTTTATAGGTTTAAAATGCATGTTCTCAGAGACTCCGTGGGTGATTGGAATATGGAGTTTGCAAAGTTATGTGATTATGTTGATATGATAAAACAAACCAATCATGGTAGCTCATGTTGGGTAAGGACGGACAATGAAACTGAGCCAGGAAAAATCTCTTTGTTTACTTTTATGTGAGCTTTGATGCATTGATAAAAGATTGGTTGGAAGGATGTAGGAGAATCGTGGGTTTTGATAGTTGTTTCTTAGAGGGTGATTGTAAAGGTGAGCTTCTAGTTGCTATTGGCAAGAATAGAAATCAACAAGTGTTTCCAATAGCATGGGCAATTGTGGACCAGGAGACAAAGCATAGCTGGAGTTTTTTCATCAACTACTTGAAAGATGACTTGCACTTAGGAATTGGAGAAGGATTAACTATAATGGCAGATATGCAAAAGGTAATCCCTTCACCTCACTGTTAAATAATCCCTTCATCTCACTGTTAAGCAATTTGTTAAGTAATCCCCCTCACCTCACTGTTAGTTAATCTCCCTCACTTCACTTTAAGTTATCTCTTAAGTAGTCTGTTAAGTGAACTGATAAGTAGTTTGTTAAGTGGTCTGTTAAGTAGTTTTGTGATCTATTCAGTTGTTAAGTAATGTACTGCTATTTGTAGTTAAGTAACGTATCGCTATATGATGCTATTATTAAGTAATTTACTGTTGTTAAGTAGTTTGTAACTGTAAAGTAATCCGCTACTGTTAAGTGAACATCATGTTATTATTGCTGCTATGTTGTTAAGTATTTGCTGCTATAATGTGAATTCATTATTGTGTAGGGATTTGTTACAGCTTTGAATGAAATTTTACCCAATGCTAACTTTAGAATGTGTGTCAAGCACATCTGATCTAATTTTCATAAGATGGAAATGGGAGAAAAGGAGAAAATAGTTTTGGGGGTGCTCTAAAGCTAGTTATGAAATTAAGTTAAGGAGGACCTTCAGAAAATAAACAAACTTGTAAGGATATTTGTAGGAATTTGTTATATTATCCAAAAAAAAAAAGGTCATGGTTTATAGCATTTTTTGGAAGTGCATTCCAAGTGCGATGTTATTGAATATAATATGTATGAGATCTTTAATTCATGGATTTTAGCTTCTAGGCATAAATCAATTATAACTATGTTGGAGGAGGAGATAAGGAGAAAAACAATGACTAGGCAAGTGGATATTGCTAGTGTCAATGCTAGATAGCAGTAATCAATAATATGGCTATGCCTTGTTTTGTTTTGGGCAAATACCCTATAATTGGTATTTTTTTGTCAATATTACATAGCAGCAACCTTCAACACAAGTCAGCTGTGCAAAACTTTTTATAGGAGATCAAAGTCGGTTGTACAATAGTCAGTCAAACTAACACAAATTTATAGCTAACAGAAATTTATAACAATAGTCAGTTGTACAAGAGTCATTTTAGCAACAACAACTGAAATTACATAGCAATGCCAAGATAACATAGAACATTTCATATCTAGTAGTTTCAAAACAGAAGCACCAACATTACATAACACTGCTAATATTACAAAAGTGCAGCCAAATTAATCAACTACACCTAAAACAACCAAAGTATATCAGTTCTACAGTTTCCATATAATGAGCAACAATACAACAACAATTGTCAAAAGGATCAATCTTCTTTTTGCTCGAACTTTCTCCTCTTCAAAAGTTTTGACTCTCTTTAATAAACCCCAAATTATTTTATTTATTTGAGTAGGCATCACATCATCATACCAACAAAAATAACCACATTTACCCTTTTTCTACAAATATAACAAACTCATTTAATTAATTTTTATCAAAAAAAATAATTCATAAAGCAGAATACAATTTAAGAACAAAAAATTTACTTTTTCGATTTTGCAAACAAAAAACCTACGACGTGGGTTTAGTAAGGTCCAAGAAGTATTCAACTTTGGAGAAACACCACAGTTACATATTCGAGCGCGTAAGATGATATTAACAAGTTCGTCGATTCCGATAAGTTCGGCATTAATGAATATTATCTAAAGTTTTGACCTTACTAACGTGGCGACAACAAAAATGAGAGAAAGAAGAGAAGAGAAGAAAATAATTGATACCAAGAAGATAACAGAAACGAGAAAAAGAAGAGAAGAAAAGAATTGACATGAAGAGAATGAGAAGTGCTGGATAAGTCTGAAATTGACAAAATGAGGTTCTAACAATTAGGAAAGGGATTAGGGTTTAAATAGAAATATACATTATTTTACAATGTTATCGTTATGTGTATATTTGGGAAAGGAAAAATCCATTCTTGGAATCCTTCACGCGCTTAAATGGGTTGTAAGTCAAGTAATATGCCACATGTACAAAACGTATCTAATCTATATAGAATAGGAGAGGCAAACTCATATTATTCTGTGTAAAAATAGAAAATAAACATGTGGTCAATTTTAGGACAAACCACCAACTAATTTAGAGGTTTTAAAATAATTTTAAATTTTAGTTTTAAAATAGTTTTAAAACATCCAACGCAAAAGGAGTCCATATTTAAAGAAACTATTTTTTTCTTTTCTAAAAGAAGTACACTACGTGTGAAACTTCAATTTAGTGGCCATGTTTAAAGGAACTGTTTTTTTCTTTTTGAAAAGAAGTACACTACGCTTGAAACTTCTAATTTAGTTTACAATCCCACATTTGTTGGGATATTTTTTTTAATTAATTAAGCCTAAAAAACTGATCTCTTTTTTTACGTTTGTTGTGTTTTTTTTTAAATTTGTTTAAAGAAGTTCACAAAGTGTAAAACTTCCAATTCAGTTTACATCTATATAAAGTCCCACGTTTATTGGGATATTTCTTAAAACAAAGGAAGTTACATATTTTAAACTCACTTTTCCTAAATTTTCTCTATAAAACCTAATCTAAAGATAATGGACAGTTAGTCAACCACGCATAACTCATGAAATATACACACATGAAACTCACAGAAACAAATTGTCGCCCAACTTCTATTTCTCCGATTGTTAGTGTTCATAAATTCAAATCTTTCAATGCTATAAAATATTCAAGAAACCATACGATTTCTGCAAAAATTGAATCAAGGCTATAAAAAATTCAAGAATGTATATTTTGGAAGAAGCACATCGTTACAATTTAGACATTGCTTTCTCGATTGTATATGTTCTATAAGATAAAAAGGTATTAAAAATCAGTTATTGTCGATAATTTGTTTTGGTAACTCTGTCTTTTAATTTGCATGTCTGTATTGATGGGATGAAGAGAAGGAATGCGACGTAAGTACATGCTCACTTTTAATTTGTCCTTTAAGATGACACTTATATTACTTATATATATGGATAGATATATTTAACAATAAAATTTTAGATCTGGTCAAATCCAGATTCTTCGAAGGATACACTAAAGAACTTGATTATTAGAATTCAAGGGTTTATATTTAATAGTAAATATGCATATATAATGTATTAACTTAATAAACTGCATTAATATTTGTATCACAAGATTGTGTTTTGTGATAAATTGCTGCTATTTTTGTAAGAAGGGATAAGTTAGAGTCAAGGTGAAATAAGTTGTAGTTTATTGGAGCATATGGACTTTATTTTTGCAGTCCATAGTTTAGTATTTTTAATTTATGATATTTGAATCATACTAATTTGTTTTGTAGATGATCTGTTACGCACCAATGATCAAGATCATCACCATCTTCTGTACTTGAAAGAAATTATACGCTTTTTTTATGTTTCTAGATATGAGTATTTATAAATAAACAAAAATTAGCAACATAAGGTTAAATGTTCTTCTGTAAAAGAACTTCTTAATTAATTTTTGTTATTCTTACATCATCATATTTACTTTTATAATTTAATTTAAAAATATTGTCCAGTATACTTAATACTATGATATTTAATTTTTGGTTGCAGGAAAAATAAATTTACAATCAAAAGGTATCCTTTGTAAGTTGGTAAGCTATATAGATTGTTCCTTTTAGATTATTAGGTGAGGTACATATGCTATTTACATACAAATAATTTCAAATGTAGAAGTCTTTCCATTCAAAGTTTATTTTTCTTCTTCATATTATTTAAAATATGCATATATGGAGGGATCTCTTTGTAATAGCAAAATAGATTGTGTTCTGTTGAAGGAAACATACAAGGAATTGTGCATAAAAATTTTTTGAGTTATTTAGATGTACTAATGTTGTACAAAATAGTTTATCAGAAATAGTCTATCTATCGTACAAAGATAAGGGTAAGATTTGCGTATATCTTACTCTCACCAAACTCTATTTGTTGATTACACTGGCCATAGATTATTGTTATTATTTTATTATTAGGGTGTTTAAGCTGTTGAATAATAGTAATACATTGTTACCTTCCTAAAAAGTATTAGATTTGAGCGTTATTATAGTTAGCTTTTGAATTACCATTGGCAGTTCTTAATTTGTGTAATTGGAATTAGTTTTATTTATAATTAGATGATGGATATCATGGTGAATTTATAATGCATTAGCTTGCAATAGAAGTTTTTGAAATGCCGAAAATGCAAACATCAAGAAAGTTTCATTCTTCTTTTATACTTTTATGCTATTAGTTGAACAAATTTAGTGGCGGCATTAACCGTAATAGAATAGAAGTTCATACAGTATGTATGTGTCATTTCATGAGGCTCATCAACTATATTAAATTCAAAAAATTTATCTACTGAATAAGCTTACGGAGAAAAAAAATTTGCTATACTTACACCAAACAAAAGTCATACTATTAGTGCATGAATTGGTTGAATTATTCTTTTGCCACAACTGATTAGCTTTCACTTTATGATTTTTTTATAGAGATGGTTACCAATTTTATTTAGCATTAAGCATGTATCAATTCAATTTCGTATTTCACCTAGGGTTTGGTCAAAAGAACTAGAATTGTTATCTCATTATTGTACAATTTAAAATCTCAATTAAATCTTACATATGGTATTCTTTAAATTAAAGGTAACTAACTGAAAACTTAATCGTCAATAAATAGAAAAAATACACAAAGAAGGAGATATAAATAATGTCATTGTATTACTTTAATTTATAAAATAAGATGAATTAAATAACACAAATAAATATTATATTGGTTATTGGTAAATGATCGTGGAAATTTATAGGAACAATACAATTCAATATGATCAAATAAATCCATATTCTTTGATACAATCCGCGCATCGCGCGGGTGCGAATACTAGTTGGTATAATAAAGAGAATTTTTCATAAAAAGCATTCATTAAGACCTAATTAGCAATAAATAGAAACCATTTCTTATATTACATGATATAGGAATGTTTTACGGTATTCTATAATGTATTTAGTGTATTAAACAAGTTGTATTTAATGATACAACATAAAGATTCACCGCAGAAACAGGAATTGCTATAAATCTCAATCTGTATTTAAGTGTATTAATATGTATTAAGCGTGAAAATAGTAACGGGTAAGCGCAAATCTGGGGAAGATGAATAAGATATAAACGGAAGAAAATCAAAAAAAAAATTTGATTTCCATTATTTTAGTTAACTAACTTAAATATACGAAATCCATAGGTCTCTATATTGAGCCAATTTAACGACAAAAAACAAAGGAATACAAATCTGAACGCCGTATATTGAGTATTCATCAGTCGTAGGCTACAATTTCAGAAAATACACTACTAATATATGTTGTATAAAACAGATATAAGTTCATTTATGTAAGATAAATACAGTTGAATACATATACATACTATTATAAATTCTACTAGAATAACAATACTAATTGAAAAAAATATTAGATATGCATACTGTGAATAAATAAAATACAGTAAACATAAATTAATAAAAAATACACACAAATACATATGAATACAATCCCATAAACAGAACATAATAAAATCTGACGGGAGTTATAGTGGTGAGAGAAAAATAAGGCTTAAATATAGGAAATCATTAAATTTAGATTTTTTGCTACAAAATTAGAAAAGGTTATTATATTATGTAAATTTTTGAAAAGGTATTTATATGTTATAATTAGGTCTTAACATATTCTATAGGTGGTAAAATTTCCTATAATAAATGCTTAAGAAATGGGTTAAGATAGATACCTTATTTAAATGTCTAAGTGAAAAATGATGTCAACTTTAGGTGTATCCGTATCTATTCAAACTAACCCTAGGCACATCGCCCAATGAATTTGCTTTAAAATAATAATAATAATTATAATAATAATAACACAAGACATTGCTACTTTCGTCTCTATGACTAGTATATACTAGTAACATATAATATTACATTTTTTTATCTGACATTCTTAATTAGCTATTTAGGACCCATTTATCCATTACAAATGATTTTATTTTTTTAAAATGTGTTTAACCATAATATTTTGCAAAATTAAAAAAGAAATCGTCAATGAACCACTTTTTTTAAAAAAAAAATCAAAAAAATCCACTCACAAAACTGTAATTTTTTTAAATAAAATATATGTCTAAAGACAATTTCAAATTCCAAATATTATTTTTAACTTCAAATACTACTTTTTTTTCAAAAGTTCCAAATTTTATGTCTAATCTCCAAACGCCTATTTATTTCCATCATTTCAAAATCAACAACAACAACAACAACAACTACCCAGTATGTTCCCACAAAGTGGGGTCTGGGAGGGTAATACGTACACAAGCCTTACCCCTACCCGAAAGGGTAGAGAGGCTGTTTCCGGCCGACCCTCGGCCCAGAAAAAGAGAGAGAAAATCAACAAACAAAACAAAACAAAACAATGTTAGTAAATCCGGGATAAATCAAATAAATAATTATCTAAACATAAAACCAAAAGTAGAATGACATGCAATAATACCAATCGGTTACTACCATAAGAGGCACAACACAATACATTAATTAACTATAGAGATCGCTACCAAACCCCACTTAGCTCCTAACAGAAGTACTAAGAATTCTAGAAGGTCCTACCCTACAACCCTAATACTAGACCTCCAAACTTTCCTATCAAGGGTCATGTCCTCGGAAATCCCCATTCTAGCCATATCCTGCCTAATCACCTCACCCCAATACCTCTTAGGCCTCCTCTGCCTCGACTCACGCCAACCACCGCCAGTCGCTCACAACTCCTCACCGGTGCATCAGGGCTTCTCCTCCGCACATGCCCAAACCACCTGAGTCTCGCTTCTCGCATCTTCTCATCCACTGGGGCCACCCCCACCTTCTCCCGAATAACTTCATTCTTAATCTTATCTAATCCGGTGAGCCCGCACATCCACCTGAGCATCCTCATCTCCGCAACTCTCATTCTCTGGACATGAGAGTTCTTCACAGGCCAGCACTCCACCCCATACAACATGGCAGGTCTAACCACCACTCTATAAAACTTCCCCTGAGTTTATGTGGGACTTTCTTGTCACACAAGACTCCTGATGCGAGCCTCCACTTCAACCACCCCGCTCCTATACGGTGAGTGACATCCCCGTCAATCTCTCCGTCCCCTTGAATCACTGATCCAAGATATCTGAAACTGTCCCTCTTGGCTATGACGTGAGATCCCAGCTTCACATCCCAGCCTACTTCGCTCGACTCGTCGCTAAACTTGCACTCTAGATATTCTGTCTTAGACCTGCTTAGTTTAAAACCCTTAGACTCGAGGGTCTGTCTCCAGACCTCCAACCTCGCGTTAACACCGGCCCTCGTCTCGTCTATCAAGACTATGTCGTCAGCAAAGAGCATACACCATGGCACATCCCCTTGAATATGGCGAGTTAGAGCATCCATTACCAAGGCAAATAAGAGAGGGCTTAGCGCAGATCCTTGATGTAGCCCCATAGCCCCGTAGCCCCATTTCAAAATCATTTTCTTTAAAAAAAAAAATTGAACTCCCCAAAGTTCAACGTGATTATCTTATTCACAAAGCACCTTCAGAGTTTTTTGTGAGTCTCTCCATTTCTCAGGTTCGTTCTGTAAATTGTAAAATGCCTCATCTCCTTTCATAAAAATCGTACTGATTCATGTCGTTGATGTGTATCTCCCAAGTGTATTTTGTCTTTGAATTTTGGAAAATCAAACTTATTGTATTATAGCATAAGTTACGAACTCTGAATAGAAGTTCGTTTCACCTCGTTTACTCACCGTAATCTTGTAATACTAGTGCCTGTTCATTCAAATTAACTTGAAATTCGCATTTATGCATATAAATTTCGATCAAATCGAGCTGAAGCCCTATGCAACAGCATAGGGTTTACAAATATTTTTTAATTTATAAAAAATAAGTGTATTGTCATGTGACGAGGAGGTTACTGATTTTTCTCCAAGGTATGGCTGCAACAATACAACTTTGTGGTCCAGCCTTACCCGGACCCGCGCACAGCACGATGTTGCACTGGGCTGCTCTTTTTTTTTGTATTTGCAAGTATAGGCAATTTTAGATTGACTCAGTTAAACTGCTGCGTATTAGACAAACATTTCTATCTGTTTTGAAACCCTAAGTAACTTATTTGATCCTGAGTTTTGCTTTCTGCTATCATCTGAGCTCATTTCTCATTGTGGTGTATCTACATCGATTATTTATGATTGAGAACTAATCGTTTTTATGATGGACTCTGTGTTGTAGGCTTCAATTGTGTTTGGCTAGGATTGAAGCCGCGAAGATGCTTTCGTTTGAAATGAATGATCTCAAAAGTAAGTCAATTGATTGGACCTAGGTTCTTATTTTGCTAGCTAGTTTATTTAAGAGACGTTTGAACATAAAAAAAAATTCACTATTTTCGAAATCTTTTTACTTTTTTTCGAAATCATTGTTTGGCCATAAAATTTCCAAATTTCACTTAGAAGATGAGTTTTGGAATTTTCCGAAAATTTGAAAAACTCCAAAAAAAAACTATTTTTCAAAATTTTCACATTTCACAGACCACTCACAAAACTTAGAAAACAACCTAAAATTATATTCATGTCCAGACACAATCTCTAATTTTTAAATACTATTTTCACTTGAAATTTTTTTTCAATTTTAAAATTCTTATGTCCAAACGCCCACTAAATGTGGTTTCTCCAAAGACGAGCGTGTATTCAACTGCTTTGGAAATTTAGAACATGTCTGCTTTTGCTTGCAGGAAGCATGGAGCATGTAGTTTGATCTATGTGTCATAAACTATTTAGAAATTGCACCTTAGGCTTGTACCTTTGTGTTCTCTCAATTGGAGCAAATCAATCTCCAATTTTTGGGGTGCAAGAGTCTGCATTCTTTCATTGTTTTGCCAAATATAGTGTGTTCTCTGCTCAGTTAAGACCTAACTATTGAGATGGTACGATTGAATAAAAGAAGAAGCATGATGTTCTGCTATTTGAAATGTTATGTCTGCTAAACTTGAGCTGATCGTTGAAACAGAGATTGGGCTAGGATTGACAGGATTCGGAGTGTTTTTCTCATTCTTGGGGATCATATTGTTCTTTGACAAGGGACTAATTGCCATGGGAAATGTAAGTACAGAATATTGACATGATCGTCACTTATCTTTGGTTTTCTCTGACTTGTCATTTACCACTTTCCTTTGGGCACCAGTTGACATGGTGTTATTTTACTGAATCAGATCCTCTTCTTCTCAGGGGTGGCGCTGACCATCGGTCTCAAGTCATCACTGCAGTTCTTTATGAAACGTAGTAATTACAAGGTTTAGTTGCTTTTGGGCTTTTTTCCTCTTCCTGTTCACCCCAACTATTGCTCTTTATCTGTCTAAAAGTTATGGTCTGGTGGTACATCTTTTATGTTTCTATTATTTATATGTTTATCTTTTTTGGCTCTCTCTCTCTCTCTCTCTCATATTACTCCACAGGGAACAATATCATTTGGTGCTGGCTTTTTCTTCGTTATCATTGGTTGGCCTATACTGGGAATGATTCTTGAGGCATATGGATTTGTTGTACTCTTCAGGTAAATATGTTTTATGGTTCCTTGAGGTGCCCAAATATTATTTTAGTTACACTTGGTTGCTGATGGATAATTTTGCACAGTGGTTTCTGGCCAACATTGGCAGTTTTTCTGCAAAAGCTACCTATTCTAGGTTGGATCTTCCAGCAGCCCTTTGTCAGATCGGTATGTTTATGCATAATTCATATACTTTCTTCCATTGCCTTCAGTTTGGGGGAAGGACTTCATTAATAGCTTTTAAGAAAAGCAGTTCTCTTCAAAATATATGTGTTCTTCTGTTCCAGACATAACAGATTGGTTGGACTCATATTCGTAATTCTGAATCCTAAGATCTATGTGACACCGTCTCTGGCTTAGGATATCCACACTTGTCTCCATCTGCCCATAGCATTACAATCTTACCAATTTATTGTGGCTTTACTAGAATACAAAGTATGACTAGTTTCTTCATACTTTGTAAGAATGAAATCGGGAGGCCAGAGGGTATGTCGCTCTTCATTTGGTAGATTATCAAGCCATCTGATGCTTTCTGTTAATGCATCGATTCTTTGTATCACTCCACTGCTACCATGTTAAATAATCAGACTTTTTGTTTGGTTGTTAGATATCTGATATCAAGGTGATTGGGTCTTGGAATACCCTACTCTCAAAATGCCTAATCGTGAAGTAGTTGTCCTACATTCCAGTACACATGCATCTGTCTGAAGATGTTGAGGTACTGAATTAAGGCGGTACCACAGGGGAAAATCCTCCTATGGCTGCAATTTTGTTATCTTCAAATTCACATCCGAGACCCGAACCCAATTACCAACCATGGGAGGGTATGGAGGCCGAGGATTAGGGTAGTGGAATAGGTAGTATAGAGTGTTCATAACAATAGTATTGGCACGCAGTCTCGCTTTCGCTTGGTAGTAGGTTTTTATGACTAATCGTTGTTTTCTCTCATTAGCGATCACCTTACTATCTTGTTGTCTTTATTCTGCTTTTATTCTTTCTATATTTTCATTAATGTGGTGCCCATGCTTTCCTAAGTCGAGGGTCTATTGGAAACAGCATCTCTATCCTCACAAGGTAGGGATAAGGTCTGCGTATACACTACCCTCCCCAGACCCCACAGTGTGGAATAATACTGGGTATGTTGTTGTTGGTTAGTTTCTCTGTGCCTCAATGCAAAAGCTCCGTACAAAAAATAGTCCAGAAGAAGATAAACACTCTTTTGACTTAAATGATTGTTGTTTTCAAACAAAGTAAAAATTATCTTTCCGTGTCACTAGATATTAAACATGAAAAATGATTATAATTTTCTCTTGCACTGATACATCATTACCCAATCTAAAGGGGAAAAGTATGCACTGCAGTGGTTCATGTTCTGTTTCTTTTGGTCTGAGATTATTTTTCTTTTTGCAGTTCTTTGACCGCTACCGTGGAAAACGAGTACCTGCATAGTGTCATTTGAAAGATTCATAGGAAATGGCATTGGTTAGCCCACTTGTTCGAATTGTAAAGTTTGTTGTAAGATTTACATTTAGAAGGGTGATGATATTAATGGTAGTTTGTTCCCAGTTACTATATGGTATGAGCTTTCCTATGTCTATTGCAGTTCATTTTGTGTGTGTGAGAGAGAGACTACAAGCAATCAGGATTTGAAATAAAATCCTGGTTACTTGTATAACACTTCTGTTCAATTAATTGAAGGCCCAAACACACGTCGATTTAGAAAGAGAAATTTAAAAATAGTCAGATTTACCACCGGTCGTTGAAAAATAGCTAAGTTTCAAAAGTCATCGAAAGTTAGTCACTTTAAATCTGAGTAAAAACACTGTACAAAATCCGAAAAAATATGTCTGCAAATTTTACGGGAGTTTTAGCATAAGTATAATTGTCCAGTATAATATACTGGAGTTTGGAGCACTGGTGCTCCAGTCTCTCGTAAATTTTACAGGAGTTAGCAAAGTATATCGGTCCAGCATAATATGTTGGAGTTTGTACACAAATGCACTTCCGTATATTATATTGGACCGGTCCCTGTTGTAGCAAAATAGTGGCTATTTTTTATTGAATTGGTAAACGTTGGCTATTTTTTATTGATCAGGGTAAAAATTGACTATACCATGATATTTTAACATTTAGAAATATGACTAATTTCATCTTATGAAAAAATGAAACAGTATATAATTTCTAAAAGGATCAAGGGATAGAATCTTTTGACAGATTTGTTACTCTTGAGATAATTCATCCCTCAATAGGCGTGTGCGGGGGACGTATGAATTCCAGTTACACAGGAAAAAAGAAAAACTGGTTGAAAGTTTATTTCGAAGCCGGAGAAATGAAGTGAAGAAAAGAACTAATGTTTAGCTCTTTAACCAACGGGACAAAAATCTAGTCTCATTTCCATTTACTTCTTGCATATTACAACCAAGCCACGGGAACAGAAAATTATCCACACTTATCCTTTTCCCATTTTCTTCTCTTCGTACTCCAAAAACAAATTGTAAGAACATCTTATTGTTTAACAAAGCATGCCCTATAATAAGATAAATGTACCCAAAGATATATTGCCTTCTTCCGCGTAAAAAAGATTCAGAACACTTAAAAATAGAAAACGGTGGCAAGCTCATAAAATATGTCCATCCACTCAGCTAAGCTTTGCGTCTAAAGATTGCTTGATTCCATCTGAATTGTTTTATCAACAATCTGCAGGCCATTTTCTGAGGCAATGATTGCTGTACACCTGAAATTAATCCGGTGAAAGCAGAAATAAATATAAAATGAAATTAGCTTGTTAGTAGAAAACTAGGGAAGGGGTAATGAAGGGAAAGTTGAAAGATGGAAGATCGAAAGGAAATAAGAGGAAAATCAGGATACTATGTCAAGCATGCAGCATAAGGGGAGAATATTTTTTTTCATAACAAAATAAGAAAGTCATATTCTTCTACGCTTTATGCCATAACTTCCTTTTCCTCCTTGCTAAATAAAGCATAAACCCTATCACTCATCCCGAAACTAGGACAAAACTATCAACAACAACTGAAAAAGAAAAATAGGGGTTTATCACTTCGAGAATTTATAAGAGTGGACATGTACAACTCAAGCGCAAACTTACACATTATGTCCAGTTGGTTGTGCATTATTTCCTCAATGATTTATGATTTGAGCTAAAAGAAAATTGGCCAAATTATTCTTCTCCATTTTAGAATGCTTATGCAGCATCAGAGAGACTGTCCAGATCTATATCCTTTTACTTCCATAACCAAAAAACAAAACAAAAAAAGAATAGGAAAGCTAGTAATTATAACAGGAATCTGAGCATGCAAAAAAATAAACCTTGATCTCCCTATAAGATCATTAAACGTTCTTCCTAAATACCTAATTACTAATATCTCAATGTTTGAACATATGGTAGAAAAGAATAACTTCTGAGGTCAAAAGTTCCAAATCTATTTATAACGGTTGAACCAAATTCTTGTCTTTAGACTTGAAGCCATTGGACTACTCACGTACAACTTAACACAGCCATTGAGACCAAGTCATGAGTGAATTTGAATCCTTCACGGTGCATAAACTTGTAGATCCCTTCACTTGATGTAAGATAGGCGAACATACCTTTCTAAAATACCCCACAATGTCTTTAACACTTAAAATTAATCACCCATGAGCTATTGAAGGCAACTTTAAAGAATTTAACTGCTACAACCTTTAGATCTAACTAGTTTATCTACAATGTTTCATTTACTTATTTTGTTTATAACTATGTTCCACAGATACAGTACAAACAACAACAACAACAATAACAACCCAGTATATTCCCACAAGGTGGGGTCTGGGGAGGGTAATATGTAGACAGGCCTTACCTCTACCCGAGAGGGCAGAGAGGCTGTTTCCAATCGACCCTCGGCGCATGGAAAAAATGCAAACAAAAACAAAAAACAAAAACCGCATTAGTTACTCCAGCATACACCTCATAAAAATTATCTAAACATAAGATGCATATGTACTATAAAGAAACAGGCATGCAATGATATCAAAACAGTAACTACCAGAAATGACTACCAAAAGAGAATACAAACTAATCATCTATGGGCGGCCCTACCACGCCTCACACCCCGGGAAAGGAGTATGAAAAATCTAGAAACCCCTATTCTACAACCCTGATACTAGACCTCCAGACTTTCTTATCAAGGGTCATGTCCTCGGAAATCCTCATCCTGGCCATGTCCTGTCTAATTACCTCTCCCCGGTATCTCTTAGGCCTCCCTCTGCCTCGCCTCACACCGACCACCGCTAGCCGCTCACAACTCCTCACCGGGGCGTCGGGGCTTCTCCTCCGCACATGCCCGAACCACCGAAGTCTCGCCTCTCGCATCTTCTTATCCACTGGGGCCACCCCCACCTTCTCCCGAATAACTTCGTTCCTAATCTTATCTAACCTGGTGAGCCCGCACATCCACCTAAGCATCCTCATCTCCGCCACCATTATCCTCTATCATTCTCTGAACGTGAGATTTCTTCACCGGCCAACACTCCGTCCTATACAGCATGGCAGGTCTAACCACAACTCTATAAAACTTCCCCTTGAGTTTCTGTGGCACTTTCTTATCACACAAGACTCCTGATGCAAGCCTCCACTTCGACCACCCCGCCGCTATACGGTGGGTGACATCCCCGTCTATCTCTCCGTCCCCCTGGATCACCGATCCAAGGTATCTGAAACTATCCTTCTTGGCTATGGCCCTGAGATCCAATCATCACGCTCCCTCCCACTTCGCTCGACTCGGCGCTAAATTTGCACTCCAGATATTCTGTCTTAGACCTGCTTAGTTTAAACCCCTTAGACTGGAGAGTCTGTCTCCATTCCTCTAGCCTCTCGTTAACACCGACCCTCGTCTTGTTAATACAGTACAAACAACTGCACACAATAACAAAAACGAGCATAAAAAACAAAAAGGCAACTGAATCTCCTTATATCTATCCAACATTTTCAGTATCAAGCATAATGAATGAAAAAAAAAAATGAAATGGATGAGATAGATAGACATAATTAAGTGGTAGGAGAACTAACGGGTTCATGAAGATAACACCATGTTCCACAACACCATCAATTTGATCGAGTGTTTTAGCCACTTCAACTGCCACATGAACAATGGGAGGTAAGCAGTTAGCTCAAATTAGTTGAACAAGAGTGGCAAAGAATACTTTGGAGGTGGAGATATACCCAGGCTTTCCATTGGAGATGTAAATATGACATCAAGAATGTTGTGCCCTTCTTTAGTGACTAAAGGAAAATCACCTCCCAATGGGCCTGCATACCCTATAGCTGGCCTCCTCCAAACCTCCACAAAGAAACAAATAACATTAATGAGCATGACAATTAAATGGAAAGAGAATCAACTAAGTCCTCTGAAAGTTTCTAATTGATTTTCAAATATTACTTCGATGACGTTGGTTCATATATCATTACAGAAGATAAGGAGAAAATATAAATATGAAAGACAAGGAGAAAATGTTAAAGACCGATAGATACTAGTTTACAGTGCTCAAAATGTTATATCTCCTAGAGTTAAAAAGAGATTCTACAATCTAAAAAGACCATCTCAAAGAAGACTGCAACTTTATCTTGCGGCACTGGCAAAAATGTCCAGTAATCCTAATCCTAGCATAAATGTTATTGAGGTGAAAAGTGCAAGGTCAAAAAGTGAAGGGAAAGAGGAAGAAAAAGGTCATTTCCTTTGGTAAACTAAGTGCAGGAAAATGTGATCCACTTATCCGATATTCGAAAAACTATCATTAAGGAAGAATATTACTTGCCCAATAAATACATCCTATCTTGGTCTTTTGCAAATATCAGAGTTTGGCAAGGAGAGAGAACATTTATATGCCTTAACAGTACATGACTAGGCTTTACCTCCGCATCCCCTAGGAAGAGGTCATCTATTTCTTCAGCAGTCTCAAGCCAGTTAACCTGAGAAGTCAATAAGCTTAAATGAGGATAGTTCTCACCTTTTGAGTAACACTTGTTCATCAGCATTTAGCAATTGGTAGGGAACTTACAGATTTAATTAGTACTGGAATTGAACCATCTACACTGCCCTTGAATTGTTTTTCCTTTATAATAAGAATCAGTTTATCAGCTGCTTCCAGAATAATCTGCAAGCCATATTAGCCAACGCAGCCTCATAAGAAATCAGTGAATATTAAGGAAGGTGACAAAAGATAAGGAACTAGCTGAAACACTGAAAGAAGCAATGATATGTTACAAATCAAGATAAAAGATAGAAGAGACAAACATGCAAAACATCAATTGCCTTGTTGAAGTACAGAGATATTTTCTTTCAGAATATCAATGGGGTTCCCAGGATCCCGCGCATAGCGGGAGCTTAGTGCATCAGGCTGCCCTTTTAATATCGATGGGGTTGAATACATAACAACCACGAGAAACATGACAGACCTTCTCTTGAATTATAGAATCATCACCCTGCAGTTTCCGACGCCCAATGATTGCTGCAAGTGTTTCTTCTTCCATAGTATCAGCATCATCAAATGCTAGGTCAATCTAAGTAAGAAAACACAGAAATATTGCATGAACCATATCAGCTTCAATGTAATAATTCAATAAGTGACAGAATAAAGCAAAATCCCAGATACTAGGCTTTAAAGCTTTACTACTTAAATTGGAGCAACAATGAACGATCATGAGAAATTTTACTCTGACTTTACTTCAATAGGATTTTCTCTCCCTTTCATGAAGGTAATTCAATTTACGTTCCCCTGACCAAGGATCTTCTATCTGCTAGCTCCATTAGTATGTGCATGATGGGACTAAAACTAAACTAAATAGCTATATAGACTTTAACTGCAATCTGAATTCATATGAGGGTCCAAGATGGTGTCTAGAGGCTCACATTTTTAATAACTCCTAATGCAACTATCTTAGGAAGAATCGTAGTAGTGGTGCGCACCTTATAACTATCATTGTACTGTTCCAAGGGTATTCCTGCCTTAGCTGCTTCACTTGCACTGCCAACACATCTGCACCAGAGCGTTCCTGGTTACTCCTAATGGAAAAACAAACAAACTCAATAACAAGGCTTCAAGTATATGGAAAATAAATAAGAAAGGGTAGAATAGTCAAACCAACTACAAGCTGACATTCAACTATTGCATGGGAGTAAATTTTAAGGTGTGTTTGGTATGACGAAAAATTTCTCTTGGAAAATGATGAGATCATTTTCCGGTGTTTGGTTCTCTTAAATTATTGAAAATGTATTCTCCAAAGAAACCACGACGTGTTTTGGCTCAATGGAGTGGAATGGTTATAAAGGATTCATATAACAGAACCCACAGAGGCAAAGTCGATTGGTTGGATAGGGGAATTGACTTTCCTCCTTTAGGAGTGGAAGTCATTTTCCTTGATAAATCCTTTTAGTACTCCATATCATTTACTTCAACCAATACATAGACATTATTGTCACGTTAATACTCAAAAATTCAACAACACATTATCCCCAGGACCGATTCTCGCCTTTCTTAATATCCAACCATACTAGAAATGGTCCACAAATGACTTTTCGAGATAAAGCATTTTCTATAAACCAAACTGACCCTAAAAGAAAAATGAAGTGAAAACAACAACAACAACAACAACTACCCAGTATAATCCCACAGAGTGAGGTCTGGGGAGGGTAATACATACGCAGGCCTTACCCGTACCCGAAAGGGCAGAGAGGTTATTTCCAATTGACCCTCGGCTCAGGAAAAGGAAAAGAAAAAAAAGAAAAAACAAAAACAAAAGCAACAGAGCAGTAGTAACTCCAGCAGAAATCGCAGAAATAATTATGTAAATATAGACCATAAATAACATGGCATACAAAAGGACAAGATAAACAAAAACATCAACAGAAACAAAGGGCATTAGTAACTTCAGCAGAAATCACATAAATAATTATGAAACCATAAACCAAAAGTAAAATGACATGCAATACAATACACAAATCATCTATGTAGAGCCCCACCAAACCCCGGCCTTGCCCCAGGGAAGAAGTGCATGAAATTCTAGAAGCCCCTATCTTACAACCCCGATACTAGACCTCCAGACTTTCTTATCAAGAGTCATGTCCTCGGGAATCTGCATTCTAGGGTCACCCCCACCTTCTCCCGAATAACTTCATTCTTAACCTTATCCAACCTGGTGAGACCGCACATCTACATGAGCATCCTCATCTACGCGACCTTCATTCTCTGAACATAAGAGTTCTTCACCGGCCAGCACTCTGCCCCGTACAACATGGCTGGTCTAACCACAGTTCTATAAAACTTCGCCTTGAGTTTCTGTGGCACTTTTTTGTCACACAAGACTCCCGATGCAAGCCTCTATTTCGACCACCCTGCCCCTATACGGTGAGTGACATCCCTGTCGATCTCTCTGTCCCCCTGAATCACCGATCCAAGATATCTGAAATTGTCCCTCTTCACGTCCCTACCTACTTCTTTTGCGCTCGACTCGGCGCTAAACTTGCACTCCAGGTATTCTGTTTTAGACTTGCTTATTTTGAAACCCTTAGACTCGAGAGTCTGTCTCCAAACCTCTAACCTCTCACTAACACCAACCCTGGTCTCGTCTATCAAGACTATATCATCAGCAAATAGCATACACCATGGCACATCCCTTTGGATATGACGAGTTAGAGCACCCATCATCAAAGCAAATAATAGAGGGCTAAGCGCAGATCCTTGATGAAGTCCCATAACCACCGCGAAGTGGTCTGAGTCGCCACCCACCGTCCTAACCCTAGTCTTAGCTCCATCGTACATGTCCTTGATCACTCTGATGTAAGCTTCCAGCACGCTCTTCGCCTCCAGGCACCTCTGATGTATAAGAAAAACAATATACATGGATTATGTCTATTCAACAGGTAAAATTAATCTATATTATGAACTACAACAAGGAAAACACTCGAAAGGAACACACGCCAAAATCAGATTGTATGATCATATCATATTTCCCTTCTTCATATTTCCTTTTGTAATCACAGTAAATGATCTTTATATAGTTGGTTCGGCCCTCCCCGTATCACCCGCATAGCGGGAGCTTAGTGCACCGGGCTGCCCTTTTATATTTGGAATACAACAGCCGAAGCAAAATACAGATTTTTATGTTAAAGGGACTATAACGAAGAAGCATGTGTATACTAAGTGTATAATTTACCAGCATCAAGACATTCGACCTATATTGGACATTAGAACTTACGTAGGTATGCCAGTGACATCTTTTATAGCACCAACCCGAAGTTGCTGACCTAGATATTGTATAGCCAAAGCAGAAGCATGACCTGAACCCAATCCAATTACCATACCACTCTTCACATACGAATCCACCTACAATACAAAGAAACACAGATCAACTCGCATGTTTTACCAAAAGAACAATACAGACGAAGGAGAAGGAGTATTTACGGCATGTTTGGCGGCTAGGAGGAGACCAGCAGAGGGATCAGAGAAACTGGAACGAGTAACAAAGCGCTGAAAGGAATTTCTTGATGAGGCGAAATTATAAGGTTGCTTTCGAGTTTGCAGAATCGAAGAAGAAATAAATGGTGATGCTGAAGAAGGCAACGCCCAAGCCAACGCCATAGCCAATGTCCCTCACTTCTTTCTCTCTCGCTCGCTATCAAAGTATCTCACTAACAAGTTTCCATCTGTTTGAACGAGATAAGAAGGCGCCACCCACACATTTTTTATTTCTTTCAGTAGTCTCTCAAAAAAGTAGTTTCATTTTTATACCGTTCCAAAATAAATATAGTAATATTTCTAAATTTGAAAATAATTTAACTTTAAATTCTTTAGTTTACCCATTTTACCCCTAATAAAACTATTATAATCACGTAAATTCTATGGCACCACAAAGTTTTTATCTTTTAAGCTTTTAGCATCTCAAAATTTTTAAAAGTCTTTTTAAATTTCATACTGAGTCAAATTATGCCATCTAAATTAAGGCCTCATTTATTATTTTTTAAGATTAAGACATCTGAATTTGAATATATATCTGAATATCAAGATGTGTATTATGATTAAGACATTTCAATTTGAATACACATCTGAATATAATAAGTTGTGCATTAGACCTGAATGCTAAATAATTAAAATTATTTGATTTATAACATTTGAGTGTATAAAATTTATCTTTATTTGAAATTAATAAGATAAAGTTCAAATAAAATACTAACTAATTTAATATTCTATCAATAAAATATATAGTTTTTTAAAATATGATAGTTGTTGCTTGTGATATCTAACGGGTGAATGCCCACTAGAGACGGTAGTTGATGGTAGTATTGGTTGATTTATGATGGTTCATGCCAGTAGTGATTGGTAGTGGTGGCAATTATGATTGAGGATGGTGGTGGTGATAGTTAATAATGATGGGTAGTGATAGTAGTTGTGACTGAGGAAGGTGCCAGGTAGGTTGTGGTATCTTATAATGATGAGCAATGTCAGTTGTGGTTGTTGATGGTGACAATGTGGTCGGTTGTAGTAGTTAGGGTGGATGAGTATTGATTGTGGATGAGAATGATGGTGATCGGAGTGGTGTGGATAGTGGATGGTAATGGTAGATAATGGTGGCGGTTATGATTGAGGATAATAGTGGTGTGGTGGTGGTGTAGGTGGTGCCGGGTGAGGGTGTCACGCCCCAAATTCGAGGGACGTGACCGGCACTCGACTGGGTATACCCAGTCAAGCGGACCTGGGTGCCTTTCCTATCCCACGTGTTACCCCTCATTCTCATTACTTAATAACCAAGTCATTTATAGGATATGAACTCCATTAACCGAATTTTTATAAACATAACAATAACAATTTCCATTAGAAACTTCATTCACCATAATAAAGGTATTCCAATTTTTATACAATATTGCCAAAAATCAATATTTATCTTTTAAATTACCATGCCCGACACTACCCACGACTTGTCTACGGAGCCTCTAAATACAATTGAAGAATAATATAGAAATGCCGGCAACAAGGCTCCGGCTATACCTTATACATATCAAATAAGATCCCAAAACAAAAAGTGGCGTGAGCCACATAGGGCCCCAAATGGAAAGGGGCTCGCTGAATCAGCTGACGGGAAGTGATGAGGAGCTACCATTGGTGGACTGGAGTACCTGCTATGGATCCACCTACAATCATAACACGAATGTAGCGCCCCCGGCAAAAGGGACGTCAGTACATTTGAATTGTACTGGTATGTATGAACAAACTTTATCCCATGTAAACTCAAGTATAGACAAGTAAGTCACGGCAGTAGAAACAACCAACAAATACGTAAAGGAACAACAAGACAAACCAAACAAATTTTCAACACTTAACTTTGTTTCAAGTAGTACTCAACCCATATACAAGTAGAAAGCAATAATAGAAGCAACAACCAAACACACATGGAAAGCACAATCAACCAAACAATGGGACAATCAGTGCCCACGGGTTACAAACTCTCTTGCTGTCTTCTTTCACGATGCCTTATCAATGATTTCACAATTGGTACACATATCGATTTCAATGGCGATTTCAATGGCGATTTCGATCACTTTCCACCCTTATTACCTCAGCCACCCTTATTACATCGGCCACCATTATCACCATAATCTACACCTTATTACTTTGTGTTGCGGCACGCAACTCGATCCCACCGTACAGTTACAATTCACAAACAAAATAACAACAATCAACAATTCACAAAGATCAACAACAACCCTTCTTAAGAATAATCACAACAATTTACTAGTTTACACAACCATCAATACCATTTTCCTTCATTTTCAACAACATATGCAATTTAAGTCACCACAATAATTTTCCACAACAAGCCAAATATGTGATTACCACAGTTGTTCCAATTGCATCGTCTATGATTTTTCTTCCATCATTTGTTTCTCAACTCTTTCCATGTAACACTTTCACAGTCACGCATTTAGTTTATTGTCAATTACTTGAACCATTAAATCACAAATACTCAAATCAAACCAATCAATACCAAACAAACCAACCACAAGAATTTTATAACAATCCACATAGATATCACTCACCAAGTACCAAAAAAGGTGACTTTACAAAGATCAAAGTTAGCCATACATACCTCGATTGAGCTTTCCTTAAGTTACTACAACACTCCAAAAACTATAGCAATTCCAATCTACTATGAGACATAACAAAATTAAACACATATTAGAAAGATATTCATGAAACTAGCTCATTTGAGTATTTTATCAAACACTAGTTGAGCATCTTGATTTCGAATCCCCTTTTCAAGACTTCTTTCATTCCCTAATCCAATATTTAACTTATTTATGTTAAACAATCTTCTCACAACCTAATTTGTACATGCATGTATACACAACACTAAAAATCCCAAGAATCATACCTCAATAACCTATCTTATACTCTAAACTCGAAATTAAAACCTAGGGCATAGAATCTTACCTCTTAGATGAAGAACTTGTGATTGGGTTCTTCGATTCTTGAAGGTTGATGCAAGATTTGGATGGTTTAGATGTTAGGTTCCTCCTTCTCTCTCTAAAGTACTCTCACCTCTCTCTAAAATCAGTAAGAAATGACCCCAAATAAAGCCCCAAAGGTTATATATCAAAATGGGATCGGGTTATGAAAATAAAATAAAAATAACCATGCGATGTCAATTCTGCTATAGAAGAATGCACCGCAGAATGGACATGCAAGCCACAAAATGCACCACAAAATCGGTGGCCAAAAAAGAGCTACACTGGTTCAATCTGCGGTCAAAATGCGGACCGCAGAACAAAAATGCGGACCACAGAGTAAAAATGTGAATCGCATATTTGATCTGACACGGGATCGTATTTTTTAGCCTTTGGTAATTTGATCATAACTTTGTGTAGGAATGTCCAAATGAGGAACGATTTGAAGATTTGGAAACTATACTCAAAGGGCTTTCATTTGATATGTTATTCACTACATAAAACCTTATACATAATTATATATGCACCTTTGAAGTGGAGCCTTGTGCGAATCCATTTGGAATTTTGGCCTATTTCAAAATAATTCTCATTTGGCGTACACCTAGGCTTCCATTTGGACCTCACATAACTTACCATAAGACTTATACTCATATTTACCAAGTCTAATTGATGTCCACCATATTAATAGTATATAAAAATATTATAATAAGCATGTGTGACACTACGAAATCCTAAATTACTTAGCGAAATTGTTTGGGGTCTTATAGGGGGGTGGGGGTGGGGTAGGGGTGGTTAATTATGGTGGTAGTGGCGGTATGGTGATGGTGGCAGTATGGTAGTAGTCGATAATGGTAGGCACCGATGACAGCTAATAATGAATAAGTGATAGCATCTTAATAAAATTAAGTATCTATTATAAATTTTAATCATACAGACCTATTCAGACTCATTAAGCGGTTGTGAAGTAGAAAAATAAATACACTTAATGATTAAAAGTTAAATAATTAAGATTCAGACTTTAAAGACAAACACACTTAATGCTTCAAATATAGCTTTACCACTCGATTCAGAAACCAATTCGTTCGTATCTAGTTACAAGTTACTTAATTATATAAATAAACGCTAAATAAATCAACTCCAATGCATGAAAATAAGTTTTTCCAAAATTTTACTAAAAAGGTCAAAACTTGATCCCGGGTCGCTTGGTCCAAACCCAAAATTTGGACCAAAACCCGATTACACATTAACCCCCGATCCCGGATATATAATTGGTTTTGGAATTCGGCCTCAATTTGAGGTCTAACTCACCAAATTTTAATATTCTTAGGTTTTTTTCAAAACTCCCAATTCCACCGTGAAAACTCTAGATTCTAGGATGAAATCTTGTAAAAAGAAGTTAAGGAGTAAAGAAAATGAGTTAGAAATCACTTACCAATATTTTGGTGAAGAAAGGTTGTTTGAAAAAATGTCTCTTATGTATTTGGGGTTTTGAAAAATGAAAAATGACTGAAAATCCTGTCTAAATATACCCCTCTCAGACCCCTATGCGGATTGTACAAAATCTAGTGCAGCCGCCAAAATCTCCATACGGACCATTGAACATGTGCAGACCGCAAAAATCGAGTGCGGCCACATCGCTCTTCCTGTGGACGAACCTGTGCGAACCACACAAAATCGAGTGCGTCCGCACAGCCCCCACCGCACACTGCACGAAATCTCTTGTGTCCACAAAGGCCCCTTCTGCGATCGCACAAGAATTCTTACGGACCACACTGGCGGGTTCAGAGATCTGCAACTTCTCTGAACCTGCAACAACTGTGTTTTAAGCTTAAGACATCTCGGAACCTACCTGAAACACTTTCAAGCCCTCAAAACTTCAAACCAAATGTGCATACTAACTCAAAAACATCATGTAGACCTACTCGTGCAATCACATCATCATATTAACATCATGAACATCGAACTAAACCTCAAGATCAGTGAAATTACTCAAAACTTCTTAACATCAAATTTTGCATTTAAGGTCTGAATCACGTCAAATGGATTTCATTTCTTACCAAACTTTACCGATAATACATATAAATCATATTGAACATGTACCGGGCTCCAAAACTACAATACGGGCTCGATAGCATAGGTTTCACATAACATTTCACTTTCAATAACCTTTATATTTTTAAGAAAATAATTTCTTTCAAAAATTCATTTCTCGGGCTTGGGACCTCGGAATTTGATTTCGGGAATACGCCCAAGTATTATATTTTTCTACAGACCCTCTAGGACCGTCAAATCATGGGTCCGGGTCCGTTTACCTAAAATATTGACCGAAGTCAAATTAATTTATTTTATAGTCATAATTTATCATTTTTCACAGATTCTCACATATTGACTTTTTGGCTACACTCCCGGATTGCACACGCAAATCAAGGTGATGCTAAAAGAGATTTTTAAGACCTCAAAATGCAAAATTCATATTAAAAACAATTAATGACCTATCATGCTTAAAAATATCAAAGATGATTTTTGCATTAGATTCTTTGAGATAAAGAACCTTATTTATTTGGTTTTTCAATTTTTATATGTGCTTGGCCAGTTTTTGATAAGTCTATGGCTAATGATTATAGATTGGTAAGTTCAGACTTATTTGGGATATTTGTGTAAGTTTCCCAATTTGGTTCGACTCTAGTCATTACTTAACATTAAATCAAATCAATTTTATCGATTTGCTAAGTATATAAACCAAATCAAATTAATAGATTTTTTTTTTCAGTTTCTTTAGTTACCTAAAAACTATTTCATTTCATTAAATTTGTTGGCCCACGTAAAGGTTGGTTTTGGAAACTGATAAAGGAATTCAGACATGGGCTAGGTCCATCTTAATTGAGCACATATATGGACAGACTTAAGCATGTGAGATACACGTGAATGAGATAAACTTAACTTGAAAGAAGTAATATCTCTTGATCCTGATCGAAAAGATTGCATATTGGATAAGGAAAAGGATTTTTTTACTCAAAGTAATCATGGTTTAAGAAACGGAAAGGGTTAAAAGTTACTAGAACTCTTCTACCAAGGAAGAGTAGCATCAAAATTCTAGTCAATCTCTATTTACTAAATCTACAAATATCAGTATTTTTTGTTACAGGTAATGCACATAAGCAGAAGTTAAGCGTGAATTGAGAACAAAATATCAAGGCAATTTTGCAAGCAATTTTTGTATGATTCAATTGTGCAAACCTGAAGCAACTTGAACTAGATAGAAGAACCAGTTTCAAGTATATGTCTTTATTCTAGTTCAATTGTAGTAGGTATTTTCATATTGTACCTTTCATATTTATCTAGAAGCAATTGTATTAAGTACTTAGAGTTTTCAAGTTAGAGTTAACTTGAAGTTGTCACAATAGTTGAGTCTGTATGCTATAACAAGATTAGAGTTAGTCCTAGGTTTACAAAAGAATTTTTGTAAATACAGTTTTAGGCTCAATGATTTTAGTGGAGAGTTTGAAAAAATCCTATTGGGAGATAAGTCGTGGTTTTTTCACCTTTTTGAGCCAGGTGTTTTTCGCGTAAAATACTTGTGTTCTTTATTTTTTGCGTGTACTATTTCTGCAATGGTAGGTTAAGAAATACATAGAAGAACCAGGTCCTTCCATAAAATATCCTAAGCAAATAATTGGTCACCATACAAATAACCCCCTACCCCGTGTGGTATTGAAGTATAAAACATTAATTGGTATCAGAGCAGGTTATCCTTGATCAAGATTAGTGCACCACCTAAAAACTGGGAAGGATAATCCACTGCAAGGCCTCAGCTCTTCAATGGCTAGTACTACTTCTGGTGGAAAAACAGGATGAGAGATCACATCATTGGGGAGGATTAAGAACTATCGGACATTGTTACTAATGGTCCCCTGGCTACCATGAAGAAGAATGTTGAAGGAGTAGATGTGCCAAAGACTAGAGTTGACTACACTGGTGAGGACTTGAATAAGTGGTAAAAGAATGCTAAGGCCAATAAATAGCTTGTGTGTGGACTTGGTCCAGACGAGTACAGTAGAATTCAAAGTTGTACTACTGTTAAGGAAATTTGGGACACTTTCTAAGTGGCTCACGAAGGAACTCCACAAGTGAAAAGATCAAGAGGAAAATTATTGTACTCTCAATATGAGAATTTCACCATGAAGGAAGGAGAAACATATAAGAGATGTATACAAGGTTCACAACACTCACAAATGAACTTAAGTCTCTTGGAAGGATTATCCTTGAATATGACAGGGTTGAGAAAATTTTGACAAGAGTTTTGTCAGTTACTTGGGAAAGCAAAATCACTGCTATTCAGGAATCAAATAACATTGTCACTCTCAAGTTGGACGAGCTAATTGGAGATCTTACAACATATGAACTTAGAAGAAAAACCATAAAGATGGATGCCCCCGAGAAGGAAAGGAGCCAGGCTCTCAGAATCGCTGAATGTGTAGATCTAGAGGATGATGAAATGGCTATAATCACAACGGATTTCAAGAAGTATCTAATAAGAGAAAAGGGTTCTTTAAGAAGTGCAACCTACAATAAACCAAGGGTCCCTGAAAAATAGACCAATGAGGGCTGCTACAAATATGGTAAGATTGACCACATGGTCAAAAAATATCCTTAGTAGGAAATTAAATGGAAGAAGGAAATGGTTAAACGAAGAATCAGAAGAAGGAACAGGTTCATCCCAAGAAGAACAAAGGATCAACAAAGACTATGGTTGTTGCTTGGGGAGAAAACTCATATGAGGAGTTAGAAAATGAAGACGGAGATGAACACGCACTTATGGCAATTGGAGAATCTGTTAAGGAATCATAGGTAAGCATAATTCATCTCAAAGATAAGATTAATTGATGAATTTGAGGTCATAAACAATAAAAGGAACAGCTGTCTAAGGAATGTGTAATCTTGAAAGTTAAGATCAAATATCAGGAACTTAGGGCTGGTGAAAGTGATATTAAAAATATTGAGTTGAAGAACCATGTTCTTGAACTTGACACCACTGTGCTAGAGCTTAGGTCTAAAAATTTAAAACTAAAATTTGGAACATGTAAAAAGAAAGATGATCACACACCTCACCTTAGAAGAAAATCTAGAAAAAATGAAAGATGAATTGTACAAAAAGGACGAGCAGATAAGAGTCCTAAATGAAGATCTAAGCAAGGTTAAGCATGAACTAGACAGAACTTGTAAATGGAATAAGTCCTCTGATGCACTATCATGGCTACAAGAACACCATAGTAGCAATAAGAGAAGACTTGTCTATGGGACCCATGCACCTAAGTGGGATCCCAAAAGCAAGTACATCACACTTTCTAAGAACAAAATCTGCACACACTGTGATAAGACTAGTCACTACAAAAGTAAGTGAACTGAAAAAAAAAAGGACATTCAAAAGAAAAAAAACTTTTGTGCAAGGGAAAAATAGATTGCCAGGATGGGCTAACAAGAATTTAATTCACCCTTTTGCCTATAGAAAGGGACCCAAACTAGTTTGGGTTCCTAAGACTAACCCATAATTTCTCCTTCGAGGTCCAAGTAAAAGGGAACAGCCAAATATGGTACATGGATAGTGGGTGCTCAAAGCATATGACTAGAAGCAAGAACCAATTTCTTTCACCTGAGGACCTAAAAGGAAAGAATGTCTCCTTTGGAAATGGTAATAAAGATGAGATCATTGGGGTTGGAAAGGTAGGTAAGACAGACTCACACTCCATTAAGAATATCTACTTGATATATGGCTTGAAATATAGCCTAATCAATGTATCACAACTGTGTGACAGGGGTAACTTGGTAGCATTCACCTCTACCAAATGTTTTGTGATAAATCTTACCACTAACAAGATTGTTTTGTAGGAAAAAAGAGTAAACAATATATACATTATAGATTTGTGTACTCTTTTAGAAAATGAACTCACTTTCTTGAGTGTATTTCCCCTTCTTTGGCACAAAAGAGTTGGACATGCAAGTCTAAGTCAAACCAATAAATTAGTCTCCAAGGACTTGGTGATAGGGTTGCCTAACATCAAGTTTAAGGAAGGCAAAATTTGTGAGGCGTGTGCAAAGGGGAATCAGATAAGATCCTCTTTTAAATGCAGGAAAGTGGTAAGCACGACCAGATCGATCGAACTGGTTCATATGGATCTCTGTAGTCCAATGAGAACGTTAAACAGACGTGGTAAAAAATATGTGATGGTGCTTGTTGATGATTATTCTAGGTTTATCTGAACATTATTTTTAACATCTAAGGATGAAGTATTTGACATGTTTACTTCTTTTGTTAGAAAAACTCAAAAATAACTAGGTAATCGACTTGCATCAATTAGGTCGGATCATGAGACTGAATTTGAAAATGCTAACTTTGCTGAATTTTGTGATGTGTATGGCATAAATCATAATTTTTCTGCCCCTGGGACTCCCCAACAAAATGGAGTAGTTGAAAGAAAGAAAAGGATACTTGAAGATATGGCTAGGACTATGCTTCTTTATAGTAAACTGCCCCATAGCTTCTGGGCAGAAGCTGTAAATGCTTCATGTTACATCATTAATAGGTGCATGACTAGACATCTTGTAGAGAAGACTCCCTATGAGTTACTTAAAGGGAGAAAATCAAATGTATATTATCTTAGGGCATTTGGATGCAAGTGCTTTGTGCACAACAATGGAAAAGACTCCCTAAGTATCATTCTTGGGATATTCATTACATAGCAAAGCTTATAAAGTGTACAACAAAAGAAATATGTGTAGAAGAAAGTGTACATATAGTTTTTGATGAAACTAACATTCTTTGTGAGAGACAAGAACATGAAGATGAAGCTATTAAGATGGTAAAAGGTTAAATAAAATCACAGCCCAAGATGAAGCTGCACCACAAAAAGGAACACGTAATGGAACAGGTTCTTCCATCCAGGGCAACTTGACAGGGGGAACTGGACAAAGAAGAACTAAATCTAATTTCCAAATGGAACTTATCCATGAACCTGTTCCTCAGCAATAAAACATGGGAGAAACATCAAGCAGAAACCGGTTGGTTATGAAACCTTACAAATATCAAAGTTCTTATCCCATTGAGAACATAATTACTAACCCAACTTCTGGAACTAAAACTAGATCTCAATTAACGAATCTTTGTGCTTTTGATGCTCTTATTGAACCTAAATATGTTGCTGAGGGTTTGCAGGATGCAGAATGGGTAAATGCAATACAAGATGAACTCAATCAGTTTGAAAGGAGCCAAGTTTGGCATCTGGTTCCAAGACCCAAGGACATATCAATAATTGGCACTAAATGGGTATTCAGAAACAAACTAGATAAAGATGGAGTTGTTACAAGGAACAAGGCAAGGTTGGTAGTTCAAGGTTATAGCCAAGAGGAGGGCATAGACTATGATGAGACATTTGCTCTAGTTGCAAGGTTGGAAGCAATAAGACTCATCATAGTCTTTGATGCATACGTGGTCATTACTCTTCACTGGATGGACGCTAATAGTACCTTTCTAAATAGCTGCTTAAAGGAAGAAGTGTTTGTCAAACAACCTCCAGGGTTTGAAAGCAAGGAGTGTCCGGATCATGTATACAAACTAGATAAGGCACTCTATGGACTCAAGCAGGCTCCTAGAGCATGGTATGAACAACTATCCAAATTCATGCTTGAACATGGGTACAAGAGAGGTAAAATCGATAGCACTCTATTTTTTAGGGAAAAAGGTAAGGATCTTGTAGTAGTACAAATATATGTTGATGACATAATTTTTGGGGCAACCACTTAAAAACTAAGTCAGGAATTTGCTAAATTAATGAGGAGCGAATTTGAAAAAGAGTATGATGAGTGAGCTTAATTTCTTCTTAGGCTTACAAATTAAACAAAACTCAAATAGAATCATGATCCATCAGCAGAAGTATACTAAAGAGCTGCTTAAGAAGTTTAAAATGGATGAATCAAAGGAAATAAACACTCTTATTATAACTGCTATAAAATTGGACATAGATGAACTCGATTCATCTGTTGATCAAAAGTTGTATAGGGATATGATTGGATCACTTTTATATCTTACTTCTAGCAGACCTGACATTATTTTCAGTGTAGGGCTTTGTGCTCGATTTCAAGCAAATCCAAAGGAATCTGTCAAGAGAATATTGAGATACTTGAAAGGCATTACTGACCTTTGCCTTTGGTATCTAAAAGGTGGTAACTTTAACCTAGTGGTATATGTTGAAGTTCACTTGTGACGACCCAAAGGGTCATCACTTATTTTATTAATCATTTCGAGCTTTCTGAGGCCTTGAAAACCTCA
This sequence comes from Nicotiana noctiflora, assembly GCA_032618575.1. Taxonomy (NCBI): domain Eukaryota; kingdom Viridiplantae; phylum Streptophyta; class Magnoliopsida; order Solanales; family Solanaceae; genus Nicotiana; species Nicotiana noctiflora. The sequence goes on from JASVEL010002911.1 coordinate 223,025, forward strand.
TTCCATGTTGCCTCGATTTACGTGCACAATCCGAGCATGTAGCCGGAAAGATTTTGTGATACAAAATATAAATTCTATGAGAAATTTGGATAAAAATGATATTAATATTGATATGGTTGACTTTGGTCAACATTTTTGATAAACGGACCCGGATCCGTGATTTGACGGTCTCAGAAAATCCGTAGAAAAATATGGAACTTGGGCGTATGCCGGAATTGAAATCCGAGGTCTAGAACCCCGGTAAAAGAATTTTTCTGTTAAATTATTTTCTGAAAATGTTTAAGGAAAATGAAACTGAATTTTGATTAAAAAGTACTGGTATCGGGCTCGTATTTTGGTTCCGACGCCCGGTACAGGTCATATATATTGGTTAAGCGCTTCCTGTAAAGTTTGGTTGAAAACGGACGTCGTTTGACGCATTTCGGCCTTAAATTGGAAATTTTGGAAATTATGAAATTTGAAAGAATTCTTGAGTTTTAAGGCTCAATTCATTGATTTTGATATTATTTTGGCGATTTGATCGCACGAGTAAGTTCTTAAGATGTTCTGCGTTAGTGTATGTATTTGGTTAGGAGCCCCGTGGGCTCAGGAGTGTTTCAAAGTGATTTCGGACTTAGGAAAATTTCAGAAAAATTTCAAAACTAGTACCCCGTGAACAGTACCATGTACAATACAATGTACGGTACCCCTTGAACAGTAAAAAAAAACTACCTGTATAAACGACCAAAAAATAAAAATAGAAAAAAAAAAAAGAAAATCTCTACCAAGACAACTTCAAGTGGAATCATTTTTTTTAATGTTTGTTAGATCTACACAATGCTAAAGTAATTGTGTTAGCCGTGAGAAAAAATAAACTAATATGTGAATGGTCCCTATTGCATTTTTGTATTCTTTCTCTTTCTTGAATGCAAATATATTATAGACAAAAGAGTAGAGTGCTGGACACTCTCCCCCAATCGATGCATCCTCTTCAAAGTAGCCAATTTCCATGGCTAATGTTTAACTAAAAACATAAGTCTGTATTAACATTAAAAAAAAAAACCACTATTTTCAGCATCTTTCTCATTGTTGAAACCAAAGTAGTATATGCTACAAAGTTTTGATTTCACCTCCAATATATGTGACCCATTTAAAATCTACAATAGCAACGTCCTTATTAAAAGCCCTTATTGGCGGTGAGGAGTCAGCAAAATTCTTGAGCAGAGATGGGAAATGGTTGAGTTCGAGCCTTCCATTCTAGCTTAGATACGGTCGTGTTTGGTTGCGGCCCATGTCGAGGTGCCGCTCGAGATTCATTCGGCATCCGTTTCGTTGGCAAAGCTCTGTCTGAGATACGATTGGATTGGAGCCAAATTCAAAAGGAAAAAGCATTGCTACGGATTGAATTATTCGTAAACTTTCGAGGTAAGTGTTTGTTCTATCCTAGTTTGTAGGAATATGAATTTAGTTATGAATAAATTGTTGAATAAGAGTTATTGGTGTTATACCGGTAATGAAGGTAAATTGTTGAAATTATTATAAATTATTGGTTTAAAACCGGTAACTATAAATATTGTTGATATAGAGATTATTGGCTAAATGCCGGTAATATATATATTGATATAATTGGGATCGTGTGGTACGCCGACCACAAAGTGACTTAAATCTTGGCATTGGCCATAGTTGCCGGTAGCCTATTGATATAATTGGGATCGTGTGGTACGCCGACCACAAAGTGACTTAAATCTTGGCATTGGCCATAGTTGCCGGTAGCCTATTGATATAATTGGGATCGTGTGGTACGCCGACCACAAAGTGACTTAAATCTTGGCATTGGCCATAGTTGCCGGTAGCCTATTGATATAATTGGGAGCGGGTGGTACGCCTACCACAAGATATAATTATTGATATATTTGGGAGCGGGTGGTACGCCTACCACAAGATATAATTATTGATATAATTGGGAGCGGGTGGTACGCCTACCACAAGATATAATTATTGATATATTTGGGAGCGGGTGGTACGCCTACCACAAGATATAATTATTGATATAATTGGGAGCGGGTGGTACGCCTACCACGAGATATAATTATTGATATATTTGGGAGCGGGTGGTACGCCTACCACAAGATATAATTATTGATATATTTGGGAGCGGGTGGTACGCCTACCACGAGATATAATTATTGATATATTTGGGAGCGGGTGGTACGCCTACCACGAGATATAATTATTGATATATTTGGGAGCGGGTGGTACGCCTACCACGAGATATAATTATTGATATATGAATTGAGACATGGAAGTAAGATTTATTATGTTGATTAGATTATTCTGGATATCATGAGTTATTGACTGTTATTTCAGAGTAGAGTATTTCCTTATAAATATATTATATATATATATCTATATTGCAACTGTATAGGTTTATGTGGGTGACTGGCCTTAGCCTTGTCACTAGTTCGCTGGGATAGGCCAGGCACTTACCAGCACATGGGGTCGGTTGTGCTGATACTACACTCTGCGCTCTTTTTGCGCAGATACAGGTTACGGACAGCAGCGGCGGCGGTAGCGACTTGTGGATTTTTCGACTACTGAGACTACGAGGTAGCCTTGCAGGCGTCCGCAGGACCCGTCGTCTCTTCTATCTATGCTTTTCATTCTGTTATCTCATGTAATCGAGATAAACAGCTTGTATTTTCTTTCAGACAATTATGTGTATTATTCTTAGAAGTTCGTGAGTATTGTGACACCAATCTTGGGTAGTGTATCAAATTTGGATTTTCTTTATCGCAATTAACTAAGTCTTCCGCTGAAATTTTATGTTGTTAATAAGAAATTGGTAATTAATGGAGATGTAATTAATATTTGGCTTGCCTAGCTTCCATTTAGTAGGCGCCATCATGACCCCGATGGTGGGAAATTCGGGTCGTGACAAGTTGGTATCAAAGCACTAGGTTGCATAGGTCTCACAACTCACGAACAACCTTGGTAGAGTCTGAGGGATCAGTACGGAGACGTCTGTATTTATCCCTTAGAAGCTACAGAGTTAGGAAATTTTCACCTTCATTCTTTCCTATCGTGCGAGTTTGTTCTTCAAATGTTAAGTTGAATTTCTACTCTTGTCTTCCCACGAATGGCGAAGGCATGTACCGCTTCTTTAGCCGACAATGGCACAGGTTGGTGATAGATCAACGATGCCTTCAGAAGCTTTACGGAGTTTCGGATAAGTTTCACCAAACTCTTCGCTATCTCCTTCAGTGGTGCATCTTTTGAGAACCCAAGGTAATTTATTGACCGTTGCTATGAGATATTGCAGAAACGCGGGAATAGTTGAAAGCGAGAGGGTTGATTTTAGTGTGTTTCGGTAGCGAGTGAAGTAGTGGAAACATAATGTATTTACTAACAGGCTGTGATTTTAATGGATCTTGACGTCTGGTTGATTTATTTGAAGTTGTGAAAGCTAATTATTGTGGACTATCAGATGTTGTGACTTTGACTTATAGCCAAAATGGGGGAAAACCACTATTAGTGAATGGACCGAATGGCCATGTTTTATGTCAGTTTTGGCTTGGAATGTATACATATAGTATGGAAAGGTCCCCCAAATAAATTATGCATGTTTGAGGCTTAGTACTCTGCAGGGGGTAAGAATCGGCCCAAAGAGTAATAAAGAGTATATGAGCAAAAGAGGTAATTGGTCGTCAATGTTTGTGACAAGCCTATGAAGAGGGCAGACCGGCCATGCGACATTACCTACTCAATCCTATTTGTAGAAATGTTTGGAGGAGTTACCTCCCTGACTCTTTGAAAGGTGTGGTATGTATGATCTGAACGATCATGCCAGGTTATTATGACAGTGTCCGAATATGTCGTCATGTCCAATAAGTTAGCTGAGCCTCTAAGGAATTGTTGTGAATGTGGCAGATTGGAGAAATATAATTTACGAAGGCACTCAAGCGACATGCCCGTTGCAGTCAACACTTAACTCACATGACCAGCCAGGGTTAGAGGTCAGGATGTTGAGGCGGAGGTGAGACTCCTAGAGGTGGAGGTCTAATTGTTGACATAATTTCTATGGTGAGACTGAAGTCACTACACAAGATGATGGTATCACATGTACAATTCCGATTTGTTATAAAAAGAACATTTTTCCTCAATTTGATTTGATCTTTGAAGAATTGAGGCAAGTCCTCTTAATATGCTCCGCTCATGAGTGAGCTTCGTAATCATCAAATCTACTTATGTGAATACTCACGCTGTGCTATTAAATGGAGATAATTATCTCTATTATTATGTATTGGTCACTAGGAATATTGATGAGGTCAAAAGTGACTTTATATTAATTATTACAATGGGAATGAATTCCTGAAATAACTATTTTCAATAGTTAAATTGTATACCATGTTGGTATGAGGGTTCTCTTATGTCGTGATACTCTTTGACGGACAATAGTTGAAAAGAAGAAAGAAAGGAAATGAAAAACATCAGTGGCACAATGTGCAAATGCTTGTGATTTAGAGTGGGGGATGAGATCCTCAAAATTTGTATAACGTGAAGATATTTGTTTTAAAAAAAAACCGAGCTGCAAGCTGCGGTGAATATTATATGAGGACAAGGTCCTGGTGGTGAAAAGTTTGTGTTTAAAATTTTCCCTTTTTGGAAATAAAAATCTAGCATAATATCCTAAATTTGAGCCATGCCTATTAGGATTATTTGACAATCCTTGCACAGTTTCTATTCATATTTAGCCGTTTCTATTTTGTGACCGTTGAGTTCTAGACTTTGAGATGAGCACCAGGTAAGGACAAATATGACGCATTAATTCGACAAAGTAATCATGAGGTTTCCATACCTCACTGTGAGTAAAGTGGGAGTTTTGGAATAAGATATTTGATAACAGGGTTAATTGACAATGTTGTAATTTAAGAACAACTCTTATGGCCAGACTTCAGAGCCATGGATATGTACATACGCATGAGGTGTTCGTGCCTTATTTAGACTTGTTCGTTGTAGTCTTCATTGTTTCCATATTGACCTACTCCTGCAGTCAGGAGGAGCATGCGCAACATCTCGGAGTGGCCTTACAGACTCTGAGAGATAGCCAGCTATATGCAAAATTTTCAAAGTGTGAATTTTGGCTAAGTTCAGTTGCATTCCTGGGTCATATTGTGACGGCAGCAGGTATTCAGGTTGATCCGAAGAAAATTGAGGCAGTCAAGAGCTGGCCTAGACCGACATCAGCCACGGATATTCGGAGTTTCTTGGGGTTAGCGGGCTATTATCGCCGATTCGTAGAAGGATTTTCGTCTATTGCAACCCCACCTGACCAGATTGACCCGGAAGGGTGTTCAATTTGAATGGTCCGATGAATGTGAGGCGAGCTTTCAAAAGCTCAAGACAACCTTGACCACAACACCGGTATTGGTTTTACCCACAGGTACGGGACCTTATACTGTTTATTGTGATGCTTCCCGTATTGGGCTTGGTGCAGTGTTAATGCAGGATGGCAAGGTTATTGCCTATGCTTCGAGGCAGTTGAAGATTCATGAGAAGAACTATCTAGTGCATGATCTAGAATTGGCGGCGATTATTCACGCATTGAAGATCCGGAGGCATTATTTATATGGTGTAGCATGTGAAGTATACACCGATCATAAGAGTCTACAGTATTTGTTTAAGCAGAAAGAGTTGAATATGAGGCAGAGAAGGTGGCTAGAGTTGCTAAAAGGCTATGATGTTACTATTTTATATCACCCAGGTAAGGCCAATATGGTGGCCGATGCATTGAGTAGAAAGTCTGCCAGCATGGGTAGTCTTGCATATATTCCGGTCAGTCAGAGACCATTAGCTATAGATGTCCAGGCATTAGCCAACCGGTTCGTGAGATTAGACATTTCTGAGCCTAGCAGGGTGTTAGCCTGCACGGTCGCTCGTTCTTCTTTATTAGAGCGTATCCGTGAGAGGCAATTTGATGATCCTCATTTGTGTGAGTTGAGAGATACAGTACAGCGGGGAGGTGCCACACAGGTAAATCTAGATGATGATGGGATATTGAAATTGCAGGGTCGAGTTTGTGTGCCCAATGTCGAAGGGATTCGAGAGTTAATCTTAGCGGAGGCCCACGGTTCGCGGTATTCTATTCACCCATGCGCCGCGAAGATGTACCAGGACTTATGTTAGCACTATTGGTGGCGCAGAATGAAGAAAGATATCGTTGCGTATGTCGCTCGGTGTCTAAATTGTCAGCAGGTGAAATATGAGCATTAGAGACCTGGTGGTGTATTCTAGAGGATTGAAATTCCCGAGTGGAAATGGGAGCGGATCACTATGGATTTCGTTACTAGACTTCCCTTGACTCGGAGGAAATTTGATGCTATTTGGGTCATTGTAGATAGGCTGACCAAGTCAGCACACTTTATTCCAGTATCTGTCTCCTACTCGTCGGAGAGGTTAGCGGAGGCTTACATTAGGGAGATAGTTCGTCTCCATGGAGTGCCAGTATCTATTATCTCTGATCGAGGTACGCAGTTTACCTCGCGGTTCTGGAGAGCGGTCCAGCAGGAGTTAGGTACCCAGGTTCAGTTGAGTACAGCATTTCATCCTCAGACGGATGGCCAGTCCGAGAGGACTATTCAGATTCTAGAGGACATGCTTCGAGCCTGTGTTATTGATTTCGGAGGCTCGTGGGACCGGTTTCTGCCATTAGCAGAGTTCGCCTACAATAACAGTTACCAATCTAGCATCCAGATGGCTCCGTATGAGGCGTTGTATGGTAGGCGATGTCGATCACCGGTTGGATGGTTTGAACCGGGAGAGGCTCGGTTGTTAGGTACAGACTTAGTTCAGGAAGGCCTTGGATAAGGTCAAGACTATTCAGGAGAGATTGCGTTCAGCTCAGTCCAGGCAAAAGACTTATGCGGATCGTAAGGTTCGAGATGTAGATTTCATGGTTGGCGAACGAGTATTGCTCCGAGTGTCGCCTATGAAGGGCGTGATGAGGTTCGGGAAGAAGGGCAAGCTCAGCCCTAGGTATATTGGTCCATTTGAGATTCTAGACAGAGTGGGAGGGGTGGCTTACAGATTAGCTTTGCCGCCTAGCTTATCAGCCGTGCATCCGGTTTTTCACGTATCTATGCTTCGGAGATACCACGACGATCCCACACATGTGTTAGACTTCAGTACTGTCCAATTGGACAATGATCTATCTTACAAGGAGGAGCCGGTAGCTATTCCAGATCGGCAGGTTCGATAGTTGAGGTCGAAGAATTTTCCTTCTGTGCGAGTTTAGTGGAGGGGACAGCTTCCTGAGGCATCGACCTAGGAGTCCGAATCTGACATGCCGAGCCAATATCCTCATTTATTCCATGACTCGAGTACTTCTTTCTTTTGTCCGTTCGAGGACGAACGGTTGTTTTAGAGGTGGAGATTGTGACGACCCAAAGGGTCATCACTTATTTTATTAATCATTTCGAGCTTCTGAGGCCTTGAAAACCTCATTCCATGTTGCCTCGATTTACGTGCACAATCCGAGCATGTAGCCGGAAAGATTTTGTGATACAAAATATAAATTCTATGAGAAATTTGGATAAAAATGATATTAATATTGATATGGTTGACTTTGGTCAACATTTTTGATAAACGGACCCGGATCCGTGATTTGACGGTCTCAGAAAATCCGTAGAAAAATATGGAACTTGGGCGTATGCCCGGAATTGAAATCCGAGGTCTAGAACCCCGGTAAAAGAATTTTTCTGTTAAATTGTTTTCTGAAAATGTTTAAGGAAAATGAAACTGATTTTTGATTAAAAAGTACTGGTATCGGGCTCGTATTTTGGTTCCGACGCCCGGTACAGGTCATATATATTGGTTAAGCGCTTCCTGTAAAGTTTGGTTGAAAACGGACGTCGTTTGACGCATTTCGGCCTTAAATTGGAAATTTTGGAAATTATGAAATTTGAAAGAATTCTTGAGTTTTAAGGCTCAATTCATTGATTTTGATATTATTTTGGCGATTTGATCGCACGAGTAAGTTCTTAAGATGTTCTGCGTTAGTGTATGTATTTGGTTAGGAGCCCCGTGGGCTCAGGAGTGTTTCAAAGTGATTTCGGACTTAGGAAAATTTCAGAAAAATTTCAAAACTAGTACCCCGTGAACAGTACCATGTACAATACAATGTACGGTACCCCTTGAACAGTAAAAAAAAACTACCTGTATAAACGACCAAAAAATAAAAATAGAAAAAAAAAAAAGAAAATCTCTACCAAGACAACTTCAAGTGGAATCATTTTTTTTAATGTTTGTTAGATCTACACAATGCTAAAGTAATTGTGTTAGCCGTGAGAAAAAATAAACTAATATGTGAATGGTCCCTATTGCATTTTTGTATTCTTTCTCTTTCTTGAATGCAAATATATTATAGACAAAAGAGTAGAGTGCTGGACACTCTCCCCCAATCGATGCATCCTCTTCAAAGTAGCCAATTTCCATGGCTAATGTTTAACTAAAAACATAAGTCTGTATTAACATTAAAAAAAAAACCACTATTTTCAGCATCTTTCTCATTGTTGAAACCAAAGTAGTATATGCTACAAAGTTTTGATTTCACCTCCAATATATGTGACCCATTTAAAATCTACAATAGCAACGTCCTTATTAAAAGCCCTTATTGGCGGTGAGGAGTCAGCAAAATTCTTGAGCAGAGATGGGAAATGGTTGAGTTCGAGCCTTCCATTCTAGCTTAGATACGGTCGTGTTTGGTTGCGGCCCATGTCGAGGTGCCGCTCGAGATTCATTCGGCATCCGTTTCGTTGGCAAAGCTCTGTCTGAGATACGATTGGATTGGAGCCAAATTCAAAAGGAAAAAGCATTGCTACGGATTGAATTATTCGTAAACTTTCGAGGTAAGTGTTTGTTCTATCCTAGTTTGTAGGAATATGAATTTAGTTATGAATAAATTGTTGAATAAGAGTTATTGGTGTTATACCGGTAATGAAGGTAAATTGTTGAAATTATTATAAATTATTGGTTTAAAACCGGTAACTATAAATATTGTTGATATAGAGATTATTGGCTAAATGCCGGTAATATATATATTGATATAATTGGGATCGTGTGGTACGCCGACCACAAAGTGACTTAAATCTTGGCATTGGCCATAGTTGCCGGTAGCCTATTGATATAATTGGGATCGTGTGGTACGCCGACCACAAAGTGACTTAAATCTTGGCATTGGCCATAGTTGCCGGTAGCCTATTGATATAATTGGGAGCGGGTGGTACGCCTACCACAAGATATAATTATTGATATATTTGGGAGCGGGTGGTACGCCTACCACAAGATATAATTATTGATATAATTGGGAGCGGGTGGTACGCCTACCACAAGATATAATTATTGATATATTTGGGAGCGGGTGGTACGCCTACCACAAGATATAATTATTGATATAATTGGGAGCGGGTGGTACGCCTACCACAAGATATAATTATTGATATATTTGGGAGCGGGTGGTACGCCTACCACAAGATATAATTATTGATATAATTGGGAGCGGGTGGTACGCCTACCACAAGATATAATTATTGATATATTTGGGAGCGGGTGGTACGCCTACCACAAGATATAAAATGAGAGAGGAATTGAGACATGGAAGTAAGATTTATTATGTTGATTAGATTATTCTGGATATCATGAGTTATTGACTGTTATTTCAGAGTAGAGTATTTCCTTATAAATATATTATATATATATATCTATATTGCAACTGTATAGGTTTATGTGGGTGACTGGCCTTAGCCTTGTCACTAGTTCGCTGGGATAGGCCAGGCACTTACCAGCACATGGGGTCGGTTGTGCTGATACTACACTCTGCGCTCTTTTTGCGCAGATACAGGTTACGGACAGCAGCGGCGGCGGTAGCGACTTGTGGATTTTTCGATTACTGAGACTACGAGGTAGCCTTGCAGGCGTCCGCAGGACCCGTTGTCTCTTCTATCTATACTTTTCATTCTGTTATCTCATGTAATCGAGATAAACAGCTTGTATTTTCTTTCAGACAATTATGTGTATTATTCTTAGAAGTTCGTGAGTATTGTGACACCAATCTTGGGTAGTGTATCAAATTTGGATTTTCTTTATCGCAATTAACTAAGTCTTCCGCTGAAATTTTATGTTGTTAATAAGAAATTGGTAATTAATGGAGATGTAATTAATATTTGGCTTGCCTAGCTTCCATTTAGTAGGCGCCATCATGACCCCGATGGTGGGAAATTCGGGTCGTGACATCACTATACAGGTTTCCTTGTGAAAAGGAAGAGCACCTCAGGTATGACACACTTTCTTGGTTCATGTCTTGTGTCATGGCTAATAAAAAGCAAAATTGTGTGGCCCTGTCTACTGTTGAGGCTGAGTTTGTTGTTGCTGCTTCTTGTTGTACTCAATTGCTGTGGATCAAACAGCAGTTGATGGATTTTGGTATTGAAGTTGGTTGCATCCCTAGTTTTTGTGATAACATTAGTGCTATTAGTATGACTAAGAACCTGGTGCATCATAAGAAAACTAAGCACATAGATGTTAGACACCACTTCTTAAGGGACAACTATGAGAAATGACTGATCACTATAGAATTCTGCACTACTGATAAACAGCTTGCTGACATCTTACAAAAGCGCTAAGTGGAGAAGACTTTGAAAGGAATGGGTTAGAACTAGGGATGATTAAGATAACCTAATGAAACCATTTCAGAATGCACAATGAAAAAAATATGTTTTTTTTTTAATTTTTGGTTAGGAAATTTGGAACTTGTGTAAATATCTAAATTAATCTTTGCTCGGTTTCATACAACTGTAAATAGTATACTCATGTGCCATGTGTTGATATGACTCACTCATCTCTAACAAAATTTTCTCTATTTGGCAAATTGAGACATTATCAATAGAATTCTTAGTGAAGAACCAACTTCATCAGTACTAGTTCATCTGAATAATGAGGTATGTTTTCTATCCTCTAGACAATTAGAAACATTAATAGTTAATCCATGAGCAAAGTCCTACCTATGTTCAAAAACTTCAGAAAAACCTATTTGTTTGAGTTTGAACCAATTTTGTTTCAATTAGACTCCTCACCAAATTGAATACTTAGAATCAAGATAAGCTTAACCACCCTTTCAACTTGAAATTTCAGAGTAATTAGACTTCTAATTGACTGCAAAAGGCTTTAATTAACCTTATCTCTTTAAAACCCATCATCATTACCACTACGACTCCCCATAATTCTCAAAACCAACAAAGGTTTTTCTGTTCTCTACTCTTCTCTCTTCCAAAACTCAAATAAAACATTTTCTTCCAGAATTTAGAAAAGATGACCAACCCCCAAGATAACACCAGCACGCCTGCACCACCTGCCTCATGTAATTCCTCCATCCCTTCTCAACTCAACAATACCCTTCAGCCTAGGAGAAGGCGAGTAAAGATGCATGCTCGCAAGACTATGGCTACAGGTGCGCTGTCAAGAAAACTAAACGCACAACTGAAGGCTAGTCAAGCCCAAGATTTTGAAAAATTTGATGATTCATTCAAATCTGCAGGTAAGGGGGAAGGAGTTGGGTCTTCTAATTCTGAGCAGGCGACATCTGTGCAAAATCCCCCTACTGAGGTAATTTCTTATCTAGCTAAAAATCTGGAGAATTGTTTTATTTTGGTTGGGTCGGTTGTGGATGTAGAAACGATTGAGTCAGGAAGGAGAGGAGGTAAAATAAAAGAGAAAAAGAAAAAGAGAGTGAGGGTCTGAGCAGTGATGTGAGGGGAAAAGGGAAAGAAGTGGTTGCTTCTTTCACCTACTTTTGAAATGGTTAAAATTGTTATTTGTGGAGCTGAGCATGAAAAAATGGTAGAATTTAGCACGAAAACAAGGGGAAGTGGTTTAGGAGAGGCTACTGAAGGGCTAGTCATTCTGAGTACACATATAGGTGAACCTGGATCATCTATTGAGGAGACCCTAGCAGATCTTTTGAAGAAGGTGGGTGCAAGCTATAACCCAAAAAAAGGAGAACTCCAACACCAAAAGCTCCTAACACTGCAAGAACCACCAAGAAAAGGAAGGTTGCTTCTCTAACTACTACCGATATTCCTCTACCAAAAGGAAGGGCCACAAGAAGTAAGTTGAAGCAAAGTGAGGATGAGTTACAAAAAGCTATGGGAGAAAGTAAGAAAAAAAGAATAGATAAAGGGAAAGCACAAGTGGTAGAGCCTGTTGAGGATGCTGATGTGGATGAGATGGATCCGATCCACCAAGGTGAACATTTGACTGTGGAGGTTCAGACCCCTAAGCCCAAGAAGACCAAGACTTACTCAAAGAAATCTTCATTTGTATCCAAGACTATTGAACCTTCTTTGGCTAAAAGGACAAGGTCTGTTGTGAAAGCCAAGCAAGTTAAGTTCATTGAGGAGGAATATTGGAGCGGTTAAGAAGAGGGTGAATCTGATAATGAACAATATAAGCTAGCAAAGTTTGGAAAATGAACCATCTTGAATGGTAGACTTTTGAAGGACTTGAAGGACCCTGAGATGGTTCTACTGGTTGATGTGTTGGATATTCAGCGGTGAAAGGACATGGTCCTTCAGTCGGATGGCAGGCTGGCTAGAAATGAGATAATTAAATTCATGGCCAATACAGAGGTCAAGGATGGCGGAGTTACCAGCTAGGTAAAAGGGGTTCAAGTGTCATTTGATGCAAAAGAGCTGGTAAAATCCTTGGCATTCCTTCTGAGGGTTATAATGACTATACTAGGCAAAAATGGCCAAGTCTGAACTCTCTTCTTACTGCTCTATCCATTACTAGGAAGTTCTGTGATACCAGAGAAGTGAATGAGTCCAAGGTTGTGTATAAGAGTGAAATGAAGTCCTCCCACAAAGTATTGTTTGAATTCGTCAACAAGTGTGTGCTTCCTAGGCAGGAAAGAAGGCACATTGCCAACTACACGGACTTGGTTTTGATGGAGTGTCTTGAAAGTGGGCGGCAGATCAACTGTCCTGGATTTATGATCAAGCTACTTGATAGGGTTATCAATGGCTCCAAGGCCCATGTCACTCCTTATGGTTTTATTTTCACTATTGTTCTTACCTGTTGTAAGGTGCCACTGAAGAAATGGGAGATAGCCACAATCAACGACCATTTTGGAATCAATACTTAGATTGCTTGTGATTATGAGGTCATTTCCATTCCTAGTGAACCCAGTTCTTCTAAAAAGATACCTATCAATAGCAAGGTCATAACTCTATTGCAGGAGAGTGGGGCAAAGGATGCTGAGATAGCTAGGCTGAAGACTCGTTTGGTAGAGGTTGAATCTGAAAGAGATGCTCTCAGAACAGAGCTCACAAAGGAAAAGGAGAAGAATAATGGAATTCTTCAAGACATGCTGCACCTTCTCCCAGCCAAAACCCAACCCTCCAGTTCTTCCAAGCCTTAATTTCCTTCACCTGAACCTTGTCCAGACCTTTCAGTGACCTAGATTAGGGATTTTTTTCTTGTTTTTCTCATGCTCTAACTATTTTCTGCTTCTGTTACGAATTGTGGCAGAATCATATTCTCTATCAATGAAGTTTGTTGTTTTTGCTCTTGTTGACTTTTTATCATTCCTTGATAGTTTGAATATATGTAGTTGATTGCTGGTGATTAATCCATGAATACATTTGACGTTGCCCCAGTGGCCATGGGTAATTTTTAGAATCTGGGAATCACACTTGTTATGCAACTTTATGATGATGCCAAAAGGGAAAAAATATATTGTGCTTTATATTCTGACTAGTGATATTTATAACCTAATGAACACAGTTTTTGATGATAAGTGAATAATTTTTAACTTTGCATTGATGATTGAGCTGAGTTCTGGCTAGGCCTAAGTGTATGAAAAGCACAGAGTTTGTCATCATCAAAAAGAAAAAATTTGTTGGCCCACGTAAAGGTTGATTCTGAAAACTGACAAAGGAACTCATATATGGACCTGGTCCATCCTAATGGAGCACAAATATGAACAGACTTATGCATGTGAGATGCACGTGAAGGAGATAAACTTAACTTGAAATAAGTAATATCTCCTGATCCTGATCGAAAAGGCTGCATATTAGATAAGGATAATGACTCCTTACTCAAAGAGAACACGGTTTACAAAAAGAAAAGGAGTTAGAGGTTGAGATCAACTAGAACTCTTCCACCAAGGAAGAGTAACATCAGAATTCTAGTCAATATCTATTTACTAACTTTATAAATATCAGTGTTTCTCTCTTTTACAGGTAACACATGTCACACCTCCCTTTTTACTACCCCAAACATGCGTAAGGTGTATAAATACACTTGTAGGGTATACCCCGACGCTCGATTACCCGAGACGGATAAAATAACGTAAGGGAAGGAGTTTTTCCAATTTAAGGACAATCGGTTCGGGATATATTTAGAGATTAATCAGAGTCGCCACTTGGGAATGACAATGGTGTCCCAAGTCACCGGTTAATCCCGAATCCGAGGAGTTTTGACTCTTATGAATGTCTGCGAAGCAGAGGTTCGGATAAGGAACTCTGTTAACCCGGGAGAAGGTGTTAGGCACTCCCGGATTCCGTGGTTTTAGCACGGTCGCTCCACTGTCGTTCTTGACTTTTGTTTGACTCAGTTATAGATTTTAACAACATAATGTGCTTTTACGTTAAATATTATTTTTAGGAATTTGCGGTATCGCGAAAACACGCCTCGAGTCATACCGCAACCAGTACGCCTATGACTTTTGGTGTATTTCAGCTTTACCGAGATTTGGATTTGAGTCGCACCAAGTGCACACTCGTTCATAGGAAGGTATATTAAAATCGTGCCCTAAAGTAATGTCTATCGGCTTTTAAATCTTTTGGGAGAAGCTATGGAATTGGCTATTAGCTTTCCCGGATCTATTTGTGTTTATATCATTACTAAATGGGGGCCCGGTGTTATTCGGGCGAGGCTCGTCCCAATTTTATTAAAGGATTCAATACTTGTATTTAACTACGTTTTCTACACTTGTTCTTTCCTTAATCGTATTACTAGCACTATAATAATCCAGGCCCGTTGAGTTCTTACTATTTATTGGGCCTGGTCTCTTCAGCTTTGTACCGGACATGCCTAAGCAGTCTTTAGATCTTCATTTGGGTAGCCCAGTCGAATGATATTATAGTTCAAGCCCACGTAATGTTTTGGGCCCAAACCAGATTGTAATAACAGATAGCAAAGTTCATGTGAAGAAATAATGCTCAAAATCGAAAATGAAATCAAATCACTTTTATTGATCATTAAACATGTAAAGGAAACCAATACATCAATTTATCAGACTACAAACTAGAACTAGCAGATTGCTTCTTCTTCTTTTCACACTTTTATTTAAGGCCAGTACTAAATCTGAGAAAGGTGATTCGGATTATAAAAAAAAAAAAGCTTGAAGAACAATTAAACTATTACCTACAGATTATTAAAGACTAGGTGATTAGCTATATAGTTACATTGCCTTAACCAGTGTTACAAACCCAGTTGCAAATAAGCTATCAGAATCTCTAGTTATTATTCCTCTTGAACTCATTTATGTCTACATACTGATTCTTCAGTTGTGATTAACTACTGATATTAAGATAAACCAGACTTTATTTAACAATTTTGAGACTAATTTCACCTCAAGTGTCACTTTATCCAATTATTTCCTTTTGAAGCTTATTCGAATCCTATGTGGATTGCCTACGTATCATGACCCCGCATGAATCAGACCGAGCGTAGTTCTTGCAAATTAATGCAAGAAGTAAAGAGATATTTATTTGATTTTATTTTGTTTTCTTTGAAGAAAAATTGTAAAAGCTCACTCCAACTACAAACTCTCATAAAAAAAAAACTTTCACGCCTTGTGCCAGAGATTTCTACAACAATCAGAATAGTTTTAACGTCAATTATGACTATTTCTACAAAATTGGCCATGTAATGGCTTATTTGGCAAAATGGCTATTTTTGCAAAATTTTTACTTAAGAAAGTAAACTTGAAAATTTTCTCATCCTGGGGCTCATGAGGCATCGTTCGGCATCGCCATAGGCCAACAAAAGATTGAGAAATTTTTTATGTCAATTGTGACTATTTTTACAAAATTGGCCACATAATGGCTTATTTGACAAAATGACTATTTTTGCAAAATTTATTTAAGAAAGATAAACCTGAAAATTTCTTTTTTTTTATCTTGTGGCTCATGGGGCATCGTTCGGCATCACCATAAACCAACACAAGACTATTTTTCATGAATTGGCCATGTAATGGCTTATTTAGGCAAAGTGGCTCTTTTTGCAAAATTTTATTTAAGAAGATGCAAATTCAAAATTTTTATCTTGGGGCCTATGGGGCATCGTTCAGCACCGACACAGGCCAATACAAGACTGATAAAGTAAAAATGCAAAAATGTGGCTATTTCAGCAAAATTTTGGCCATGTAATGGCTTATTTGATAAAGTGGTTATTTTTGTAAAGTTGAGAGATGACTCAAAACTTGATTTCCGCGGATACAGCCTTTCGACATTTCCGCGAAGAAATATTTCAAGGCTATTATTCAAAAGGAAATGAAAAGATTTCAAAGTGGCCATTTTTGCAAAAACAACCTTCCGGTGTCCTTTCGGAACATTCGGCTATTTTTAAAAACAGTGTTACTTTGATTTTATTGAAAACTAAAACTTCGACATTTTTTTTTAATTTTTTGAAGGAGTGGTTGGACCCGATGAGGGTTGCCTACGTATCCCACCTAATGGCGAGAATCAAACCTGCGTAGTTCGGTCAGATTATTTGACCAATTATTTCAACAAAAATTGTACCACTTATTTTTTAAAATTTTTTTTTTCAAACAATTCATCAATATTTCGATATCTAAAATTTCTCTCTTTTTGTTTTTCAGGAATTTAGCCAATAATAATCTAGAACAAATAAATGCAACATATAACATGCTCGGTCTTTAATTTTCCGGGTCACCTGTCCTAGACGGACCCAACCCTTGTGTTGAGTTCCCTAAGTCATATATGATGCAAATAAACGTCCTAAATCTAGGCTTAATATCCTGATGTTTGCAATGGTACTAGACCGTGTACCCGAGCAGACAACTCGAATTTGAGGAGGGAGCTACGTACCGGGGACCCGCGGGATCGTCCGGCTTTGTAACTTATCCTGCCTCTTTTCTTATTTTTGGTATTGACACTAACAGAAAGGGGAGTCTCAACCAGTAAGCACATCCCGGGGGTAAGAAGAGACGGGTTTTCGGCACAGTTTTATATACAGTTCACGCAATATCAAAGCGGTAAACATATAGCAGTTCGTATATACAGTGCAACTAGTATCAAAGCGGTAGACATGTAGCACATTAATTAGACATATAATAAAATCAGATATAGGCAAAAACAACAATTTAACCGAGCTCGAATTCTTAAACCCTAAACTGAAGTTCTGGGTTAATTGTCCCAGCAGAGTCGCCAGAGCTGTCACACCTCCTTTTTACGCTTACCCGCGAGAGCGCGAGGGAGTTTTTCCAATTAAAGGACAATCGAAACGGGATTTATTTATTTACTTCAGAGTCGCCACTTGGAAAAATAATGGTGTCCCAAGTCACCGGTTTTAATCCCGAACCGAGGAAATTTATGACTTTGTATTACAGTCTGCGAAATTAGAAACCTGGATAAGGAATTCTGTTAACCCGGGAGAAGGTGTTAGGCACTCCCGGATTCCATGGTTTTAGCACGGTCGCTCAACTGCAATTTTTGCTTTCTATCTGATTTCTTTATATATTTTAACTAGGTGCTTTTAATGTTCCGCTTTTCAATTTTAGAAGAATTGCGACGTCACGAAAATACATTTCGAGTCACACCGCAACCGGTACGCCTGTGACTTTAATGTATTTCAGTTTCGCCGAGAGTAAGATTTGGGTCACATAAATGCGCACCCGTATTTAGGAAAGTAAAATTATTTAAATACGCGCCTAAAGTAATTCCGCATTTATAATTTGCAAGGGCCATGAAATTTAGCTAAATGGCACGCCTCAAAAATCTAAGGATCAATTCAATAAAAGAGGACCACGCAATTTGTCATTTTTTGTTCAGCATGGCGCACCGCAATTCTATTTTTTATGAAAATATTAAACTTTATTCAACTAAAAAAAACTATCGGTGTTCATAATCATTTTTCTAAATTTGAGATTATTGCAAAGCCATTGAATTATGGACATAAATATGGTAAATGAAGAACTGATCACTACGAACAATCATAGAGTTGGCAAATTTGATTAGATCAATTCTTACACTTGATAATCAGGTCCAACTCCTTACTGGTCCAAAATTTGGTAAAAAAAAATAAATAAGAAACTAACATATATATATATATATATATATACCTAAATTCTAGCGCGATAATTTAAAACAAACCAAGCCTATAGAAAACTGCACCTAAAATTCATGAACATATCTAGGCATAGACAAATGAATTTGGACTTACAGCAATAATTGCCAATCATGTCATCAACCATTAAATTTAATTAAAGAAACTAAAACAGATTTTATTAGCTTATAGAGACAATGAAAAGCAAAGCTATATTAATAATTAAATTATCTTAGGCATATAACTACCCGCTAATCACGTGTATCTTACTCATTTTTAATGAGATCAGTCACTCATATTAATTTTAGCAATGATTAATGACCAAATGACACCTATATGCAGATTTATTCTAACTCTATGCATCCAAAAATAGTTCAATGTTAATTTAAATTCTTTCCAACAATGATAAACTTTTCAGAGAAAATAAGGGAATGATTATTGCAATTCTCAGTGTGATAAAACATCTAATAACCATTACAGCATTTTGAATCAAGTTTCATACCCGAAACACCAAACAACAGCAAATCGAGAGTTAGAAACAACTCAGCAAAATCTTTTTGCAACTTTTTCCAAACCCAGAATTCAAGACTCAGAAAATTAGAGAGAAAAAGCTTAATGAAGACTTCTCCTCCCCTACACAGTCCTTCCGTTTTTTTTTCTTACAAACTGAACCAAGACATCAATAATATGAACCGATTACACAATGATAAAAAAATGACTCGTTTATTTTAATTTGACTCAGTTCCTTCATATTCATGCAAACTTTGGCTCCATCACAATTCGAGAGCATACCTGGATGTAAATAGAACATGGAAAGGAGATAGTCAGTCAGCAGCAACGAAACAGCAATCACTTGACCAAAACGTTGGTTAAATCCCAGCCTCAAACCCAGAATGATACGCAATAATGCAAAAGGAGGTAGTTTCAATGGAGCAAGAACCCAACAGACATTGAACCCAAACTTTAGAATTAAACTCAAATCATTTCAAATCCCATAATGAAGAACTACTGTCCCAGAAGTTGAAAAGAAACACAAGTTTATTGAAAGCTCAATGAGACCGTAAAAATGAATCCAGTTGGGTATTTTCTTATGTTTTTATCTTTTTAAGCTCTCCTTTCCTTTCTCCTTTAAGACCTTCTATTCTCTCTTTTAGAATACCCCAAATCAGACTATTTTTAAACCCCCAGGTGGATCAAACAAAATGTTTCAAGATGTTTCAAGACTGGCAGAACTTCAGAAATCGAATCAAAATGAAAACAGAATTCAATGGAACAGTAGTCTATTCAGTGTTTTCTCTCTTTATTTCCTTAAACTCACTGGCCCCCTCCCTCACAGGCTCCCCCTACTTATGCCAATCAAGACCCATTTAATTAATCATTTTTGCCCATCAACTCCACTACTATATGTTTTATTCCCCACTACCATTTGTCCCACTCTATTAATTAATTCCTAGCATGGGTAATATATTTGACTACTTCTTTTAACTTCTTCCAAAACCACTATGTCTTGTTCCTCACTAAGTATTAAACAATACCCTATTTTAATATTATTAGTGCTTAGTGGATAAAATACTTTAACATAAATAATTATTTAAGTTTTCAATTTCCGTATTACCCCTAAAACTACTGAAATTACTATTCTTCCCCCAAACCTTCATTTGTAACAATGCTAACAACTGACCAAAATTAATTCCTAATTAAACACCAAATCACTATCAGCTATAACCAATGCCTAACAAAATTCACATAACAAACTTACTATAACTCATATTAGATCACTTAGCATCAGAACAACAGGAACAAACC
Source organism: Nicotiana noctiflora (assembly GCA_032618575.1). Taxonomy (NCBI): domain Eukaryota; kingdom Viridiplantae; phylum Streptophyta; class Magnoliopsida; order Solanales; family Solanaceae; genus Nicotiana; species Nicotiana noctiflora. Next base: position 243,212 of record JASVEL010002911.1, read on the forward strand.
AATCATATTGGGAACCAATCATGATGGACTCTAAAAAAATGAACGGGCATGGAAATCATTTAGTATGAATCTTTATTAGAAGCATTCTTGAAGCTACCAGTAAGACACGATCCTTCTGAGTTAGACAGAACCAAACACCTTACATTTACGAACAATACAATAGATAGGATAAAGGCAACACTACATAAAATTGAAATTGCTATACCATTAACTTGCTTTTAACCAGAAAAAAAAGAAACAAACGAAGCAACATATACTAACAAACATACAAATAATAAAACTATCTGCAATTCTATGTAATGTAGTAATAGCAGTAAAAAGAAACCGTCTTCGAATAGAACACAGATTCAAGCACAAAAATGACGTTCGAAGAGACATAAGAATTGAAAACGAGAGTCGAACATATGGACCTTTGTGTCGGGATTGTAAAATCATCCAGAATCGATGTCTTAACTTCGCCAGTGACAGAACCTCGATCGAAACTCGAACAAGAGCGACAACTTCGAGACTTGCTGGAACAGTCGTTTATTCGAGGAACACGAGATGTCGTATTGGACATAGGCGGCTTTCATCAACGATTAAACTCCAATTAAGCTTCTGATCCTTGGTCTGATTCGAGGAACGCGAGGAGATAGTAGCGTTGTTTGGAGTTGGGGAGGTCGTTTGGACATGAAGCTAACACTGGTGGCTGAAGGGAGATCCGTTGGATGGACTTTGTTTAACCACTGTTAGTTTTCGATGGAGAAGATGAAGTCCAGGCCCAAAATGGTGGACCGTTCGGATGCGAAAAAGATGGTCATTGGTCGACGCTGCTATGAGGTCAGCGACGAGGACGGGGCTGGGGTGTTGGCGCGACAGTGGTCGCTGGAAATGGTGGTTTGTCTACTGAGAGTGGTCGACGATGGTGTACGGTGTTGTGGAGAGCTGGTTCATCGGAGATGAAGCAGGAGTGAGCTGGAGGATCGTTTTGCTTCAGGTGAGGGGTCATTTGGGTGGTTGAACGACGGGGAAGCGGCGGCTTGGGGTGTTTGAAGTAGAAGAGAAGAGGTCTTTAGGGTTTGGGTTCTTTTTTGTGTAATGAAAATGATGGTGTATTGAAAAGAGGGGGGTTTGATTAGAGATGGGTCGGGTCGGGTTTTGAGATGGGTTCCACCAGGTTTTGGGTTGGACTGGGTTGTGAGTTAAATTGGGCTTGGTTTTGGCTGGATTGGAGATGGCCCAAATTGGGTCTTTAACTAGGAAGACACACTTTTTTAGTCATTTTCTCTTCAAATTTATTTTATTTACTTAATAATTAAAATTAAAAACTAAATCACATCTTAATCCCCAATCATCTTACCCAATTAATTAAACTCTAAGTATTTATCATCACGATTAATTAAATGTCAAATTAAAAGAAAATCACACAATTTGACATTAAACACTAAAACATGCAAGAAATACATATTTTTTGTAATTGTTTTTTTTTTCATAAAACGAACTTAATTGCTCTAAATTGCAAACATGAGTTTTATATACAAATGTAATATATTTTTTTTTGTATTTTCATTTATCACACGCAAATAACATGCAAACAACCAACACCAAATTCACACAAAATTTATGAAAATAACGAAAAATCATTTACTTTGAATTTTATAGGAATAACTCATGTGTAGGGTAAAAATCACGTGCTCACACAACTACGGTTGAACTGGGACTCAGGCCATGAGCCTTCGCCATATTAATCCATCCTCAATTGAGTTGTCACTCGGGCTGCGTGCCCTCGACTCAAAAACGCTCAATCGGTGTTTAGTGACAAGTCGAGCTGGGGCATTGGCCGAGAGCCCCCACCAATTGATTCAACCATAGATGGCTCAACATTCGAGCTACGAGCCCTCGATCCAAGATAATCGACAATAACCAAACCAAGGGAAAACATAAATAAAGCAAGCAGTAAGGAAGCGACATAAAAAAGGGTATTCCCCCTTAATTCAAAGGGACAGGTGCGGGCCACGCCCGTCCATCCCAATTCAAACTTTGTCTAGAAAATAAACGATAATAAAGCGAAAAAGAAAAGAGAAAAATAACAATACACGGCAACAACCGTCAAGAAAGTCATCAACTAATTATTATTCACTCAGGACCACCGGTACCACGGCCCGCGCCAGTCGCTCCGTCACCTGCCCTCGCCGCCTCGCCGCCTGTTCCGCCCTCGCCATCACCCGCATCTCCCATGTCGCTACCAGCTCCAGCCAAACTCCCACCGGCACCGTCGTCAATACCGGGCGTCGCAGCATCAAAGCCGCACTCCTCGCGAGCCTCCCGTGCCCTCTGGCGTGCCCCTTCGAAGATTGCTTCGGAAATGATACCAGCTTCGAACATGTGCTTGTATATATCCCGTTGGGCCTCGGCATAAACCCATGCCTCACGAGAGCTACCCATAAAAGCATATTGTTCTTGAATGCGCCTGTTCTCCACCTCCAGGAGTGCAATTTGCCCCACTGCATCCTGAGCATTCCGCTCTAGAACCCTAATCCGCTCCTCAAGGCCGCTCTCCCTGAAGGCGGCAGCAGCCCTCACCAACGTCAATGGGGAATCGTTGGCACGAATAACCCCTTGAAGCTCATCCGCTCGGGCAGAGGCTTCGGCCAGCCTACGCTTCAAGGCAGCTACTTCCCCCTCTAGCGCGACAACCTTCCCGCTCCACTCTGAAGTAACCTCCGTCACGTTTGTCAGACACAAGTGTTCGCTCTCCAATGACGCCCTCCGCCCAGCCTCAAGTTTGTCTCTCATATGACGCAACTGATCTTCCAGGGCCTCTACACGACCAAGCGCCTGACTCCTCTGCAACCTTTCCTCGCCAGCTCTTCAACTAGTGCCCGATTATGGGGGTCAGCCATTATGCGTTCGCTAAGGTCCCTACATCTATTCCGATACCGATGACACCTATCAAGAACACGTAGAAGCACCCCTGATCGAACACTGGCCCGACGAAGGCTCTCTACCTGCAACAAAAACACATGCAAAACAAAACAAAAGAAATGAAGGAGTCAAATAAGGATACAGAAACTCATAAGAAAATGGGAAATGAGGTGCTCACGAGCAAGTAGTCGCCCCGGAATACATACCCTCATTCCCAACACCGCCACCTCGTTCATAAATCCAATAATCGTTCCCCCCCTCAGTGACTCGTTCTCAATCGCAGAACACAACTGACCAAGCTACGTCACCAAAGCAGAATCCCTTAGCAACAGATTCTCGTTCACAGGAATCTCAATTACACGCGGCCTCCCGTCCGGATGGAATGTCGCATTCGTGATCCCGTCACGAAACATGCGAACGTCCTCAAAATCCAGGTCAGAGTCGGATGTGGATCCCTCTCCCGCCACCGCCATTTCCGTCGAAGGAGTACTCGAGCCGCCAATATCTACAACCACCCGAGAAGGTTCTCCCACCTCGAACATATGAGTAGAAGATTGAGCGGTAGGGGAATCACTCCCCTCTCGATCCTGTCGAACCTGAGCCTCATCTCCTCCTGGCCCTCCATCTGGAGTGTGCGCCGCGTCCACATTCTCCCTCGCCCCGGAGGGGGGAGGAATCCACGTTCATCACATCAATAGAAGCGGGTCGAGCCGCTGACGGGGAGATGATCCTGCGCCTAATTAAAGGTCTACCCTCCTCGTCACAAGAAAGCGAACCATCCCGCGGGCAAACAGTACCTGATAGACCCCCGCCACTGATTAAAGGGCGTACGGGAGACGACGACGCGGAAGATTCGACCGAGGCGGCCCTAGGCACCTGGTTTGCCGTCGATGCAGCAAAGAATCTAGAAACCGCACCAGGCCGCCTGAGTACTAATTGGGGAGCCCTGCCGCGGTACGCCCTCCCTGCAAGTACGGAATTGGGTCAGTCCCAGGTCGTGACAACGATCAGAATAAAATACACTCATAGAGAGCAGACCTCTTACCTACAGCCGGCCCCCGGCCGTATCTCCTCCAAAAAGACGACCACGAACGGATCCCCTCAGTGTGTGGGAGGACAACCTCGAGCTATCCGTGCAGACAAGTGAATAAAGACCGGGGTGACCTGTCGGCTATAGAAACAATAACGAAACAGTGACCATCCAAAAATAAAGAAAGGGGACAAAGTCGACCTTATCCAAGAAACGAAGTATAACTTACGCCTATGATTCCAAGTCTCTGGAAATCTTGCGGAGGGCGCCACCAAATGCCCAGTCCGAATATAGAAAAATTGTTCAAATTGACGAGGCTCGACCTCATCATCTAGAGCAGCCGCCAAACCCTGCGACCCATGCGGAACCATCCGGATCATACTCCCTCGAACTCGCTGAGGGGCGTATAGAGCGAGCACGTGCTGTAGCGTAACAGTCCGGCCAGCCAACTAAGCAAATTTCAGCAACATCGCCAGGAGTTTGTACAGAGATGGGGTAAGTTGCGCCGGACACACATTGTAATATCGACAAAAATCAACTACCAGGTTGGGAAGGGGGACCCTGAACCCAAGTCTGAGAGGATAAGAATAAAATACACAGTACCTGGCATGATCTGTGTGGACCCGCTCCTCCGACCGGGCTAGCATCAGCATGAGAAGGGATGAGCCCTCGTTCCCGTAATTGGGTCATACCTACTTCCCAAGTCACCGGTTTTAATCCCGAACCGAGGAAATTTATGACTTTGTATTACAGTCTGCGAAATTAGAAACCTGGATAAGGAATTCTGTTAACCCGGGAGAAGGTGTTAGGCACTCCCGGATTTCATGGTTTTAGCACGGTCGCTCAACTGCAATTTTTGCTTTCTATCTGATTTCTTTATATATTTTAACTAGGTGCTTTTAATGTTCCGCTTTTCAATTTTAGAAGAATTGCGACGTCACAAAAATACATTTCGAGTCACACCGCAACCAGTACGCCTGTGACTTTAATGTATTTCAGTTTCGCCGAGAGTAAGATTTGGGTCACATAAATGCGCACCCGTATTTAGGAAAGTAAAATTATTTAAATATGCGCCTAAAGTAATTCCGCATTTATAATTTGCAAGGGCCATGAAATTTAGCTAAATGGCACGCCTCAAAAATCTAAGGATCAATTCAATAAAAGAGGACCACGCAATTTGTCATTTTTTGTTCAGCATGGCGCACCGCAATTCTATTTTTTATGAAAATATTAAACTTTATTCAACTAAAAAAAACTATCGGTGTTCATAATCATTTTTCTAAATATGAGATTATTGCAAAGCCATTGAATTATGGACATAAATATGGTAAATGAAGAACTGATCACTACGAACAATCATAGAGTTGGCAAATTTGATTAGATCAATTCTTACACTTGATAATCAGGTCCAACTCCTTACTGGTCCAAAATTTGGTAAAAAAAAAATAAATAAGAAAATAACATATATATATATATATATACCTAAATTCTAGCGCGATAATTTAAAACAAACCAAGCCTATAGAAAACTGCACCTAAAATTCATGAACATATCTAGGCATAGACAAATGAATTTGGACTTACAGCAATAATTGCCAATCATGTCATCAACCATTAAATTTAATTAAAGAAACTAAAACAGATTTTATTAGCTTATAGAGACAATGAAAAGCAAAGCTATATTAATAATTAAATTATCTTAGGCATATAACTACCCGCTAATCACGTGTATCTTACTCATTTTTAATGAGATCAGTCACTCATATTAATTTTAGCAATGATTAATGACCAAATGACACCTATATGCAGATTTATTCTAACTCTATGCATCCAAAAATAGTTCAATGTTAATTTAAATTCTTTCCAACAATGATAAACTTTTCAGAGAAAATAAGGGAATGATTATTGCAATTCTCAGTGTGATAAAACATCTAATAACCATTACAGCATTTTGAATCAAGTTTTATACCCGAAATACCAAACAGCAGCAAATCGAGAGTTAGAAACAACTCAGCAAAATCTTTTTGCAACTTTTTCCAAACCCAGAATTCAAGACTCAGAAAATTAGAGAGAAAAAGCTTAATGAAGACTTCTCCTCCCCTACACAGTCCTTTCGTTTTTTTTTCTTACAAACTGAACCAAGACATCAATAATATGAACCGATTACACAATGATAAAAAAATGACTCGTTTATTTTAATTTGACTCAGTTCCTTCATATTCATGCAAACTTTGGCTCCATCACAATTCGAGAGCATACCTGGATGTAAATAGAACATGGAAAGGAGATAGTCAGTCAGCAGCAACGAAACATCAATCACTTGACCAAAACGTTGGTTAAATCCCAGCCTCAAACCCAGAACGATACGCAATAATGCAAAAAGGAGGTAGTTTCAATGGAGCAAGAACCCAACAGACATTGAACCCAAACTTTAGAATTAAACTCAAATCATTTCAAATCCCATAATGAAGAACTACTGTCCCAGAAGTTGAAAAGAAACACAAGTTTATTGAAAGCTCAATGAGACCGTAAAAATGAATCCAGTTGGGTATTTTCTTATGTTTTTATCTTTTTAAGGTCTCCTTTCCTTTCTCCTTTAAGACCTTCTATTCTCTCTTTTAGAATACCCCAAATCAGACTATTTTTAAACTCCCAGGTGGATCAAACAAAATGTTTCAAGATGTTTCAAGACTGGCAGAACTTCAGAAACGAATCAAAATGAAAACAGAATTCAATGGAACAGTAGTCTATTCAGTGTTTTCTCTCTTTATTTCCTTAAACTCACTGGCCCCCTCCCTCACAGGCTCCCCCTACTTATGCCAATCAAGACCCATTTAATTAATCATTTTTGCCCATCAACTCCACTACTATATGTTTTATTCCCCACTACCATTTGTCCCACTCTATTAATTAATTCCTAGCATGGGTAATATATTTGACTACTTCTTTTAACTTCTTCCAAAACCACTATGTCTTGTTCCTCACTAAGTATTAAACAATACCCTATTTTAATATTATTAGTGCTTAGTGGATAAAATACTTTAACATAAATAATTATTTAAGTTTTCAATTTCCGTATTACCCCTAAAACTACTGAAATTACTATTCTTCCCCCAAACCTTCATTTGTAACAATGCTAACAACTGACCAAAATTAATTCCTAATTAAACACCAAATCACTATCAGCTATAACCAATGCCTAACAAAATTCACATAACAAACTTACTATAACTCATATTAGATCACTTAGCATCAGAACAACAGGAACAAACCAATCATATTGGGAACCAATCATGATGGACTCTAAAAAAATGAACGAGCATGGAAATCATTTAGTATGAATCTTTATTAGAAGCATTCTTGAAGCTACCAGTAAGACACGATCCTTCTGAGTTAGACAGAACCAAACACCTTACATTTACGAACAATACAATAGATAGGATAAAGGCAACACTACATAAAATTGAAATTGCTATACCATTAACTTGCTTTTAACCAGAAAAAAAAAGAAACAAACGAAGCAACATATACTAACAAACATACAAATAATAAAACTATCTGCAATTCTATGTAATGTAGTAATAGCAGTAAAAAGAAACCGTCTTCGAATAGAACACAGATTCAAGCACAAAAATGACGTTCGAAGAGACATAAGAATTGAAAACGAGAGTCGAACACATGGACCTTTGTGTCGGGATTGTAAAATCATCCAGAATCGATGTCTTAACTTCGCCAGTGACAGAACCTCGATCGAAACTCGAACAAGAGCGACAACTTCGAGACTTGCTGGAACAATCGTTTATTCGAGGAACACGAGATGTCGTATTGGACATAGGCGGCTTTCATCAACGATTAAACTCCAATTAAGCTTCTGATCCTTGGTCTGATTCGAGGAACACGAGGAGATAGTAGCGTTGTTTGGAGTTGGGGAGGTCGTTTGGACATGAAGCTAACACTGGTGGCTGAAGGGAGATCCGTTGGATGGACTTTGTTTAACCACTGTTAGTTTTCGATGGAGAAGATGAAGTCCAGGCCCAAAATGGTGGACCGTTTGGATGCGAAAAAGATGGTCATTGGTCGACGCTGCTATGAGGTCAGCGACGAGGACGGGGCTGGGGTGTTGGCGCGACAGTGGTCGCTGGAAATGGTGGTTTGTCTACTGAGAGTGGTCGACGATGGTGTACGGTGTTGTGGAGAGCTGGTTCATCGGAGATGAAGCAGGAGTGAGCTGGAGGATCGTTTTGCTTCAGGTGAGGGGTCATTTGGGTGGTTGAACGACGGGGAAGCGGTGACGGCGGCTTGGGGTGTTTGAAGTAGAAGAGAAGAGGTCTTTAGGGTTTGGGTTCTTTTTTGTGTAATGAAAATGATGGTGTATTGAAAAGAGGGGGGTTTGATTAGAGATGGGTCGGGTCGGGTTTTGAGATGGGTTCCACCAGGTTTTGGGTTGGACTGGGTTGTGAGTTAAATTGGGCTTGGTTTTGGCTGGATTGGAGATGGCCCAAATTGGGTCTTTAACTAGGAAGACACACTTTTTTAGTCATTTTCTCTTCAAATTTATTTTATTTACTTAATAATTAAAATTAAAAACTAAATCACATCTTAATCCCCAATCATCTTACCCAATTAATTAAACTCTAAGTATTTATCATCACGATTAATTAAATGTCAAATTAAAAGAAAATCACACAATTTGACATTAAACACTAAAACATGCAAGAAATACATATTTTTTGTAATTGTTTTTTTTTCATAAAACGAACTTAATTGCTCTAAATTGCAAACATGAGTTTTATATACAAATGTAATATATTTTTTTTTGTATTTTCATTTATCACACGCAAATAACATGCAAACAACCAACACCAAATTCACACAAAATTTATGAAAATAACGAAAAATCATTTACTTTGAATTTTATAGGAATAACTCATGTGTAGGGTAAAAATCACGTGCTCACAGCTGCCCCTCTTTGCGCGGAAACTTGAAGAGTTTTCGTGCAAAGATAAGTGAGCGGATACGAGCGATTTTTGCCCGTCTGAGCACTCCGTATGAAGCATTTTTTGGAAAAGTTTGACCGAACCTTTGCTTCCGAAGGTCTCCTACATATCCCTGGCTAAAAGGGAATCAGGTCAATGTAGTTCGGGAAGTTTTGGTAGCTGGGACTACCATGACTGTTGTGATCTTGCTGTCACTGTTGTTGCTGCCGTTGCCACTGCTTGACTGATCCCCTTATCACACCGTGCTAAACGAAAAATAAGAAGCTAGACTAAGTTACAGCATCGTGAAATCTTATCTATCTCTTCATCTTGACTCTCCCATGTTCCTTGCTATTCTGTCGGACTTGATGTTCCTTCTGATGCTTCTTCTCTTCTCATAATTGTTATTTCGGCATATCTTGACTGCCGAACTCCGACCATTGGTTCCTCCTTTGTGATCCCCGAACTATTCTTCTTCGAAGTCTGAATCTATCTTTCTGATCCTTGTTGCCTTCCTTCTGATTTTGAACTTGAATTCATGCTGGGGATTTCTGTTATACTCTACTGCTTCCCTCAAACAACTTCGAAAGTAAATTGCCACTCCATTCTTCAGGCGGGCTCCTGACTTCAACATCTTTTGAAAATAAATCGCCATTCCTCTCTTCAGGCGGGCTCCTGACTTCAACATCTTTTGAAAATAAATCGCCATTCCTCTCTTCAGGCGGGCTCCTGACTTTAATCATTAACTCTGAAAATTAAACGCCATTCCTCTCTTCAGGCGGGCTCCTGACTTCAATCATCAACTCTGAAAATAAAGCGCCATTCCTCTCTTCAGGTGGGCTCCTGACTTCAACAACAACTCTGAAAATTAAACGCCATTCCTCTCTTCAGGCGGGCTCCTAACTTCAATCATCAACTCTGGAAATTAAGCGCCATTCCTCTCTTCAGACGGGCTCCTGACTTCGACAACAACTCTGAAAATTAAACGCCATTCCTCTCTTCAGGCGGGCTCCTGACTTCAATCGTCATCTTTTGAAAATAAATCGCCATTCCTCTCTTCAGGCGGGCTCCTGACTTCAACATCTTTTGAAAATAAATCGCCATTCCTCTCTTCAGGCGGGCTCCTGACTTCAACAACATCTTTTGAAAATAAATCGCCATTCCTCTCTTCAGGCGGGCTCCCGACTTCAACATCTTTTGAAAATAAATCGCCATTCCTCTCTTTAGGCGGGCTCCTGACTTCAATCATCAACTCGGAAAATTAAACGCCATTCCTCTCTTCAGGCGGGCTCCTGACTTCAATCATCAACTCTGAAAATTAAACGCCATTCCTCTCTTCAGGCGGGCTCCTGACTTCAACAACATCTTTTGAAAATAAATCGCCATTCCTCTCTTCGGGCGGGCTCCTGACTTCAACAACATCTTTTGAAAATAAATCGCCATTCCTCTCTTCAGGCGGGCTCCTGACTTTAATCATTAACTCTGAAAATTAAACGCCATTCCTCTCTTCGGGTGGGCTCCTGACTTCAATCATCAACTCTGAAAATAAATCGCCATTCCTCTCTTCAGGCGGGCTCCTGACTTTAATCATCAACTCTGAAAATTAAGCGCCATTCCTCTCTTCAGGCGGGCTCCTGACTTCAACGACAACTCTGAAAGTTACACGCCATTCCTCTCTTCAGGCGGGCTCCTGACTTCAATCATCATCTTTTGAAAATAAATCGCCATTCCTCTCTTCAGGCGGGCTCCTGACTTCAATCATCAACTCCGAAAATTAAACGTCATTCCTCTCTTCAGGCGGGCTCCTGACTTCAATCATCAACTCCGAAAATTAAACGCCATTCCTCTCTTCAGGCGGGCTCCTGACTTCAACAACATCTTTTGAAAATAAATTGCCATTCCTCTCTTCAGGTACCATTTTATTCTTGCTGCATCGACTCCTGAGCCATCATTTCTCCTAAATCACCTTGTTTCGGAGCTGCTTTCCTCCTGGGTCGTGTTGCTTTCCCTCCTGACTGCTGGGGATATCTTTAGAACTGTTTACTTGCCTGCTGAGGATAATGATGCTGGGAAAATTTTCCTTCATCCCCTCATTTCCTTTGGCTCATGCGCTTGAATTTGTGCTGGGATCTCTTGTTGTAACCCTCTGCTTTGTGTCGGGTTACTGGTTTCAAGACCTGCAATGCAAAAGACTGAAGACTTGCCTTTTGTTATACAGGTAGGCGCCTGCTTTTAGTAGCAACTTTTGAATTAAAAAAAATGCATTCTGGTAATAATTTATAAAATATGCAAAGGACAATGTAAAATAAAACAAACGTAAAATATCCTATTCGAGGGCGGATAGTCCCATCATATCCTATTCGAGGGCGAATACTCCCATTGTATCCTATTCGAGGGCGAATACTCCCATTGTATCCTATTCGAGGGCGAATACTCCCATTGTATCCTATTCGAGGGCGAATACTCCCATTGTATCCATGTATGAAAGTGAACAAACCTGAGACGTCCTGTTCGAAGGTGGACAAACCTGAAACATCCTATTTGAAGGTGGACAAACCTGACATGTCATCTTGAATTGCCTTCCTCGTTTCTCCGAGAAAATTTTCAACAACGGCAGAAAATTTTCTGCCCCAATATTGGTGTTCTTCCTTGTGGCATGACTTTCTGCTATCAATAGCACTTTCTTTCCCTGTTTCAAATCAAAGAAAATTTGTTAGTTCAAAACATTGTGAGCGGTTGTGCCGCTCATGTGGTGGTTTTTTCCTTTTCTCCTTTCCCTCGCTCGGGGTTCCCAAAACTTGTTGGGGAATGATTTCATTTGTTGGAGATGATATTCCTGCTGGGGATGGGTTTTTCCATTTACCCCTTCCCCGTTCTCAACTTGCTGGGGGTTATTCTGTTGAAGGTGGGATTTCCTTTCTTCCTTTACCATTCTGTGTTGTCCGACCACCTCGGAACTCGCTGAAGATGACGCTGTTGGTGGATTTTCATTTCCTCAAAATTGGTGTTTCACTCTTCTTGAAGGCTGCTGAGGATGACACTGGTTCGAAGACCATTTCCCTTAAGACTTTCCTTCTTCCCCAAGTGGGTATTGACTTCCAGAAAATTTTCAAACTGAAAAGAAAATTTTCTGCCCCAATTTAATAATCTTCTTTGCACCATACTTCTCTGCCGTCAATGGCATTTCCTTGCCTTGCATAATAATTGGAAAGTTGGTGGCAAGTTTTGAAGTCATTTCTCACTATGTTTTGACTAGACTGACTTTGATGGAGAATTTTGACAAAAGGAGAAAGATAGAAAGAAACAACAAATAGAAGACAAGGGAGGATTGACTCTCTAACCAGAAACAACTATGAAAACTTATCAAATGCGGATACCAACTCTACTGGTCATGACATGCACATATGGCCTATCCTCTGTCGTTAATATCCTTTCACGATTTCTGTCTCGTGATTTCCATCTGATTATCACCTTTATTGAACTTGTAGTGCCCGAAGGGTTTTCACTTTCAAGCTTCTCTCATTTTGATTTTCTCTCAGCTTTCGTCGCCTTATGGTGCCTGGGAAGGTTTTCACCGGTAAGACTCTCTCATTTGTATTACTTTTAGATGGGGATTGGGGTGTCACTGCCAAGACTCTCTCGTATTTCCTTTCTGCTGAGAATCAGCACGTTATATTATGATAGGACTCGATCCCTCGCCTGACGTGGCATCTTTTGAAGACTGATCGGAAGGTCTTTCTTTGGACCGTAATGTGGGATTTGGATAGGGCTAGAAAGAAAGGGTATTGAAGGCTCAAAACAAAATCAATTTTGGGTTCAAAATTTACAACCTTCGGACCTAAATTTATTTACAATAAACACAATTTTTCTTTGCCCCGATTTTTTTACTTGGGGATTCTTATTTCTTTATTTACACTATGACCGAGCTGTGAAGCGCCTACGTATCCTCTTTAAGGAATCAGGTCAAACGTAGTTCCCAATTCCTTCTTTTCATTTTTTGTTCATCATTTTTTCATTTTTTTTTCTTTTCTTTATTGTTTTCTTTTTTTTCTTTTCTTTTTCTTTATCCCTTTCTTCTCTTGTCTTTCAACTTGTGTTTCTAGTCTTTGCAACTAACTCCGAAGGAGGGGTATGAAAGATTTTGAAATAAAGCTCAAAGGTTGACGATGGATAAAGTGTTTGGATAGCAGAACAAAATGCCTTCGTCATTTCAATTTTCAAAACATGCCAAGTTCAAACAACATATTCACGACATCTTCTGTTTGTGCCCTGATTGATAACCATATCGTCCATTCGCCTTTTATCTGTCATTTTAAAGTATTGCTGGATGACACTTTCATTTCAGTATCACGAGCGAACCCCGTCTTAGCATAGCCCATTTTCCTTTAAGGGTTTCTTCACGTTTTACCTGCCCCAGTCTCACATGATTCGGGCTCCAAATAATCTCAAATCATTTTTTTTTTAAATGACCTGATTATCTTCGAATTGCTTCATGATTAACCCTTAGTATTAGGCCAAAATTATGCTTGCATGTTATGTCACTAGAATCGGCGTTCGAACAGATGACAAATCTAAATACAGAAGAACTAAACAAAACACGACTGGGTAATAAGAGACCGAAAATTCCATTACGGAGAAAAGGTTCAAATACAAACAAGCAAAACCAAAATTACAACCTGAAACGAGACTTGATAAGACTAGGCAAACTGAAATGACCAAAAATGGAAAGAAAGAGGGCTTCACTACAAGACAAAATCTAGGTCACAACTCTGGAAACAACTCGGACAAAAGTGATGACAACAAAACGAACCACCAAAGCTCCATCTAGCTGACCAAAAGATGGAGTGTCTTCCCAATTACCAAGCACAACATTTTAGCCACTAAGTTCTGCTTCAATATTGTTGAGGCTTCCATCTGCTTCAAAAATTTTTAGCTTCAGTCAATATACCCCCCGGAGGATTCGTGTGCTCCTTGTCATCGTCATTGATCACAATCAACCATCCTTTTTGAATCATTCTTTCTATTTCCTTTTTCAAGGTACGACAACTCTCAATATCGTGCCCTCTAACATTGGAGTGGTATGCACATCGTGCAGTAGGATCGAAGCTTCTTGCACGTGGGTCGGGAGTATATTCGGGGAGCGGTGTAATCAGGCCGACATGCTTTAACCTTTCAAACAGACTTGCATAGGATTCTCCGATAGGGGTAAGAGCTTTTTCTCGCTTCAGCAACCTCTCCTCCCTAAACGCCTTATTTGGCCTGAAACCTAACCCAGGGGGTTTCCGGTATGTTCGTGGGGGTTGGTAGGCTTTTTGTGGAGTTGGGTACCTGGAAGGTGAAATACGATTTTGGGTGTCCCGGGGAGAGTAGTGGTGTTGGGGCCGGGAATAGCGTTGTGAAAATATAGCTGGGGGACGAGTAATTGAGCTACTCGAGTGGCCGGAAAAGCTATGATAGGTGGGTATATATGGAGAGTGTGAGGGATCATCTGCCATCGGGTTCAGTGTACGGGTAAGGACAGAGTCTAGGAAGCTAGGCGGTGGTGGGGGTGGTGCTTTTCCATCCATCCATGCCCGATACATGTCAGCCACATGTTGTCTCAGCATTTTGACTTCTTCTACTAACCCGTGGTTCCGTTCGACCAGTTGTTGTCGGGTATCGGTGTCGACCCACTCAATCTTGAGATTCTCTGCCATTGTCCTCTGACCTTGTATTATAGGGAAGAGTTATTTTGGACCACAACCAACCACCTTTCTGAAACTGGAATCAACAAAACGAAAGCCAGCATGTCAGCATTAAGGTATCCCGCTTATTGACCATTCTTTTTTTTTTCTTTCTTTTCTTTTCCCTTTTTGTGGTTTTTTTTTTCTTTTTTTTTTTTTTTATGGAAATGGTCGAATCCTATGTGGATTGCCTACGTATCATGACCCCGCATGAATCAGACCGAGCGTAGTTCTTGCAAATTAATGCAAGAAGTAAAGAGATATTTATTTGATTTTTTTTTGTTTTCTTTGAAGAAAAATTGTAAAAGCTCACTCCAACTACAAACTCTCATAAAAAAAAAACTTTCACGCCTTGTGCCAGAGATTTCTACAACAATCAGAATAGTTTTAACGTCAATTATGACTATTTCTACAAAATTGGCCATGTAATGGCTTATTTGGCAAAATGGCTATTTTTGCAAAATTTTTACTTAAGAAAGTATACTTGAAAATTTTCTCATCCTGGGGCTCATGAGGCATCGTTCGGCATCGCCATAGGCCAACAAAAGATTGAGAAATTTTTTATGTCAATTGTGACTATTTTTACAAAATTGGCCACATAATGGCTTATTTGACAAAATGACTATTTTTGCAAAATTTATTTAAGAAAGATAAACCTGAAAATTTCTTTTTTTTTATCTTGTGGCTCATGGGGCATCGTTCGGCATCACCATAAACCAACACAAGACTATTTTTCATAAATTGGCCATGTAATGGCTTATTTAGGCAAAGTGGCTCTTTTTGTAAAATTTTATTTAAGAAGATGCAAATTCAAAATTTTTATCTTGGGGCCTATGGGGCATCGTTCAGCACCGACACAGGCCAATACAAGACTGATAAAGTAAAAATGCAAAAATGTGGCTATTTCAGCAAAATTTTGGCCATGTAATGGCTTATTTGATAAAGTGGTTATTTTTGTAAAGTTGAGAGATGACTCAAAACTTGATTTCCGCGGATACAGCCTTTCGACATTTCCGCGAAGAAATATTTCAAGGCTATTATTCAAAAGGAAATGAAAAGATTTTAAAGTGGCCATTTTTGCAAAAACAACCTTCCGGTGTCCTTTCGGAACATTCGGCTATTTTTAAAAACAGTGTTACTTTGATTTTATTGAAAACTAAAACTTCGACATTTTTTTTTAATTTTTTGAAGGAGTGGTTGGACCCGATGAGGGTTGCCTACGTATCCCACCTAATGGCGAGAATCAAACCTGCGTAGTTCGGTCAGATTATTTGACCAATTATTTCAACAAAAATTGTACCTACCTATTTTTTCGAATTTTCTTCTCAAACAATTCGTCAATATTTCGATATCTAAAATTTCTCTCTTTTTGTTTTTCAAGAATTTAGCCAATAATAATCTAGAACAAATAAATGCAACATATAACATGCTCGGTCTTTAATTTTCCGGGTCACCTGTCCTAGATGGACCCAACCCCTGTGTTGAGTTCCCTAAGTCAGATATGATGCAAATAAACGTCCTAAATCTAGGCTCAATATCCTGATGCTTTTCAATGGTACTAGACCGTGTACCCGAGCAGACAACTCGGATTTGAGGAGGGAGCTACGTACGGGGACCCGCGGGATCGTCCGGCTTTGTAACTTATCCTGCCTCTTTTCTTATTTTGGTATTGACACTAACAGAAAGGGGAGTCTCAACCAGTAAGCACATCCCCGGAGGTAAGAAGAGAAGGGTTTTCGGCACAGTTTTATATACAGTTCACGCAATATCAAAGCGGTAAACATATAGCAGTTTGTATATAGAGTGCAACTAGTATCAAAGCGGTAGACATGTAGCACATTAATTAAACATATAATAAAATTAGATATAGACAAAAACAACAATTTAACTGAGCTCGAATTCTTAAACCCTAAACTGAAGTTCTAGGTGTATGTCCCCAGCAGAGTCGCCAGAGCTGTCACACCTCCTTTTTACGCACCCGCGGGAGCGCATGGGAGTTTTTCCAATTAAAGGACAATCGAAACGGGATTTATTTATTTACTTCAGAGTCGCCACTTGGAAAAATAATGGTGTCCCAAGTCACCGGTTTTAATCCCGAACCGAGGAAATTTATGACTTTGTATTACAGTCTGCGAAATTAGAAACCTGGATAAGGAATTCTGTTAACCCGGGAGAAGGTGTTAGGCACTCCCGGATTCCATGGTTTTAGCACGGTCGCTCAACTGCAATTTTTGCTTTCTATCTGATTTCTTTATATATTTTAACTATGTGCTTTTAATGTTCCGCTTTTCAATTTTAGAAGAATTGCGACGTCACGAAAATACATTTCGAGTCACACCGCAACCGGTACGCCTGTGACTTTAATGTATTTCAGTTTCGCCGAGAGTAAGATTTGGGTCACATAAATGCGCACCCGTATTTAGGAAAGTAAAATTATTTAAATACGCGCCTAAAGTAATTCCGCATTTATAATTTGCAAGGGCCATGAAATTTAGCTAAATGGCACGCCTCAAAAATCTAAGGATCAATTCAATAAAAGAGGACCACGCAATTTGTCATTTTTTGTTCAGCATGGCGCACCGCAATTCTATTTTTTATGAAAATATTAAACTTTATTCAACTAAAAAAAACTATCGGTGTTCATAATCATTTTTCTAAATTTGAGATTATTGCAAAGCCATTGAATTATGGACATAAATATGGTAAATGAAGAACTGATCACTACGAACAATCATAGAGTTGGCAAATTTGATTAGATCAATTCTTACACTTGATAATCAGGTCCAACTCCTTACTGGTCCAAAATTTGGTAAAAAAAAATAAATAAGAAAATAACATATATATATATATATATATACCTAAATTCTAGCGCGATAATTTAAAACAAACCAAGCCTATAGAAAACTGCACCTAAAATTCATGAACATATCTAGGCATAGACAAATGAATTTGGACTTACAGCAATAATTGCCAATCATGTCATCAACCATTAAATTTAATTAAAGAAACTAAAACAGATTTTATTAGCTTATAGAGACAATGAAAAGCAAAGCTATATTAATAATTAAATTATCTTAGGCATATAACTACCCGCTAATCACGTGTATCTTACTCATTTTTAATGAGATCAGTCACTCATATTAATTTTAGCAATGATTAATGACCAAATGACACCTATATGCAGATTTATTCTAACTCTATGCATCCAAAAATAGTTCAATGTTAATTTAAATTCTTTCCAACAATGATAAACTTTTCAGAGAAAATAAGGGAATGATTATTGCAATTCTCAGTGTGATAAAACATCTAATAACCATTACAGCATTTTGAATCAAGTTTCATACCCGAAACACCAAACAACAGCAAATCGAGAGTTAGAAACAACTCAGCAAAATCTTTTTGCAACTTTTTCCAAACCCAGAATTCAAGACTCAGAAAATTAGAGAGAAAAAGCTTAATGAAGACTTCTCCTCCCCTACACAGTCCTTCCGTTTTTTTTTCTTACAAACTGAACCAAGACATCAATAATATGAACCGATTACACAATGATAAAAAAATGACTCGTTTATTTTAATTTGACTCAGTTTC
This sequence comes from Nicotiana noctiflora, assembly GCA_032618575.1. Classification (NCBI taxonomy): domain Eukaryota; kingdom Viridiplantae; phylum Streptophyta; class Magnoliopsida; order Solanales; family Solanaceae; genus Nicotiana; species Nicotiana noctiflora. The sequence goes on from JASVEL010002911.1 coordinate 261,432, forward strand.
TTCATATTCATGCAAACTTTGGCTCCATCACAATTCGAGAGCATACCTGGATGTAAATAGAACATGGAAAGGAGATAGTCAGTCAGCAGCAACGAAACAGCAATCACTTGACCAAAACGTTGGTTAAATCCCAGCCTCAAACCCAGAACGATACGCAATAATGCAAAAGGAGGTAGTTTCAATGGAGCAAGAACCCAACAGACATTGAACCCAAACTTTAGAATTAAACTCAAATCATTTCAAATCCCATAATGAAGAACTACTGTCCCAGAAGTTGAAAAGAAACACAAGTTTATTGAAAGCTCAATGAGACCGTAAAAATGAATCCAGTTGGGTATTTTCTTATGTTTTTATCTTTTTAAGCTCTCCTTTCCTTTCTCCTTTAAGACCTTCTATTCTCTCTTTTAGAATACCCCAAATCAGACTATTTTTAAACCCCCAGGTGGATCAAACAAAATGTTTCAAGATGTTTCAAGACTGGTAGAACTTCAGAAATCGAATCAAAATGAAAACAGAATTCAATGGAACAGTAGTCTATTCAGTGTTTTCTCTCTTTATTTCCTTAAACTCACTGGCCCCCTCCCTCACAGGCTCCCCCTACTTATGCCAATCAAGACCCATTTAATTAATCATTTTGCCCATCAACTCCACTACTATATGTTTTATTCCCCACTACCATTTGTCCCACTCTATTAATTAATTCCTAGCATGGGTAATATATTTGACTACTTCTTTTAACTTCTTCCAAAACCACTATGTCTTGTTCCTCACTAAGTATTAAACAATACCCTATTTTAATATTATTAGTGCTTAGTGGATAAAATACTTTAACATAAATAATTATTTAAGTTTTCAATTTCCGTATTACCCCTAAAACTACTGAAATTACTATTCTTCCCCCAAACCTTCATTTGTAACAATGCTAACAACTGACCAAAATTAATTCCTAATTAAACACCAAATCACTATCAGCTATAACCAATGCCTAACAAAATTCACATAACAAACTTACTATAACTCATATTAGATCACTTAGCATCAGAACAACAGGAACAAACCAATCATATTGGGAACCAATCATGATGGACTCTAAAAAAATGAACGGGCATGGAAATCATTTAGTATGAATCTTTATTAGAAGCATTCTTGAAGCTACCAGTAAGACACAATCCTTCTGAGTTAGACAGAACCAAACACCATACATTTACGAACAATACAATAGATAGGATAAAGGCAACACTACATAAAATTGAAATTGCTATACCATTAACTTGCTTTTAACCAGAAAAAAAAGAAACAAACGAAGCAACATATACTAACAAACATACAAATAATAAAACTATCTGCAATTCTATGTAATGTAGTAATAGCAGTAAAAAGAAACCGTCTTCGAATAGAACACAGATTCAAGCACAAAAATGACGTTCGAAGAGACATAAGAATTGAAAACGAGAGTCGAACACATGGACCTTTGTGTCGGGATTGTAAAATCATCCAGAATCGATGTCTTAACTTCGCCAGTGACAGAACCTCGATCGAAACTCGAACAAGAGCGACAACTTCGAGACTTGCTGGAACAGTCATTTATTCGAGGAACACGAGATGTCGTATTGGACATAGGCGGCTTTCATCAACGATTAAACTCCAATTAAGCTTCTGATCCTTGGTCTGATTCGAGGAACACGAGGAGATAGTAGCGTTGTTTGGAGTTGGGGAGGTCGTTTGGACATGAAGCTAACACTGGTGGCTGAAGGGAGATCCGTTGGATGGACTTTGTTTAACCACTGTTAGTTTTCGATGGAGAAGATGAAGTCCAGGCCCAAAATGGTGGACCGTTCGGATGCGAAAAAGATGGTCATTGGTCGATGCTGCTATGAGGTCAGCGACGAGGACGGGGCTGGGGTGTTGGCGCGACAGTGGTCGCTGGAAATGGTGGTTTGTCTACTGAGAGTGGTCGACGATGGTGTACGGTGTTGTGGAGAGCTGGTTCATCGGAGATGAAGCAGGAGTGAGCTGGAGGATCGTTTTGCTTCAGGTGAGGGGTCATTTGGGTGGTTGAACGACGGGGAAGCGGCGGCTTGGGGTGTTTGAAGTAGAAGAGAAGAGGTCTTTAGGGTTTGGGTTCTTTTTTGTGTAATGAAAATGATGGTGTATTGAAAAGAGGGGGGTTTGATTAGAGATGGGTCGGGTCGGGTTTTGAGATGGGTTCCACCAGGTTTTGGGTTGGACTGGGTTGTGAGTTAAATTGGGCTTGGTTTTGGCTGGATTGGAGATGGCCCAAATTGGGTCTTTAACTAGGAAGACACACTTTTTTAGTCATTTTCTCTTCAAATTTATTTTATTTACTTAATAATTAAAATTAAAAACTAAATCACATCTTAATCCCCAATCATCTTACCCAATTAATTAAACTCTAAGTATTTATCATCACGATTAATTAAATGTCAAATTAAAAGAAAATCACACAATTTGACATTAAACACTAAAACATGCAAGAAATACATATTTTTTGTAATTGTTTTTTTTTCATAAAACGAACTTAATTGATCTAAATTGCAAACATGAGTTTTATATACAAATGTAATATATTTTTTTTTGTATTTTCATTTATCACACGCAAATAACATGCAAACAACCAACACCAAATTCACACAAAATTTATGAAAATAACGAAAAATCATTTACTTTGAATTTTATAGGAATAACTCATGTGTAGGGTAAAAATCACGTGCTCACACAACTACGGTTGAACTGGGACTCAGGCCATGAGCCTTCGCCATATTAATCCATCCTCAATTGAGTTGTCACTCGGGCTGCGTGCCCTCGACTCAAAAACGCTCAATCGGTGTTTAGTGACAAGTCGAGCTGGGGCATTGGCCGAGAGCCCCCACCAATTGATTCAACCATAGATGGCTCAACATTCGAGCTACGAGCCCTCGATCCAAGATAATCGACAATAACCAAACCAAGGGAAAACATAAATAAAGCAAGCAGTAAGGAAGCGACATAAAAAAGGGTATTCCCCCTTAATTCAAAGGGACAGGTGCGGGCCACGCCCGTCCATCCCAATTCAAACTTTGTCTAGAAAATAAACGATAATAAAGTGAAAAAGAAAAGAGAAAAATAAGAATACACGGCAACAACCGTCAAGAAAGTCATCAACTAATTATTATTCACTCAGGACCACCGGTACCACGGCCCGCGCCAGTCGCTCCGTCACCTGCCCTCGCCGCCTCGCCGCCTGTTCCGCCCTCGCCATCACCCGCATCTCCCATGTCGCTACCAGCTCTAGCCAAACTCCCACCGGCACCGTCGTCAATACCGGGCGTCGCAGCATCAAAGCCGCACTCCTCGCGAGTCTCCCGTGCCCTCTGGCGTGCCCCTTCGAAGATTGCTTCGGAAATGATACCAGCTTCGAACATGTGCTTGTATATATCCCGTTGGGCCTCGGCATAAACCCATGCCTCACGAGAGCTACCCATAAAAGCATATTGTTCTTGAATGCGCCTGTTCTCCACCTCCAGGAGTGCAATTTGCCCCACTGCATCCTGAGCATTCCGCTCTAGAACCCTAATCCGCTCCTCAAGGCCGCTCTCCCTGAAGGCGGCAGCAGCCCTCACCAACGTCAATGGGGAATCGTTGGCACGAATAACCCCTTGAAGCTCATCCGCTCGGGCAGAGGCTTCGGCCAGCCTACGCTTCAAGGCAGCTACTTCCCCCTCTAGCGCGACAACCTTCCCGCTCCACTCTGAAGTAACCTCCGTCACGTTTGTCAGACACAAGTGTTCGCTCTCCAATGAAGCCCTCCGCCCAGCCTCAAGTTTGTCTCTCATATGACGCAACTGATCTTCCAGGGCCTCTACACGACCAAGCGCCTGACTCCTCTGCAACCTTTCCTCGCCAGCTCTTCAACTAGTGCCCGATTATGGGGGTCAGCCATTATGCGTTCGCTAAGGTCCCTACATCTATTCCGATACCGATGACACCTATCAAGAACACGTAGAAGCACCCCTGATCGAACATTGGCCCGACGAAGGCTCTCTACCTGCAACAAAAACACCTGCAAAACAAAACAAAAGAAATGAAGGAGTCAAATAAGGATACAGAAACTCATAAGAAAATGGGAAATGAGGTGCTCACGAGCAAGTAGTCGCCCCGGAATACATACCCTCATTCCCAACACCGCCACCTCGTTCATCAATCCAATAATCGTTCCCCCCCTCAGTGACTCGTTCTCAATCGCAGAACACAACTGACCAAGCTACGTCACCAAAGCAGAATCCCTTAGCAACAGATTCTCGTTCACAGGAATCTCAATTACACGCGGCCTCCCGTCCGGATGGACTGTCGCATTCGTGATCCCGTCACGAAACATGCGAACGTCCTCAAAATCCAGGTCAGAGTTGGATGTGGATCCCTCTCCCGCCACCGCCATTTCCGTCGAAGGAGTACTCGAGCCGCCAATATCTACAACCACCCGAGAAGGTTCTCCCACCTCGAACATATGAGTAGAAGATTGAGCGGTAGGGGAATCACTCCCCTCTCGATCCTGTCGAACCTGAGCCTCATCTCCTCCTGGCCCTCCATCTGGAGTGTGCGCCGCGTCCACATTCTCCCTCGCCCCGGAGGGGGGAGGAATCCACATTCATCACATCAATAGAAGCGGGTCGAGCCACTGACGGGGAGATGATCCTGCGCCTAATTAAAGGTCTACCCTCCTCGTCACAAGAAAGCGAACCATCCCGCGGGCAAACAGTTCCTGATAGACCCCCGCCACTGATTAAAGGGCGTACGGGAGACGACGACGCGGAAGATTCGACCGAGGCGGCCCTAGGCACCTGGTTTGCCGTCGATGCAGCAAAGAATCTAGAAACCGCACCAGGCCGCCTGAGTACTAATTGGGGAGCCCTGCCGCGGTACGCCCTCCCTGCAAGTACGGAATTGGGTCAGTCCCAGGTCGTGACAACGATCAGAATAAAATACACTCATAGAGAGCAGACCTCCTACGTACAGCCGGCCCCCGGCCGTATCTCCTCCAAAAAGACGACCACGAACGGATCCCCTCAGTGTGTGGGAGGACAACCTCGAGCTATCCGTGCAGACAAGTGAATAAAGACCGGGGTGACCTGTCGGCTATAGAAACAACAACGAAACAGTGACCATCCAAAAATAAAGAAAGGGGACAAAGTCGACCTTATCCAAGAAACGAAGTATAACTTACGCCTATGATTCCAAGTCTCTGGAAATCTTGCGGAGGGCGCCACCAAATGCCCAGTCCGAATATAGAAAAATTGTTCAAATTGACGAGGCTCGACCTCATCATCTAGAGCAGCCGCCAAACCCTGCGACCCATGCGGAACCATCCGGATCATACTCCCTCGAACTCGTTGAGGGGCGTATAGAGCGAGCACGTGCTGTAGCGTAACAGTCCGGCCAGCCAACTAAGCAAATTTCAGCAACATCGCCAGGAGTTTGTACAGAGATGGGGTAAGTTGCGCCGGACACACATTGTAATATCGACAAAAATCAACTACCAGGTTGGGAAGGGGGACCCTGAACCCAAGTCTGAGAGGATAAGAATAAAATACACAGTACCTGGCATGATCTGTGTGGACCCGCTCCTCCGACCGGGCTAGCATCAGCATGAGAAGGGATGAGCCCTCGTTCCCGTAATTGGGTCATACCTACTTCCCCCATTAACGGGGCTTCATCCACCGGGTCATCTCCTCCGTTAGCGGTGAAATTCGCCGCTAAGCTTCCAGCTGCCGGGAGAATTTCATCTACTGATGGAACTCTTTCAGCCTCATTCTGACCGCCATCCACGAGCACCGGAGACAGTCATTTGATCACCGGAGGACTAACCGGTATCAATGTCGGAAGACCGTCACGGGAAGAAGAACCAATCATTGATCAAAGTCACTTGAAAGGCAAGAGAAGAGTGGTAGATTCAACTGAGAACGAATAACAACGTTTTGCAGAGAATAAAGAATCTATGAAGTTCACCAGAAATAAGAGTTGCAAATAAATCAGGGAGTGTTGGGAATCAAGTACCCCTAACCATCTTATAGGCAACCAAATCGAATCTCGGGAAACCGACAGGCGCCACTAAATGCATAATCCAACCGTCAAAAAATGGTTCGATTCTACCGAAACAGCCGCCACCACAATTAAGATCAAAACGTGTGCGTCAAAGTCGTGGTCACTGTCTCAAACACCACGTAAATACAAATGCCTCACCAATCGAGGCGACTAGACCCTACGTCCCCAAAGTCCTTACGGACGAAATATATCCTAACTCATGATTACGACGTACCAACTATTTCCATTCGCCAAGAATATTCGCACACGAGATCGTACCCCCTATCATACGAAAGAGAATAGTGATAAAGCGTCATAAGCAATTATTATTCCCCCTCTCGCCCGAAAAGGGGTCGTTCTTCGATTAATCATATTCACTTACCAGGGTCTACCTCGAGGCGACCATGATAAGTGGATGAACTAACTGTATGGGTCATAATTTGATCCTCATGTGAACGGATCGCCTCAATCGAGAATAGTACCCGTATCCGCCCAAAGCCTTGGTCGGGGTCGATATTTCTCGGATATATCCGAAATAACCCCCCAATGTGGGCCCAATCTCCAAGAGAGCCAATTCGTACAACAAACGTCTATAAATACAAGGGCAGACATCAAAAAAGAGGTTTCACTCTCTCCCCATGAGGGCTTTAAGAAATACAACGTAAAACACAGGGTGAGAACCCAAGACAAAAAACAGAATAACGGTAGATCTATCAAAACATGATTGTAAAGATCTGAACCACTTCATGGAGAGGCAGATTAATCCATTAACATGAATAAAGGTCACCAATATTTTTTGTTGTCCATGCAATTATTTCTATTATCTTTCCCTTATTAAATTTCAGATATGTTACGACTTGCTATGATTGGCCCTTCATTTTCATTGATTGTTTTGAATTCATAAATGCTTGCAAACATTTTGAATCAAACATGGTTAATTAGGGATAGTTTAGTCATAGTAGGTATTTTTGTATATAATTAATATTTTCTTAATGGCGTGCTAAAAGCAAATTGAACAATTATTGTGAACCGGAGGGAGCAATATTTGGATCTTTAAAATAATTAGTGACATTTTGTAAGCTTGCCATGTGTCACATATATTTTGTAAATCTATATCTATATTATATTAAAAGCACGAAGGCCCTTAGCAAAATGTCGTTCGCCTTTATTACCCTTTAAAATATATAGTTCACATTGGACAATATAGTAATTTAAATACTTCATTAATATTTAAAAATATTCATACTTAATTTCATATTATTTTGGTATATTTTGATAGAATTATTTAGTAAATTTTGCCTTAATTATTTGGTATAATTTTTCTTCACGTTGCTCACAAAAGGAAATTTAATAAATAAATTTTTCTTCAAGTTTCTTAACAAGGAAAGTTAATTATAAAAACAAATTCCTACACTTTCACACCTTGTTTTTTTATAAAAAAAATAGAAAAATACACTTGGTTCACTTTCATTAAATGACCGTATGTGATGGATGTTTGTTGTCCCAACCATTCTTTTAGTCCCAAGCCCGCTAAGGAAAGGGCTGACTTAGAACAAAGTTTCGTATTGGAGTTGGTAAAATTCCCTTTATTTTTTGTAGTAAATATTTGGTAAACTTCTTGTACACTAAAAAAGTTAATAACTTTTTTTCCTAAACTTTTAGTACTCAACTCTCAATAAAAGACATTATTTGTTAAATTATCTAAACTAGAAAATTTTATACTATTAGATTCTCCACGAGCATATTATTCCTTTTATGTGTCAAATTGTATGCCAAAATACTTCTATAAAAGAAGATATAATCACCTTAATTTAATCGTCAAACTTCGCCCTATTCCAATATCGCAATTGCAGGTTTTGTTTCTTTTACTACTATCAACATCTTTTCCTACTTCATATTTTACAAGCACATTTACATGCACCAATTGTTAAATATTGCATCGAGAAGTTATCTTTAGTGTTGCATGAAGAAAGTTTTACTATATAATTTTTTGTTTCGTGTTTTAGACGTGGATAATTTTACCTCCCATGTAATTTATAAATTTATCACCGGTTATTGAACAATTGAAATTCATCGCAGAAATTGGTTAGACATTCCATCTAAGTTTTATTACTCAATTGTTAGTAATTTTTTGTTGTTGTATAATTAATAATACCTATTGTTATGCCAGCTCAAGTTGCTTGTTTAAAAAAAATTTAGACTATCTCATTTAATTTTGTGTAATATTAATATTACATGATTTATAATTGTGTTATTTGTAATTGCCATGCTTGATTCACTCAGGTTTCACCAATTACATCTGTTTAGGTAAACAATCTTCCTTATATCATTACAAAAACTAATTGTTGATTTAGTCACTTTAATAACTTATAAAACTCTTATGTATGCTTTATTTTAGGTACACCTGCAATGGCCACTGAAAAAGAATTGTCAGATCAATGTGTCCCAATCAATAGTGTAAGAGTATCTGATTCATGTTGGGTAATACGAGTCTTAGTGTTTTGGAGTTGAATAATAAAAGAGTTCAACAATAGACAAATCAAGGCACCCGAAAAAATTGTGACATTAGTTGATGAAGAGGTAAATATTATTTTATATCAATAATTTATTTCAGTCTTTTAATATTAGTTTTAACCATCACATTAAACTTATAGTGGAATATTTTACATGAACAAAAATTCACACTACACTTTTCAATGGTTATATTGAGAAGTGGAAAGATTATTTACACAAACCAAGATTTGTTACATCATAAACGGAGATATTAATAGTGCTAATCCTAATTTTCAATCCGTGCACAAGGAATTTGAGATTGGATTTAAGAAGAATACTTTTGTTGAAGAAAGCAATCTTTTCGACCATTGATTTTTCAAATAATTCTCTTTCATTCGAAATTGTTTCGCTGAATGCGTCGATAATAACGTTTTATTAAAGGTGCCTTAGCTTCCTCCTACCAGTAACAACTAAAGAAATATTTTTCCCGGCACACATCAACATTCTTCAACAGGTGACAGAGGATAAGCAACGGCCTGGCTAATGGGTCCAACAACATCACTACATCCACATGTCAATTTAACACTCGATGTAGTGTCTACACGTTGAATACAACTATTTCTTTAATGTAATAACTTTTTTGCATCGTCAATTACTATTAAACTTAATTCATTCTTATTCAATTTTCATATACACTGTTTTGGCAGTTTATCGTTTAAATATTTGTTGCACCATCATATTATATTTATACTTAATTCTTTTTTATTCTACCTATTAAAACACGCTCTTTTGTGCATAAACGCATAATACACGTGCAACACACGTACACTAATTCTAGTAAAAATTAAAACTCACTCATTTCTTTAAAAATACCCTACCCATGACGTCCGTCGTCTTGCTGGTTGAAAAGCACAAATACTATTTCCCAAGTCGAACCAAATTTATTGGCGTATCAGCTTTTTATAAGTAACATGACTGAGTCGTAACCTAAAGCTACATTTTCGTTTGTCGAAGCAACAACAAATAGTGGTTTTTGATTTTTCTTTCCTTTTGGTGTTTTGAACACCTATGTTTAGATTAGTGGCCAAGTTATATTAAAGGTGTTCAATTGATCATCCTTCATCGAAAAAGTATACTAGATATATAGGTTATGTATTAGATTTTAGTGATATATAATATATATTAAATTTTCTTTATCGAATAATTTTTTTCTACTCCTTTTAAGTTTGAATACCCTGAGAAAATTGCTGAAGTGGCCACTAATTTAGACAGATGATTATTTCTACCTTCCCTCTTTAATTGCCGACGATCTTATTATACATATCCATGGCCTATGTAACCAAATACGTTAATTCAAATTCAATTCAATTAAATATAATATATTATAGAATTGGTGAGAGACCTTCAATGTTCTTAGTGAAGAAATAATATCATAATTAATAAGGTCATGCCTAACTAACAAGAGTAGTTAGCTCATCCCACCTACAATCATATGATCATGGATTCGAGTCATGAAAAGAAGCAATGGTTTCAACAAAGGAGAATTAAACGGGAAGAGGGATCAAGGAAAAAAAGGTCATGTCTAACCTTTTAATTTAGAGATAATATCACATAAATATAACTCACACACCTGCCTTGCAATATAATAGCCCAGGTACCACTTTGTAAATTTATAATCCAAAAAATAATAGGCTAATTTCCGAAAGACATCTTTTTGCTCCCTCTGCATACAACCAGTTATTTTCATTTTGTTGATTTCCTTTGATTATTAAGCATTTGATATAAAAAATGCATATCAGCCACAACGCAACTCAAAAATCTTGAATAATAGATATTATTTGAGGGTAAGAAATTCAAACATTTATGTGCAACTGCTGAAGCAATCCAACAGGATAAAAGAAAAATAAAAACTTGGTAAATAAATTGTTGAATCCATTCAACGCTCATACAACACATTACACGAAAACGAAGAAGAGAAGGAAGTGTCAAACTTCTGTAGAGGCCTCTTACACACTAAGAATGTAAATACATCCTTATAAACTGAAAAATATATTTTATATAATATTATACACAATTATACAATACTGTATAACTTTGTATAAACATGTATAATAGTGTATAAGAGATGTTTGCATATCCATATATACAATTATACACTAGTATACAGTGTCGATACAAACTGCTACATAGTTATGATTTTTATCCAAACCCAATTTCAGATTCGAGACTTCAACGTCATAACAATAATGACCAGAACTTCAAACTCCAAAATTTTCCAACATTAGTGGTTATTTTTTTGATGCAAATCAAGTTTGAGAGCTATTTATTTTTAGATCTGTGTGTATTTTCATGTTTCTTTCAAAAATCTTCAATATTCTTCTACTTGCAACCGTGGACGACAGAGTGGAGCCCGAGCCTTCTTTGAGCCATTAATAGCAGAACTGCATGGGGGGTAGAGGATGGGGAATAAAGCTGTTGTGCTCCTCACAAATTGAAGTTGCTTCAGCTATTGACTAAGATAATATGCTTAAAAGGGGGAGGCAGATATGTAGCAGATGCTGTGTGTTTGTAAGAGAAGCATAATACGTTGCCTGTGGTTAATTTTTAGGGAGGACGATGGATCTATGTGGGTTAGAAAAAAAGAAGTGAGAGGCGATGAGAGAGAAGAAAATGAAGAAAGAAGAAAATAATAAAAACTCTAAAACTATGTCTTTAATAGTGAACTAAAGGCTGAAAAGTATTTTTCAAGTTATATACAACACGAGCTAAATAGGATAAGAGCTTCAAATATTGGTGATTTTCCGTTGAACTATTAGGCCAAATGACATGAAGTGTAATTTTTCTTTAATTTATAGGAGTCAAGATAGGTGATGAAATATTAACAAGTATTACATGTATTATTTTATTTTTAAAATTGTAGGGTTTTGTTGAGCACCTTAAATTTTCTAGAGATAGTTCATCGATTGTACCTCCCTTTAAATAGATCAATTTATATTTTCATTGAAAAATAAAGCCAAAACGTGTTTAAGGAATTCCGTCAGGTAGGTACCATTTCCCCCCTAAATGCCCCTACTTTTGTAAACTCACTCTATAAAGCACATTGTCAGCCATTTTAGCAATCATCTCTTTCAGTACACTGTGCACTCCATTTACAGGTATTTCTTCTCTCTCATTATTTCTCGGTGGGATCGTTACTTTTTCGAATGTAAGCAGAAATTTGAAGCTATTTATTCTTGAAAATCATATGAAATGTTGAGATTTTGCAGAATTTTGGGTCAATTATGTGTTGAATGAGAAGCCCTTACCTTTCGTACCATCCGTCGCATGTGTTTTGAGTACATTGTGCAAATAAATTTTGCTGAATGTGTTGCTATGTTCAATGCATGCCATAGTTGTGGGGTTAATTTTGCGGATATCTATCCAAATTTCAATTTATTCGCACCAAAGTCATAAACTAGTTTTGTAACCAAAAAAATGACTGAATTATACCCATGCATGACAGGCTGGTATTTAACTCATGTATTTCCTATTTATTTATTTATTTATTTTGTCTTTTTTGGTTGTTGTTTTAGAGAGTACAAACTGGGAATTAGTAAACATGCTCTTTTTGCATGGTATTATTGGACGTTTTGCTACATAAGGTAATGAAAATACAGTCTGCCTATACTCAAACCCTCCCAGTTACACTGGGTTTGTTATTGTTGTTGCAAAAGTTACATGGTAAGTACATAATTTGCTTGTTTTGCATGTTAAATTTACTCAATTGTCAAAATTCCACGAGATGTAATTTTGCGGATCTGATCGAGTTACTCTGTTTTCGTTGACAGCAGTTCCTCCCTAATCCTACTGTGGAGAAAAATCTAATTGCGAAACTCTAGTTCTAACTACTTAGTGGTACATAGAATTTGCCATGATTTGTGGTTTCTATTTTATCCCTGGTCTTAAGATTGTGTTATCTGATCCTTTTGAAAGAAAAAGCTTGATTGAACAGCTTCAGGCTGTCTGTATAATTGAAATTGGGAGCTTTTATTATCGTTTTCCTTCAGCACTAATCTTCATTAGGATCTTTAGTCAGTTTTACCTTGACATTGGTTGATTTTACAATGATTATTAGTAGCAAGAGTGAGGACGCTCAATGCTGTCATGCATCACTTTCCACTTGGTTTTGAAATAAAATTGAACTTCCCTCTTGGCACTTTTCGCTGATGGCTGTTACTCAAGATGCTAGTCTGACTTGCAATAACATTATACCTGTGCTGTTTATATCATATATGTGCTGTTTGCCTAAGAGTGAGGTGCATTGAGTTTCTTAAAAAAAATTATCCTATGTTCTTTTGCTCTTGGAATAAAGAAGGGAGGTCATTCTATTTCTCAATCCTTTTAGTTATACACAGTCCGCGTCACTTCAATGAAGTGCTTTTTTTTCCTTAACTTAAATGGCAATGGGACTTGACAGTAATGACACTCACATTGACTTCAAATCTAGTATTGCAAATTTCATTACAAAATGGTGCTCGGCCGATCTGCTTCAACGCTTCTGAATACAGAATTTGCTATACCTGATTGAAAACAGGATTGTTCTTCATTTCGTTCCTAGTTAATTTGTCCATGACCTAAATTTCATTAGATCTGGAATTTAACGTTGTAAACTGGATATGCGAGAAGAACAGTTCTTGTTTGTGGTTCATAACTTGGTATCACCATTGTTACAGCTGTACTGGCCTCTTTTTCCAAGATGTCGGATGCTAAGACCCCCCTTCGTCCCAAGAGGAAGAAGCAGGTGGTGGACTTTCTTCTCCAATTCAGATGGATCATTGTTATCTTCTTTGTCCTTCCTTTCTCGTTCCTGTATTACTTCTCCATATATCTAGGGGATGTTAAATCTGAGAGGAAATCATACAAGCAGCGTCAGAAGGAACACGATGAAAATGTTAAAGAGGTCGTGAAGCGCCTTGGGGAGAGGGATGCATCAAAGGATGGTCTTGTCTGCACAGGAAGGCCTCCGTGGGTGGTTGTTGGAATGAGAAATGTTGACTATAAGCGTGCTCGTCATTTTGAAGTTGATCTTTCTAAGTTCAGAAATGTACTTGAAATTGACAAGGAAAGAATGATTGCCAGAGTTGAGCCTCTGGTCAATATGGGCCAAATATCAAGAGTTACTGTTCCAATGAATCTTTCCCTTGCAGTTCTTGCTGAGCTTGATGATCTGACGGTTGGTGGTCTGATCAATGGCTTCGGGATTGAAGGAAGCTCTCACATCTTTGGATTGTTCTCTGACACTGTTGTGTCACTTGAGGTAGTTCTAGCAGACGGACGGGTGGTTCGAGCTACAAAGGACAATGAGTATTCTGATCTTTTTTATGCTATCCCATGGTCTCAGGGGACATTGGGTCTTCTTGTTTCAGCTGAGATCAAGCTTATACCAGTTAAGGAGTACGTGAGGCTTACCTACAAACCTGTAACTGGTAACCTTAAAGAGCTTGCGCAGGCTTATGCGGATTCTTTTGCACCTAGAGATGGGGACCAGGACAATCCTTCTAAAGTTCCAGAGATGGTAGAAGGCATGATTTATAGTCCCACAGAAGGTGTTATGATGACCGGTAGATATGCTTCGAAACAGGAAGCCAAGCAGAGGGGTAATGTAATCAACAATTATGGTTGGTGGTTCAAACCATGGTTTTACCAGCATGCTCAAACTGCACTGAAAAGAGGGGAATTTGTGGAGTACATTCCAACTAGGGACTACTACCACAGGCACACAAGATCCTTGTATTGGGAAGGGAAACTAATTCTTCCATTTGGTGATCAGTTCTGGTTTAGGTTTCTCCTAGGATGGCTCATGCCACCCAAGATTGCTCTGCTCAAGGCCACTCAAAGTGAGGCTATCAGGAACTATTACCATGATCATCATGTCATTCAGGATCTGCTTGTTCCTCTTTACAAGGTTGGAGATTGTCTTGTGTGGGTCCACCGCGAAATGGAGGTAAAACTCTATACTCTTTGTTTTCTGTTCATGCACGACAAGATTGACTGTGGTCATGGTTTTCGTGTTTGTTCCAAGAGTGTAACAAATAGAAGAAATACTTTTCTATGGGCCTTAGTATTTGCTTTAGTTCTGACTGGATTTGATTAAATTTGTTTAGGTATATCCCATCTGGCTCTGCCCACACAGAATATACAAGCTGCCTGTGAAACCTATGATCTATCCTGAACCAGGATTTGAGGCACACCGCAGGCAGGGTGACACTGAATATGCTCAAATGTATACTGATATCGGCGTCTACTATGTTCCTGGAGCTGTCCTGAGGGGTGAGCCCTATGATGGTGCAGAGAAATGCCGCCAACTGGAGCTTTGGTTGATCGAAAACCACGGGTTCCAGGCTCAATACGCGGTCACTGAACTGACAGAGAAAAACTTCTGGAGGATGTTTGATAATAGCCTCTACGAGCAGTGCAGAAAAAAATATAAAGCTATCGGAACCTTCATGAGCGCGTACTATAAATCCAAGAAAGGAAGGAAGACGGAGAAGGAGGTGCAGGAAGCCGAGCAAGAGAAAGCTGAACAAGAGACCCCCGAAGTCGATGAGCAAGAGAAAGCAGATTGATTTTAAATCAGTTTCATTAGATTTTCTCTGCCTTTTGTCATCCATTTAACTGTGCTAGTCTGAACTTTCAGTTTAAATAACCAGCTAAATTCAGATAATGTACCAAATAATGGTAAGTGCAGTTCCAAATTCAGATGATGGTCCAAATAATGGTTAACATGGATCCGTTTCCGTTTCGTGTTATTTAAAATTTTGTGGTAGCTTTCAAGAAGGAATCAATTGTTTTCTTTAGATGTTTCTAGTGTCCAGTTCAACAAACGGTTTTACTTTATTGAAAAAGCTCTAGCAGATAATACACATCCAGTACTGAAGATTCACTTTAACAAAACCATGAAATGGTTTGTCTATTTACTGAAAAGAATTACAACAACTTGGTTTTCTTATTGAAGTCATGGAATTTAATTCTTTGCCTTACGTTTTCAAGTCTCAGACATCAGTTTTCTTACTGAATTCATAGCATTGAATTCTTAATGATTCTCATTCAAGTCTCAGACATCAGTTTTCTTACTGAATTCATAGCATTGAATTCTTTGGTTTATATATAAACCTATCAACTTGTGTTCAAATGGTGTGAAAAATAATAGAAAAAACTTTTCTTATTTTTTCTTTTATGCTGGGTTTTCTTCTTATATATCTTTGTTGTTTCTGCTCCTAGTTATAATAGAAGAGCTTGTTGAATCCTGGGGGATACGCCTAATATTATTCATCTCGGTGTGGGCGAAATATTCTCAAGGACAGTGTCCTTGACACACCTCAAGCTAAACCTTTTATTCTCCATAATTCATCCAATTTTTCCAACAATCTTAAGGATATTTCACGTAATTATTATGTAGAATAACATTGCTAATGTTGTTGTTGATGCTACTACTGATGTTGCACCAACTGTTTATGTTGCTATTTTTGGTGGAGATAAATTTTACCGCAAGCGCGCTATTGTTGACAAAGGAGAAGAAATTGTTACTAGAAGCAGCCTTGTGGAGGACCACAATCGTCGGAAAAAATCAAGTAACAGGTATGATAAAAGAAATGGTTATAAGCCCAAAACCAACAATCAACATGGCCACTATGTTGCTCAATGCCAGAAAAGAGTTGGGAATGACAATTCCACTAAGGCTAAAGTAAATTTGACTGAAGCCAAAGTGGATAATATAATTGTTGCGGTTGTTTCCCAAGTGAACCTTGTGGCCAATGTGAAAGATCGGGTGTTAGATTCTGGTGCCACTAGGCACATATGTGCTAACAAAAAAGTGGGGGAGAAGAAGTTGTCTATCTTGGTGATTCAAGAACTACTCAAGTTCTTGGGAAAGGCAAAGTTCTTCTCAAACTCACATCTGGCAAAACTTTGGCATTGAATGATGTGTGTGTTGCATGTTCCTAGTATCCGAGCCAATTTGGTCTATGTGGGATTATTAGGAAAAGTGGGGGTAAAGGTTGCTTTTGAATCTAATAAGGTCGTGTTGACCAAGAATAATAATTTTATTGGCAAGGGATATTATAACCATGGCTTGTTTGTACTCAATGTTATCAATGAAAATGCTAGTACTTCTGCTTGCTTGGTTGATTTTTTTAATTTATGGCATGCTAGATTAGGACATGTTAGTTTATCTTATATTAAAAAAAATGCATTCTGAATGTCTTATTTCAAATATTAATTTTTTGAATATTGATAAGTGTGAAGTTTGTGCAGAAGCTAAACAAACTAAGAAATCATGTGCTTCGGTATTTAGAGAATCTGAATTGTTAAGTTTAATACATACTGATTTAGGAGACTTGAAACAAACTATGACTAGAGGAGGGAAAAAATATTATGTGACGTTTATAGACGATTTTTCTAGATATACAAAAGTTTATTTGTTGAGAAATAAAGATGAAGCTTTTGATAAGTTTTTCATTTATAAAGCTGAAGTAGAAAATCAATTGGATAAGAAAATCAAAAGAGTTAGATCCGATAGAGGTGGTGAATTTATTTTACTGAATGATTATTGTGAGAAAGAAGGCATAGTTCACGCGATAACTCCAGCATATTCTCCATAATCAAATGGTGTAGCGGAAAGGAAAAATAGAACTTTAAAGAAAACCGGTATAACTCCTTATGAGGTTAGTTCTGGTGCTCCGGATAATCTTTGGGGTGAAGCCATTTTATCTGCCTGTCATTTACAAAATAGAATTCCTTATAAGAAAACAGGTATAACTCCTTATGAGTTATGGAAAGGGTATCCACCTAATTTGAAATATTTGAAAGTGTGGGGGTGCCTTGCTAAAGTTATGTTGCCTGATCCTAAGAAAAGAAAAATAGGATCTAAAACATGTGATTGTATGTTTATTAGGTATGCTGGAAGCAGTGCAACATATAGATTTTTAGTAGTTAAAAGTAATGTACTTGAAAATAATACTATTGTTGAAACAAAAAATGCTGAATCTTTTGAAAATATTTTCCTTTAAAATTTGAGAAATATAATGATGCTCCTATTATTCCAAGTGATAATGTTTCATATGTTCCAGTTATTCAAAATAATCTTGAAAGTGAGGATTTAAGAAAAAGCAAAAGACCAAGGAAAGAAAAATCTTTTGGTAATGATTTTTATACTTATCTTGTGGATAATGATCCTTTAACATATTCTGAAACTATTTCTTCTTCTGATGCATCATTTTGGAAAGAATCTATTGATGTAGAATTAAATCCAGTTTTACAAAATAAAACTTGGATTTTAGTTGATTTACCTCTGGGAGCTAAACCCATTGGTTGTAAATGGCTTTTTAAGAAGAAACTTAATCCGGATGGTTCCATTGATAAATACAAAGCTAGACTTGTTGCAAAAGGTTTTACCCAAAAGCAAAATATTGATTATTTTGATACTTATGCTCATGTAACTAGAATTTCCTCAATTCGTTTTTTACTTGCCTTGGCTTCTATTTATAAATTTTATATTCACCAAATGAATGTTAAAACTGCTTTTTTAAATGGTGATTTGGAGAAAGAAATTTATATGGAGCAACCTGAGGGTTGTGTAGTGTCTGGCCAAGAAAATAGAGTATGTAAATTGCTAAAATCTTTGTATGGTCTAAAGCAAGCGCCTAAACAGTGGCATGAAAATTTTGATCAAGTATTGATTAATGATGGTTTTTCTTCAATTGAAGTAGATAAATGTGTTTATACAAAATGTGTGGATGGTACATGTGTTATTATTTGCCTTTATGTAGATGACATGCTTATTTTTAGTTCTAGCCTTGATTTGGTACATAAAACCAAATTTTTCTTGTCTTCTAATTTTGAGATGAAAGACATGGGAGAAACTAGTGTCATTTTAGGCATGAAATTATAAGAGATGGCAATAGTTTGATGTTGACTCAAGAAAATTATGTAGAAAGAATACTTAAAAAATTTGATAATTTTGATGTGGTACCTGGAAGCACTCTTTATGATGCTAGTAGTCAGTTAAAAAAGAATAAGGGAGATGCTGTAGATCAAAATAAATATGCTCAAGTTATTGGTAGTCTAATGCATTTGATAAATTTTACTAGACCTGATATTGCATATGTTGTGTGTAGATTGAGTAGATATACTCAAAACCCGAGTCATGATCATTGGAATGCATTAGTAAGAGTAATGAAATATTTGAGAGGTACCATGAACTATGGTATTAAATATAGTGGATTTTCCCACTGTACTAGAAGGATACAGTGATGCTAACTGGATCTCTGATTCAGATGAGACAAAATCCACTAGTGGTTATGTGTTCACCCTCGGTGGGGGTGTTGTGGCATGGAAATCAGCTAAACAAACTATAATAGCTAGATCTACCATGGAATCTGAGTTTGTGGCATTGGAATTAGCTGGCAATGAGGCCGAGTGGTTAAAGAACCTTTTGGCAAGTATTCCGCTAGGAATAAAACCGACACCTTCTGTGTCGATGCATTGTGATTGCCAATCTGCAATAGCCATTACCAAAAATAAATCCTTTAATGGAAAGAGTAGACATATCTGGTTGGGACATAATGTGATAAAGCTGCTGCTGAAAGATGGAATAATTTCCATAGATTATATGAAGTCAGAAGTGAATTTGGCCGATCCTCTCACTAAACCTTTGGGAAGAAAATTAATATCTGAAACATCGAGGGGAATTAGACTTTTGCCAATTTGAGTTATATCAACTATGATGGTAACCCAACCTATGTGATTGGAGATCCCATTAAGTAGGTTCATATGGGTAATAACAAGTGATTGGTTGATCAAATGTGCACTATTAAATTATATCCCTTCCTATGGTGTCTGTGTGTATATAGTGCAAGACTGCAAGGAATGTGAGACTGAGTTATCAAACTCTTAATCCGTTAATCCATAGCCTTTTATAGGTGGTGTATTGCACTCCAGAATACACTTGATGGATGGACCTATATGAGTGTGAAGTGAGGCCGCTCCTATAAAATTTGTGACAAAATTTTTAGAGCACTCATGAAAACCAGGCGCGCGCATGGCCTAATAGCGAAAAACCGCGACAAACAACAAAGTGTGTAGGAGTATAGTGTGATATATAAGACCCTAAACTTACAAAAGAATTCTTGGTTCATAGAAGTTTTGAACTTCACCATTTGTTCTATAAGTTTAATCTTATTTTATCTAGGTCTGGTTCATAGTCCAAGAGACACCAGATTCGACGCATTATGCTCATTGTAAAACCCAGCAAAATTTTCTTCATTATGATATTCTTTTTGAGCTATGTGGGGGATTGCTAAAAAATACAATATTTTAATATCTCAAAAAGAATGAATATTTTAATATTTAATATCTCAATGTTTATAAGCATTGAATGGGTATTGACATCAGTTACGTTTTTTGTATTCTTGATATTGACAAAAGGTTTGTCCATTTACTAATATTAAGTGTAATAATGATTTCCTTGAAGTTTTGAAAAGAGTAATCATTACACGTTCCTATTTTCTTTAATTCTTTGCCAATTCACAGTAATACGTTTTCAAAGTCCTAGGCATCGGTTTTCTTATTGAATTCATGGCATTTAATTCTTTGCCTTACGTTTTCAAGTCTCAGACATCAGTTTTCTTACTGAATTCATAGCATTGAATTCTTAATGATTCTCAACGTTCATATATATGTCTTTGGTTTATATATAAACCTATCAACTTGTGTTCAAGTGGTGTGAAAAATAACAGAAAAAACTTTTCTTCTTCTTTCTTATGTTGCGTTTTCTTCTTATATATCTTTGTTGTTTCTGCTCCTAGTTATACTAGAAGAGCTTGTTGAATCTTGAGGGATACGCCTAATATTATTCATCTCGGTGTGGGCGAAATATCCTTAAGGACAGTGTCCTTGACACGCCTCAAGCTAAACCTTTTATTCTCCATAATTCATCCAATTTTTCCAACAATATTAAGGATATTTTACAACTCTAGCAATCTTGCGAGTATTCAATGTTATCGTGAAGCTAATCAAGTAGCAGATGCATTGGCTAAATGGAGCATTGTTTATGGCAATTTTATCTTTTATACTTCATCCGATTCAAAATAAGTGATTTTTTTGGATGTTTTCACACAGATTAAGAAATTCACTTTTTAGTATTAATTAGCAATGGAATTGACCGTATTTATCTCACATAAACACTCCTAATACATATTCCAACACTATTTACTCCAAGGACAGTGTAGGAAAAAATAATTAATTCATTATTGAAATCTAGAAAAATTACTTATTTTGGACCACAAGAAAAATGTCAAAAAATCACTTATTTTGAACCGGAGGGAGTAACTGGAAGGATTTTCCCAATCAAGCTATAAGCCCATATATGATGGAAAAGATACAAAAGGCTACATTTAGACACAGGGGAAGAAGGAAATTTCTGCAGAAGCACTTTTTCAGAACTCTTCACATATATAGGTATGACTCCCTTATGTAATATTGGTAAGAAAGCTACTCTATCCTTGAATTTATAAGTATGTTCTTTTGGATGTAATGAATAGAGGGTCGCCCTCTGTTATGTGCTCTTTTTACTGGGATTAATATAAAAGTAATGTGCCACCTAAAGGTGTAAAATTTTATTTAAAGAAAAAAATCTAGTGGAGCTAAGATAAATCTTTTTGTCCAAAGAAAGTAAACAAAATTCCTCTAAGCTGGAAGTATCCGTTAGAAGCTTGAACGTTAAGCCTACCGTTAGAATGCAGCTCACCCAACTCTTTAAAACATCATTTCTACACATACAATCTTCCATAGACAAAATCTAGACCTTCCTTCCTCCATATTCTCTCCATTCCTTCGCCCACCACAAACTCCATAGAAGCAAAGAACAAAAAAAAAAAAAAGAAGACAAGAGATGGGTATGGTAGTGGTTATATCACTTCCATTTATAATATTCACAATATTTATTGGATTTGGGTGTTATTTTCTTGGGAGAGCTAAAGGTAGACAAGATCTCAGAACCAATCCCCAAGTTTTTGGTGTACCCACTCCACCCCCTGGTACTTCTGCTGCTTCTTTGCGGCCTTCAACTCATTTCAAGCATGACAACACTTCCAATGTGTAAAAGTTCCAGACATGGCTTTTCTTGATTTAGCTGCAATGACTTCAACATATATATTCGCTTTAATTTTGTTTTGTGGGGTTGATTTTACTTGTACGTACGTAACTTTTCTTTTTCTTTTTATATATTTACTCAGTTAATACTACTATATGAAGCTGTACTGCGAATTACTGATGGATTATGTTTTATCATACTTAGTAAAGAAATTGTAACAAGTGAATGTGAAGTTTGCCTTCATATACATTAAAATTGGTTTCGGCCCCTAAACTTTTGTTAAAATTGGTGTTACCTCTTATCCCTTGATTTAGGTCTCCTTCCTCCTCAAAAGTCTAGGATCATAAATTGAGAAAAAACTATACAATAGCTAACAAGGCATTTGAGAGCCCCTTATTACTTTCATAAATTGTATTTATGCCACAGAATAAAAGGAACAGGAACATCCCAAGTTAATGTAAGAGTTGAAAAGTGAGTTACTAGTAATTAACAAAGTCATTATGCATCAACAGTGTTTTAGGGATTGCGAATGTATTGGCTTTTTTTGCGCCAGCCATACTGTTAAAACTTGTTCCATCAACAGGTTCAAAGTACTGTTAATTTTCAAAATTGTTAAACTATGCGAATACTCATGCTTTATGCTATGATAAGGTTTTAGTCCTACTTTAATTACTTATTTAAACTTAAAGATCTATTAAGTTTGTCAAGTAGAAGGACTAAATAAACACAACTCACTAATTGTAAGTTTTATTATCCCTACTTGAACATCCACATTACTAAGGTTAGAATTTACAAATAACTACAACAACAACAATAATTCAGTGTATTTTTATAAGTGGGTCTAAGGGAAGGTACCTATCCGGAAGGGCAGAGAGACTGTTTCTGATAGACCCTCGGCTAGAGAAAAGATGGAAAAATCACGTATAACAAGTAATAACAATATAGGATAATTGGAAAAGGCAGAATACATAGACATACACTTAAACTATCAAAACAAATTTACTTGAACACCTCAACTAAGACATTTTCCACCTTAACACTTTTCTATACTTTTACTGCACCAGTTTAACACGTTCGACTGACATGACAAATAACGTGAATATCACTGCATTTGAGTGCGTGAATGGCAAAAGTATGCTGACGAAAAGCGTATTAATGGTACAATAAACTGTAACATCCATGCTTCCTCCAATAATACAATTAGACCCTCCTTCCTCTTACCGGCCCTAATTCTTCACCCTTTCTTCAAAATCCAACCTATTTCTTCATCTTTTTCTTGATTTTGTTTAAAATTTCTATTTTTCTCTCCAAATTGTGTTCGAATCTTGGTTTAATAAGCTCTCTATTATGTCTCTCAAAGCAAGAGTCGATTCATGTCGGTGTGGTCATGAATGTCAATTGAAAACATCATGGACTCCATCAAATCCTGGAAGGAGGTTCTATGGATGCAAAATTGAAAAGGTAAGTAATAATTAACTATAATTAATTACTTTTTAGTCCTCTTATTTTGGGCTAATTTCAGTTTGAATGAATTTTTTTGAAGGACAAAAATGGATGTAATTATATTAAGTGGGTTGATGACGAGTTTTCTAGCCAAGCTAATAGGGTTATTTGGGGTTTACTGAACAAGGTCAAAGCTTAAGAAGAAAGGGCTCGAGCAAGAACAATTGTTGTTGTAGTTAGTCATTGAAGTTGCTGTGATTTTACTGGTGGTTGAAGTATTTTGTGGGCAATTTGTGGTAGATATAATTTGGTTGTATCTAGTTTGTATTCGATGTAATTGTGGCATGTGGCCTTACTTCAATGAAATGAAATAACTTTTGCAGTTTGATGTGTATTGAAATTTTTTTATGAAATTGGTTATGCCTAGGTGAAAAAATTTCTGCAAGTTTTATGTATTGGTTCAATTTTTTAAGAGCTCCAACTGAATGCATACAAAACTGAATGCATTTTCTATAGTTTGATGTTAGGCATGCCTTGATGTTACTAGCTAAAGTGTTGAAACATAGGCATTTAAATTGCATTAAACATAATGCTACCAACGCATTTAAATTGCATTCTAGCTAAAGTGTTTTCAACAATTCCAAACAACATTCCAGCTGAACTGATCCAAAAAAGACAAAATAGTCAATCCAAGTTTGGATACTTAGCAAAATGCATGAACTGAAATCTAAAATAGCACAATCATAACACAACTATAACATAACTATAGTGTTGGAGTGGCTGGACTTGCAACTAAAGAGGTAGTTGTTGAAGTTCCAATTTGGCTTCTCTTGTTTGTACTTAGTTGTTGTAGCTGGGAAGTAGTTATAGTATTTCGGCCTTTAAACTTAAGGCCAGGAGGTTTAAATCCAAGATCAATATTGACTGCATTAGTATCCTTTACAACCTTGATCCCATATGATACAACTCTTTTACCCGAACTACCTAGCTGAAATTGACATAAAAGGCACATAGATCAGTTTTAACAAATGGTAGTAACAACAAAATGAAATTGTAAATAGACAGTCCTTACATTAATGATAGTCATTCCAGTTGTAGGGTTGGTGTAATATCCAAAACCTACATTTCTTGACCTCTTATGTTCATCAGATGGTATTGCAGATTCAACACATTTTCCTCTTGTTCTTTTAACCCCAACAATAAGTTTTCTAGGAGCAGTTGGTGGAGGTGCATTTAGAAATGCACCCCTACCAAAGCTAGTGTTGTTTCCTCTTTCTCTGCCACAGGTTGTGCTTGTATTAACACTCTTTCCCCTTCCTCTGCCACTGCCCTGTAACGACCCGACCGGTCGTTTTAGAAAATTACGCCCCAATCCCTAATTTAACTGTTCCCCTAAGTTCATTTCTGCTATTGTGGGTTGCCGGGAGAGTCGGTTCTGACAATTTGAGCATTTTGGGACACTTAGTCCCTAAATAAGAGCTTTGAAGCTAGAAAATGGCCCGTAGTCGGAACAGTGTTAAGACAATCTCGGAACAGAAATTCGATGGTTCCATTAGTTCCGTTAGGTGATTTCGGGGTTGGGAGCGCGTTCGAAATGTATTTTGGAGGTCCGTAGCTCAATTAGGCTTGAAATGCCGAAGGTTGAAATTTTGGCGAATAGGTGAGATTTTGATCCGGGGGTCGGAATGGAATTCCAACAATTTCTGTAGCTTCGTTATGTGAATTTGGATATGTTCGCAAAGTTTCAGGTCATTCGGACGTCGTTTGGTCGAGTTTTAGATCGAATGTGCAATTCGGAAAGTTTTAAGAAATTTAGGCTTGAATTCGATGTGAATTATGGGTTTTGATGTTGTTAGACGTGTTTTTATGATTTGAACGAGTTCATATCGTGTTTTGGAGTATGTTGGTGGTTTTCGTTGGGGTCCGGGAGCCTCGGGATGAATTCGGGGGTCCAAACGGACCAATTTGTGCCAAAAGGCACTGCTGTTCTGCTGCAATAACTGCAAAACAATTTTGCTCTCCGCGATCGAGGAGATGGCCATGCGATCGCGTAAGGGAGAAATCCTAAGCTCTGCGATCGCGAAGTAAAGCCTGCGTTCGCGTAAGTGTGGAGGTTGAACCAGTGCAATCGCGTGAGGGAGTATGCGATCGCGTAGGGTATTGGTCGGAAGCAGTGCGATCGCGTAAGGG
This sequence comes from Nicotiana noctiflora, assembly GCA_032618575.1. Lineage (NCBI taxonomy): Eukaryota > Viridiplantae > Streptophyta > Magnoliopsida > Solanales > Solanaceae > Nicotiana > Nicotiana noctiflora. The sequence goes on from JASVEL010002911.1 coordinate 286,765, forward strand.
AGTATGCGATCGCGTAGGGTAGTTGGGGAGCCGGACGAGTTTGTTCTTCGCGATCGCGTTAGTACGTTGCGATCGCGTAGTGTTGCTGAGTTGTTCACTGCGATCGCGTCCAGGGTCACGCGATCGCGTAGAGGAAAAATTCGCCGCCCATATTTTGTGCATCGCGATTGCAAGCCCAGTGCTGCGATCGCGTAGAGTAAAATGGCCTGGCAGTGACTTTAAGTCCAGAACATTTCAGTCGCGGCCCCATACACAAAAACGCCATTTTTGAGCTTCAAGAGAGGATTTTGAAGGGGAAACGCTGGGATATCATCGGGAAATCATCGGGGTAAGTTTCTTGACCTTAATTCGTTGGTTTATCATGAAATCCGTGATTATTTCACTGAAATTGGAAGATTAAAGGTGGGTTTGAGCCCTAGGCCTAAATGTTAGAAAATCTCCCTGATTTGAGCGGGCACATGGAGTCCGATTTTGGTAAATTTTATATGCCTAGACTCGTATTGAGATAAGGAACCCGAATATATAATTTTCGTGATTTTTCGATAAGCGTACCGAAAGTCGGGTTTTGACAACTTGTGGGTTTTTGGCGTATTTTGAGTTGTTTTGATCGGGTAATGCCCAATTGACCTATTTTGATGTGATTCTATTGATTTTTATCAGATTCTACACTTGTGGAGGCCGACATTCGCGGCAAGAGAGTTGTTTCATAGCGGTTTTGTACCGGAGTCGAGGTAAGTGGCTTGTCTAACCTCGTGTGGGGGAATTTTCACCCCTAGGATATTATGTGATAATTTAAATGCCTTGTACGCGAGGTGACGGGCGTGTACGTGCGCTGGTCGTTGAACACATACTTTATTTAAAAATGTTCGATGAGTGATATTTCTGTCTTTAGCTGTTAATTTGATATTTTACCGGTAGTAGCTATAAAAGCATGATTAGGTAGTACTTGACTGTCTAGTTGCCTAATTGTCTTATTTTTGATAATTATTGGTACTATTTTTCGGTGAAGTTATAGTTAAGCATAATTTACTCTTTCTGTGTATTCCTTTATTTGCTGTGCTTGTGGACTGCGGGTTCGATTCCCGGAGACCCAGGGCTGTGGGTTCGATTCCCAGAGACCCGGAGTGATATTGGTAGGGACTACGGGTTCGATTCCCGAGATCCCGAGTTATTGGTAGGGACTACGGGTTCGATTCCCGAGATCCTGAGTTATCGGTAGGGACTACGGGTTCGATTCCCGAGATCCTGAGTTATTGGTAGGGACTACGGGTTCGATTCCCGAGATCCTGAGTTATTGGTAGGGACTACGGGTTCGATTCCCGAGATCCTGAGTTATTGGTAGGGACTGCGGGTTCGATTCCCGGAGATCCCGAGTTATTGATTATTTATTGAGACATGGGCTGCGGGTTCGATTCCCGGAGACCCAGAGGTACTGTCAATGGGACTGTGGGTTCGATTCCCACAGGTCCTGGACTAGTTTTATTGAGTTGACTATTTGTTGTTAGCTTAATTGTAGACGATTGCAGTAATCATTTATTGTTGTTAATTTCGGAAATTATTATCATTTAAACTGCTTATTATTGTTATTATCATTATATTATTTGTTTCTCGGTAGGGCCCTGACCTTTCTCGTCACTACTCCATCGAGGTTAGGCTTGGCACTTACCGAGTACCGCCGTAGTGTACTCATGCTACTCTTCTGCACACTTTTGTTGTGCAGATCCAGGTACATCAGGTCAAGCTCATCTCAAGTGATTTTGCAGCACTTCAGGAGACCTCGAGGTATGATCTGCCATGTTCGCGGATCCAGAGGCTTTCCTTCTATTCTAATAGTACTAGTTGGCATTTTTCCTTCATTCCGTTGTTAGACACTCTTTATACATAGAGCCACAATTGTATATTCTCTTTTAGTCTGTGTTACCGTGGGATTCCGGATCTTGGTAGTGTTTTATTCATGGTGTTGACGGATGTATGTGCCAAGCGGTACAGATTACATATCTTTTATCCTATTTTTCCGTTGTTTTCTTATTTAAGTGTTCATAGCTTGTATATTCCGCAACGTGTTAGGCTTACCTAGTCGTGGGGATCTGGGTGCCATCACGACATGTTCACGATTGGTGAACTAGGGTCGTGACATGCCCCTATTAGTTGTTGTAGATTCTTGAGTTGTTTTAATTACTTGGCTTTGTTGAGTTGCTTGAGTAGACTCTCCCATTCCTCCCTAAAAGTTTTCAGAAATTACTTATATAAGTTGGCATTTTAAGTGAATAAAAATGTGAGAAATATAACAACATACCCTTGATTGGCATGTAGACTTGTTATGGCCTCCTTGATGATATTTAGAACATGTTATCTTAGCTTTTTGCTTAGAGAGCTTGCCATACTTCTTTTTATTAGGCTCATCCTTTGCCTTTCTTCTTTTTCTTTGGGGCCTGCCTATCATTGGCTTTGGTGCAATAGGCTTAATTACCATGTTATTAGTGTCAGTACACATCTTCATGTTGGAGATTGGTTCAAGAAAGTATTGGTATGCCTTGAGAAAGGTCTTCTTCCTATACCAGTGATTCACATAATTGTATGGTTCTTCTTCTTGGTGATAGATTGCACATATTGCATGCGCACAAGGGATCCCTCTTAACTGCCAGGATCTATAAGTACATGTTATTCTCCTCAAGTTCACTATATATATGTATTCATACTCATCAACCTCAAACCCATCAGTTCCAAACCACAAAACTTTGCATATTTTAGACAACTCCTTATTTTCTTCTAGAATCACCCTTGCCGTAAGAGAAATGTCTGTAATCCAAGTCTCTGCAAACTGTATCATATCAACATGTCTCTTAACTACTTTATGTCTAGTGTCATCTAACATGGTAATAATAGACTTGTGCCTAGGTGCTAATATCCAAGAATTAAAGGTCTCACACATATTATTTTCTACAATATCACATTTGGAGTGTTCAAGAAAAAAGTCTCTACACCAATACTCTTTGTTATACTTCAATAAGCTTTCACATATACCTTTTCCAAGATTTCTCGAATCAGCTAGTTCTTCTTTCAATTTCACCTCAAAATTAGCCTTAGAACACCTCCAGAATTGCTTTCTCATCTCCTCACCTCTCCAAGGTTTTGACCAGTTAGATGCCTAGCGCACATTCGATGCTCATAATTTGGTAGTAACTCTTGAATGCTTGGTACCAAACCCTACAAACCAACAATGAATCATACAGAAAATAGATGAAACAGAACAAAATATAAAATAGAAATTAACAGAATCAGAAAGCTAAAACAAAAATAAGAAAACTAAAACATAAAATAGAAAACTAATGAGAAGCATTTGACTCACGAAGTCAGAAATCATAAAGCTAAACAAAATAAAAATCAGAAGTAGAAAGATAAAACATAACGAGATGAAGTAGAGTACCTTTTTGCATATCATACATAACTGTTAATTCATCTCTATCTCCCAACTCCAAGTTAGCTATTAAGTTATTTATAAACCAACTCCAAGATGCTTTTGACTCGTTTTCTATCACAACACATGCAATGTGATACATTTGTTGATTTTCATTTTTTCCAATAGCTACTAACAATTCACTCTTACATGCTCCTTTAGAAAACACCCATCAAAATCAATGATCTTCATGTATCCTTCCAACCAACCCTTCTTTAATGCATCAAAGCAGACATAAAAATATTTAAATAGATTCTTTTCAGGCTCTGAATTTCTATTAGTTTTGACCAAGCAAGTACTACCAGGATTGGTTTGTTTAATTATATCAGAATAGTCATATAATCTAGCAAATTTCATCTTCCAATCCCCCACAAACTTCCTAAGAACTATCTGTTTTGCCCTGTTACAGATGGTTCTACCAACATATAAACCTAATTTGTCTCTATCCAATTCTTGTATTTCCCAGATTCTAATATAGGGCTCAGATGTGATCCTATCTCTGAATTTTTCAGCAATATACTTAGAATTACAAAGCTTGTTTTTGTTCATTGGAGTGCTCTTGTGAATAGGATGATACTTCTTAACTATAAAATTCCCTGAATCCCTGCCAAGACTTGCAAATAACTCCCACTGGCAAATCTTTGATTTACATTTCACCCTCACCCTATTTGCCTCATTAGGTCTGAGTTTCAGCTGTGCATGGTATTCAATAACATAGTCAGTCACCACCTTCCTATACTATTTGACAATTATAAATATCATGTCAAGTTAATAAATAGCCATAACATAATCTGGATCATATCTTAACTTTGTACTCTTCCTTTTACTTGGCAAATCAACACCAATTTCAACTTCCACATCTAGTTCATCATCAGAATCATCACTACCTATATCAGAACTGTCAACATAGTCCTCTTCTCCACCTAATTTACCAGCATATTTATCTGCCTTGTTCTTGCCAATGTCTTTAAAGCCTCTATCTATTTTTCCTTCTCCTAGAGGTATTTCTACATGAACAATTGGTTTTTTCCTTCTTCTAGCCTTTAGCTTGGTTCTCTTTTCATTCCTAACAGCTATCCAACTCTTCATCAGCATCACTATCATCTTTATCTGGTACAACATCAAGCTCTGAGTCACTACTACTGTCCAGATCTGAAATAGCACCATCAAGGTCTGTAACATCATCTTCCCTCACTTCAGTTTCAGCAACAACATCTTCCCTAATTTCAGTTTCAGTAACAACCTCTTCCCTCACTTCACTTTCAGCAACAACATTTTCCCTAATTTCAGTTTCAGCAGCAACCTCTTCCCCCACTTCACTTTCATCAACAACATTTTCCCTAATTTCAGTTTCAGCAGCAACCTCTTCCCTCACTTCACTTTAATCAACAACATTTTCCTTAATTTCAGTTTCAGCAGCAACTTCTTCCCTCTCTTCTGGACCACCAATAAGTCTAGTAGGAGGCACATCATCCACTACCTTAGGGTCTATAACAATATGTTGAATATACAAATATAACTCGTCTCCATTTTTAAGGATAGACACAATATTCAATAATTTTGCTTCACTACCCGTATAGACAAAATTCTTAATTTTAGGGTCTTGGTAATAGAAGCCACCCACTGTGGCGTATCCCATTTTTTTAGTGTAATATAATAGTTCTAGAATAGAAAAATAGTCTTTATCAATATCAACTATTAACACATCATGTTCCCACACATATTTCGAGTCACGGTCAAGGGTAAAATTACCACCATGGTGAGAATTAACAGCAATAAAGTCTGACATCAATATTTTGATATTTCCAAATTTCTTTTGAAAAAACCCTAATTATGGTCCCAAATCAATCTAAACTACCACAGAAGCCCACCACTAAAATGACTACAATACAAACACTAAAAGGACTTACACTTTTAGTACTTCAGCTTTGAAATAAAGCAGCACTTCAGCAAGTCAGCACCGACAACATAACAATGATCGTTCTTCAAGCACATATTTCGACAAAATAAAACAAATCTAATAGATATTTACCTATGGCACTAATTATCACCCAATATTAAATGAAAACGAAGCAAAATCAATGGATATGCATCGCTGTGGGTGAATTTTACTAGAATCAGATTTGGGACTTAGGGTTTTTTTTTGGTCGTTTGTTATTTTAGGAATGTGTAAATAGGGTTATAATTAGGAATAAGGTAAACAAATTTGGTTTTAGCCGGTAAAATATATATGTGTCATTGTAAAAAAACATGCCAAATTTTGATTGGTTAGATTATCCAAACTGGAAGCGTGTAATCAAACGCATCCAAAAATTTTATAAGCTCATGTCGGACAAACCAGTATAATAAAAGTATCGTAAAAGTGTTAAGGTAAAAAATGTATTAGTTAAAGTGTTCAAATAACTCCATTACTACTTCTATCTAACCTAGAATGCCCACACATCCATCTCAACATCCTCATTTAAGCTACATTATCTATTGGACATGGGATTTCTTGACTGTCTAGCACTCTGCCGTATACAATATAGTTGGTCTAACCACTACCTTGTAGAACCTATTTTTAAGTTTCAACGACATATTCGTATCGCACAACACATCGAAAGTGAGCCTCCACTTCATCCACCCTGCTTCGATATGATGTGTGACATCCTCATCAATCTTCCCATCACTCTGAATCACAGACCTAAAGTACTTAAAGCTCTCCCTCATGGGAATGAATTGCATATCAAGCCTCACATCCCCGTCCGCTTCCTAGGTAATACCGCTGAACTTGCACTCCAAGTATTTTGTCTTGGTCCTGCTCAACTTGAAACCTTTAGACTCAAGGGTATGTCTCCAGAATTCCAGCCTTTTGTTTACAATACCTCTCTCATCAATTAGAGCTATGTCATTAGCAAATAACATGCACCAAAGCACCTCCCCTTGAATATGTCGCGTCAATGCGTCCATTGCCAAGGAAAACAAAAATGGGCTAAGTTTTGATCCCTTATGTAACCCTATATCAATCGAAAAGTAACTAGAGTCTCCTCCCGCAGTCATTACTCGTATCTTAGCTCCATCATACATGTCTCGGACCATGTGAATATACGCTGCTGACACTCTGGTAGCCTCCAAACATCTCCATAAAACCTCTCTCAGGACTGTTATATGCTTTCTCTAGGTCACTGAACACCATATGCAGGTTCTTCATTATTGCCTGATACTTCTTCACCAATCTTCTTACAAGGTGAATGGCTTCCACAACCGACCGTCTCGACATAATACCAAACTAGTTCTCGAAAATGGATACACTTCTCCTCATCCTCCTCTCAATCACCCTCTCTCAAACTTTTATCGTATGGCTCAATAGCTTGATACCCCTATAGTTATTGTAGTTTTGGATATCCCCTTGTTCTTGTACAACGTAATCATCGTAATACACCTCCACTCTTCAAGCATTTTCTTATCCTAAAAATTACGTTAAACAACCTAGAGAGCCCTTCCAAGCCCGCTTTACCTTCTTCCAGAATTCCATAAGGATCTCGTCTGGAGCGGTCGCTCTATCACTACTCATCTTGCGCATAGCCCTTTTAACATCCCCCACTCTTATACTTATATAGTACCCAAAATCTAGATGTCGCTCAGAGTACTCCAACTCACCCAGCATATTACGAGCGCAAAACACACACTTAAATTATTCTCGTTAGTTAAAAATAGTATAGTATAATATCGTATTCACATGGATTGGATTTAAACAGCATTCTCATAGTTTTTATATTGATTGGAGGATCAACAATTGAGACTTATACGATTAATAATTATATTTTACTAAGAATCTTAAATCTACAGCTATTGACTAGTGACTATCGAAATAAGGAATACACAATTAAGGTTATCAGTGGGAGAGGATAGGGTTTTGACAGAATATGTGCAAGACAATTATTCGGGATCTTACTCTAGATAATTCACTTCCAATGTTCGAGTATATAAATTGTATAGTGGTATTTTATTTAGTATATATTTTTTATAGTGAATTTCTATTTAGTTTATTTATTGTATAATGACAGTTTATCTTTATATTATTTTGTATAGTGACCCTATATTTTTTTTAAACACGAGAAATTTATTTTTAAACATGAGAGATTTATTTTTTCTATATGTAAAAGATTTAAAAGGACATTTTATTAATTTCAACATTGTAAAAAGCGCTTAAACCCCTCAAAAAAATTTAAGCCAAGTCCCATTATTATATAGTACTACGATTAAAGCATGGAGGTGCGCATAATATTATCCTTTAGGTGGGGTTCCTCTTTTATATTCTTTTAAATTTTAAAAGAAAAGTTCTTGATCACTCGCTGTGCCAGTTCTGATACCAAAAACGTAAAAGGAATCTTCTTATATAGTCACTTGAACAAAACGTTAAGAAAGTTCTCATCTTTTGTAAGTAGTTTTCTTTTTCCTCATAAATATTCTTGTTTAGGAACCAATTCTGGAGTACCTAATTCTTTAACAAAATACATAAGCCAATTGACTATTACGATGTCTTTACAAATATAAGCCAGAACTCGATAAGGTATGAAACTCTTCCAACCCGAAAGTGGCTCCCTCCATTACATCATCCTCCAATTTGCTAAGTACATATTTATGTTTATCACACATGTCTGTTTCCAGATCTAAGAGTTCATTATTTGTTTTAGGGAGCGGCTACGCTCCATTAGTGCTTGCTCCATTATTTATCAATGTATATTTTGATTAATTAAACGTGTCCATGTGAATCTTCAAAGGATGGATTGTTTTTGTTAATTCTCTATTATTATGCTTATATATTCCCGTTTATAGTAATAATTGAAGAAAAAGAAAAAAAACTAAAATCTGTGAAAGATGATACCACTAGCTACATTGTATCTATTAAATTTCTTGTTTATTTCATAGTCAGGTGAATATGTTTATTTGTTCTGAAAATGGAGTAATTAGTATTACATATTTTTTTAGCTTGATTTTTTGTATAATTAAAATTTGTTCATATTAAATACTCGTATAACAGAGTGACACGTGGAACCAGAGACGAATGGAAAGTGAGATAGGTGAAAGCCAAGACCGTAGAAAACAGTCTCGGCTGTCACCGGGAAGCCCCCCAAGGGAATGTTGCTAATGAAGACGAATGAATACATATCACCCCAAAGTATTCAAGGAAGAATATTCTGCATATTAAATACATAGTCTGTTTATAGAATACAACATTCATAGCTGCCATTACACATTCTTCAATGGCCATATAATTATCATTTAAGAAAGACTTGATCCTAGGATCTTGTTCCCTGCATTATAAATAAGGATCTAACAACCACTGTAGGGACGATAAATTTTCTGAAAACTTATGCTATATGCTGTTTAAAAGCTCAATAATATTTTATTTTCTTTCTTCTTAATATTATTATTACTACCTTTGCAAGCTCCGCCCCCGGAACCAAGCTCTTCACTGTCTTATCGTGATTTCAACGCTAAGTCTTACATTCTTATTTAATTTACTTATTATTTTGGGATCAAATCAATTCGCTTGTCAATAAACCACTTATAAATTCAATTGTTGCGTTTTATGGATAAACAAATTTATTTGTCAATGTTATATTTATATAAATTTAATTACTTATTATATTTGTACTTTAAAGTAGGAAGTATTAATCTGTCTTTTTTGGTTATAACTTACTACTAACGGAAATATAAGCATAATAATAGAGAATTAACAAAAGTAATCTCATCCTTTGAAGATTAACATGGACACGTGTAGTTAATATAAACATACATTAATAACCATTGGAGCAAGATCTAATGGAGCAAGGATGATTTTGGACAATGATTGTCACGACCCAATTTTCATACCCAGTCGTGATGGTGCCTCTTGTGGAGACAAGGCCAGCCATCTAACCCAATTCATTTTTCTTTAACAGTTATTAAACATAAATAATTAGAATAATATAGCAACTAATATTTACAATCCAACTCAACCCGATCGAGGTGTCACAAGTCACGAGCATCTAAGAAGTAGGAACACAGCTATATGGTCATATACAGGTATAAAATAAAATCTGAAATCCAAAAGATGAAGTCTGGTGCCTCGAACGCTGGCGGACACCTTGCTCAGCCACATTAGTATTACCTTCAATCTGCTAATCACCCGCTACCGGGTGAATGATACCTGCAACTGCACGCGAGTTGCAGGGAGTATAATGAGTACTTCCAACTTAGTGGTAATAAGAGAGAATAATATCTGAGCGATAAGAAAATACATATGAGCACTCCATAATGCTATAAAAGACAGTACAACTCTTTTTAAGAAAAATCATAACACTATGAAAATCCTTTAGAAAATCTCCAGCTCAGTTAAAAATTTCTTTTACAAATATCCCTTTTCCAACAGTCAAGCATATGAATGCTATATCAGATAATGCACGTCGATACATAAGTCGGTCCATTGGGTACAACACTCCTTAACATATAACACCAGGGTATCTGGTCAAAAAGGCAAGTAACAACATGTATGCCAATGATATATGAGTGCGATATGTCATGCCACGTAGTACAAACAGGAGTGAATGCATGAATGCAATGCAATGCACATGATTGCTGCGGCGCACAACCCGATCCATTTGGGTACCCGTGCTCACTGTGGGGGTTCAGACTCCGGAGGGGCTCCTACAGCCCAAGCGCAATATCAATATCACACCGCTGCGACATGCAGCCCAATCCATATTCAGTCCAGAACATGTAAATGAGCCATCCGGGCAATATCAAGTAATAACTTTTAAATCAAGATGTCATAAAAATTCAATTTGAGCCTTTAAACTTTAGCAATATGACTGCATTTTTAAAAAAACAATATTTAACTCAGGACTGGAATCATTTAATATGCTAAGTATTCATGAAATCAGTGATAATAACCCCTACAGGTTTCAAATAGCCGCCGGCACTAAGCCCAAAATATGGCAGTCAGCCCAATTAAAGATAGCATTAAGTAAGTTTCATACAATTACGCAGTAAAATCCACAACCGGGACGGACCAAGTCACAATTCCCAACGGTGCTCTACCCCACGCTCATACCTGGCATGCAAGTCACCTCAATACAACAATATGATGTACAAATCTGGGGTTTCAAACCCTCGGGATATTATTCCCAAGTATTACTCACCTCGAACCGGCAAAATCTCAAGCCCTCGATGCCTTTTCCCCTCAAATAGGCATCCACGCACGTCGAATCTAACAAAAAACAGAGCAAATATATTGCACATGGCAAGGGAACAATACCCAATCGAAAACAACCGAGAAATAGCAGAAATCTCAAAACTAGCAAAACCCGAGCCCCGGGCTCGCTTCTCAAACAATTACGAAACTTACATTATCGGATTTCTCGTCTCGCCACGGGTCCGTACATACCAAGAACTCCCAAATCCGAGCCCAAACGACCTATCAAATCCCAATTTGGAATATAAAAAACTCAAGCCCTAGTTCTTCAATTTTTATGCTTAATCTCATGAATTTCTAGGCTGATTCTTCAATAAAATTATGTATTTAACTCATAAAACTTACCTCCAATCGATCTTAGTTATCAATCCCCGTCCAAAAGCTCTCAAAATAACTAAAAATAGTTTAGAAATAGGGTGTTTTCACGACTGAAATATTTTTTTAAACATTCTCCCCCAACTACATCATTTTCGTAATTCCCAGCATTTTCTTCGCATTTGCGAAGTTACATGTTTTCGCAATTCCCAACCCAGCTACAGTATTTTCATAATTCCCAGCATTTTCTTCGCATTTGCGGAGCTACAGTGTTCGCAATTCCCAGCATTTTCTTCGCAATTGCGAGCATACCAGAAGCAACATTATTCACGACACAAAATTGAGCATAACTTTCTCATACGATGTCTAAATTCGATGATTCTTTTTCCTATGACTCCATAATTTTGATACGGGTCTAATGGTTCAAGAAAAACTTAATTTGGAGCTCATTTGCTTAATATGGTATCCCTTTATGTCCAAAGAAACGACGTTAAAACATCAAATAAGAGCGTGATCACAACCCGAAACACACCAGAGGCCCCCGGGACCTCAACCAAAGGCACCAACATATCCCAAATCATCATCCAAACTTGTTCCAATCATCAAAACATACCTAACAACACTAAAATCATCAATTCACATCAGATTCAAGCCTAAGTTCTTCAAAAACTTCCGAAACACGCGTTCGATCAAAAGATCAACCAAACGACATTCGAATGACCTCAAATTTTGCACGTACATCACAAATCACTTCTCGAAGCTACAGCAACTCTCAGAATTCCATTCTGACCCTCTAATCAAAATCACACCTATCAACCGGAATTCGCCAAAATACTATCTTCGTCAATTCAAGCCTAATTGTACACCGGACCTCCAAAATCAATTCTGATCACACTCCTAAGTGACAAATCATCACATGAAGCTAACCGAATCACCAAAAATCACATCCGAGCCTTATAACTCATAAGTCAACCTCCGATTGTCTTCTCCAAACCAAGCTTCCTTAAAGAGACTAAGTGCCTTATTTTCTACCAAAACTGATCCAAATCAACTTTAACACACCAATTGTTGATAATGTAATATGAAGAAGCATAATGGGGGGAAACAGAGCAGTAACACATGAGACGACGGATCGAATCGTCACAATGATAAGTCAAGCATCCCAAAAAAATCTTTCTGGATCAGTATTAATTTGACAAAGATGAATCAAGCATCCCAAAGAATCACTAGATTACCATGAAAATCATACGCCCAAGAGATTAAAGGAGTAAGGATGGTTTTGGGGTAGCCCTTGAAATAGGTTTTGGGCTAGTAATTGTATAGTTTATTTTGTGGCTACCTATTGCTACTAATTTTTTTCGAATGACTATAAATGAAATTTGCTCAGTGTTCCCGCATTATAGTCTCGGTAACACTTTGTTTGCGAACCAAACCGCGAGAATTGTAAATTACGAAAGAGCCAGCTATTAGGATCTAGACAATAAAATATGAAGATATTACAACAAATGGAATTGAAAGTTCCCCAAAATTACTCCCCTCTTCCCTCTTACTTTATTTATTACTGAAAATGGTAACATGCAGTTTTATTCTCTCACCCATACAATTACTCCTAGCTAAAATGAAAACCCCTTCCGTTTTTGGAACCAAATCAAAAGAGCCAGAATGGCGAATAATTAATTAGATCAAATCAGATACACTTTGCCGTATCATTCTTCTCTTTTCAAATATCACACAAACAAAATTTTTGTCACTATTTTAAAATCCAAATTGTCTTTTCTTTTTTCTGTCTTCTTCTTCTTCTCCAATTTCACGTTCGTTTTTTTTTTTTTGCCCATACAAACCCAAACCCTAATATCCGTTATATTTCTCTTTCTCGTTCTATAGAAAGAGCTAAAAGGAGAAGAATGTCAGGGACATGGAGCAAACTACAGAAAACGCTGTCGTTTAGGCAACCGCCTAAGTCTCCTACCGATAATGGTGCATCATCCGGTTCCAGTTCCAAATCGCCACCACCTCCTCGGCCGCCCTCCGCCCCTTCTTCCTCCTCTTTCTCTCGTTTCTCCCGAAGCTTCAGCTCCACCTCCCGATCCTCTAAGGTCCGTTTTTCTCTTTTCTTTTAAATAATTTTGTCCTCTTTTTCTTTTTTCTTTTTTTGAGTTTTTCGGTTGTTTCTTCCTTGTTTTTCGCCGGTAGTATTTGATTCGCTATCCATTTTGATTCGCCGGAAAGTCGGTTTTTGCTTCACCGGTGATGACAGCTGGTATTTTACCGTCGCGAAAAAGGAGCAGAATTTTGTGCTTTTCCTAAACTGGAAAGAAAGGAGAACTTTTTTTGGACAAAAATACCTTCTTTATTTTGCGAAATTTACTGGATTCTTCCGTTTTTGGGATCTGAGCCGGGGTACTATTGGGAATTCCGTTTTTAATTCTATCACGTTTATTTGGGTTTATTTGAATCAGTGAATAAACTAAAAGGAAATCAAGCTTTACAAGGCTTTAGATGACGAATGCATGTATGATTACTATCATGCCCTCCCCTCTGCTTTCTTTTATAGAGGTCAAAAAGGCCATTTCGTTGCCTAAATAGGAGTAGTTGAAAGCTAAAAGTTTCCGTGCCAGGCTTTTTCTGAGTTTGACTTTGTGAAAATACTTTTTCTACTGTTAAAATTGATGCTAGTGTACAACCACTATTAATTAAGGTACAACCCATTACTTTTTTTACCTAAAGGTATTATCCTACGCATTTAAACAAACAAAACTATTTAGCACCGACTCATTTCATTTTTTTACATAAGAGATGGATTATTTATTGGGTAGCTGAGAATTTTGATGATTTCAGCTTTGGACAAATAAGGGATTTTTATTGTTGGCTTGAGATCTTTTTGGCAACTTCTTACGCCAGCTATGTGTTTGTGCCCATGTCTAGTAACAATAGTTGGATTGAATGAAGTTGGACCAGTTCTAAAAATATAGGATTATATTTGGCAATAGTTTAGACGTAGCAACTATTGACTTTGCAACCTAGAAAAGGACGGATTTTTTTCTATACCACTACGTGTTTGCTTCACATGGAGTATATTAGTTGCGGGCAAGATGCAGTTTGTTTTTCATATTGAAATGTTAATTTGCTAGATTGATAAGAATTTATTAGTAGTAGCAAAAGTTAAAGAATAATATTTGGGCCTGTTCTTGTATTAGCCTTGTGGTTTTATATTCGACAAATGTCCCTTGGACTTATACGTTTGTTTTTGTAGTTTTGAGCCGGTTATTGCTAGTTTAGTTGTATTTGGACTAGTATAAGCGTGTTTATTAGGATATGTTCTTAGGAAAAAAAATGACCGCCTGCTACACTAAGCTCCCGCTTTACTTAGGAAGGAACTGGAATAGTTTTTGTGTACTCTATAAGGACTTGGGCGGTCTACATTTATAATGCACGACATAGTACAAGTTTATTTATTGTTCTTTGCTCAAATTACTCAACCTAACCCTATATAATATTATTTGCATAATATTATCATGAAAAGCCGACTCTAAGCAAATTTGAGATCAAGACATAACAACAATATCAACAATAACAACCCAGTATAATCCCACTTAGTGGGGTTTGGGGAGGTTAGTGTGTACGCAGACCTTACCCGAAAAGCTATTTTTAAATAGATCCCCGACATCCTTCCCTCCAAGAACTTCCCACCTTGCTCTTGGGGGACTTGAACTCAGAACCTTTTGGTTGGAAATGGTTACTTACCATCATGGATCAAGACATAGATTGATTTATTTACCGGATTGCCATGAAGAGTTGAACACTGATTCCATAGCAAGTCATAAGTTGTTTTTTCACACCGACAAATTTATTGTTTTTCCCAAGAGGTTATGAATTCCATGCAGCTAACTTATGTCTTACCATGTTCTTCTAAATTTGTTCTGGCGTGTAAGATTAATATTTCATTAGTTTTGTCAGTACTTGGTTTAGGTAACTAGATGTCCTCTTGTATATTTCGAAAGTCCTTACTGCTTAAATAATTGATTTCATTTTGATCAATATTTCATAAAGTTAATACTTATATTCCTAATGATTCCAAAAGCTTATTTCATCAATGATCTAAGTTATCGAATGAGTCGGTAACTGTGAGAGTGACTTATCTATTCCCGGAAAAAAGCCCACAGGTTCCAGTATCCTTTTATTATTGAAAATGCTTACCGTGAATGTACAGTAGAAGCAGTTTTACTGTTTTAACCATGAATGTCACACTGGTGGCAAAGGCTGCAAGTAAGGGATTATGTCATGAAAGTCTTTGCATGATGGCTTGGTAACTTCTTTTTTCCTTTTCCTTTTTTATAATGATAAGAGTCCGAGTTAACTTGGGTGAACCTTGATTATTCCATCGAATAGCTACTAAGCTACTAGTGCCGGCACACGTAACTCCCACTGAGGCTTAGGCAGACAAGAAGAATCATCTATTATTTTTTGCTTTCGTTAGGATTTGAACCTTAATTTTCAATGTTTACACCACTTCATTGACCACTAGACCACACCCTCGGGTGCGATTGCTTGGTGACTTCATCAGTTTATTTGGTCAGAAAATTGGTATTGCTGCTCTTTTACTTAGCTTTTCTTTGCCCTTGTCCCATGCATACCTTATGATAGATTCAAATTTCTGTGCTTTGGTGAACTTGCTGTTCAACAGAGTCCACTACAATTTTTTTGAGTGAATAAATAAACTATAGCTTCATCAATGTTTCTTAAGTTAATTGAGGAATTCACTAGGGACATGTGGTTACATACGGATATATTCATTGGCTGATTACAGTATTCTCACTATACTTGCCACTT
Source organism: Nicotiana noctiflora (assembly GCA_032618575.1). Classification (NCBI taxonomy): domain Eukaryota; kingdom Viridiplantae; phylum Streptophyta; class Magnoliopsida; order Solanales; family Solanaceae; genus Nicotiana; species Nicotiana noctiflora. Next base: position 302,586 of record JASVEL010002911.1, read on the forward strand.
TGTCTATTTTGTTGCGATTGCAGCGAACATGTGCCATTTGCCTTGGGAGTATGAAACCAGGGAATGGTCAGGCCATATTCACTGCTGAATGCTCCCACTCCTTCCACTTCAGCTGCATTGCCAACAGTGTTAAGCATGGAAACTACCTCTGCCCTATCTGCAGATGCAAATGGAAAGAGATTCCTCTCATGTCGTCCTTCAGTACTGATGCAACCATTAACAGTGCAGGACGGACTCGTGTCTCTCCACTTGAAGATCATTACCCTGACAATATTTCTCGTGTTTCACCACCGGTATCTCTGCCCCTTCCTGAGCCCCTTCACTTCTCTGATGATGAACCTCTTCCCAGCATTAGCGTGGATCAGACCTCCTCCCATTCCACTGTTCATTCAGAGAGTGTAATCTTGAGAGCTTTTCCAGAATATTCTGCAGTTGCGGCTTCTGAAGCTGTGTCAAGATTTGCTGTTCTTGTTGGAGTAAGGGCACCCCCACTTGCTGATGACGCTCTCCATCGAGAGCGTGCGCCTATTGACCTAGTCACAGTTCTAGATGTTAGTGGCAGCATGGCTGGATCAAAATTGTCACTCCTGAAGCAAGCAGTTTGTTTTGTCATAGATAACTTGGGGCCTTCTGACCGTCTAGCTATTGTTACCTTTTCATCCGGATCTCAAAGAAACTTTCCCTTACGAAGGATGACAGAGCAAGGGCGTCGAGAGGCTGCACAGGCTGTCAATGCCATTTCAGCAAATGGTGGGACAAATATTGTGGAAGGGCTCAAAAAGGGGGTCCGAGTTCTTGAAGAAAGGCGTGAAAGGAATCCAGTTGCTAGCATTGTTCTCTTGTCAGATGGGAGAGACACCTATAACGGGGATAATGCCAACCAACGGCATAGTCCTAGGAACCGCAGATCCTCAAATGCAACATCAGGTCCAGAATATCTGAATCTATTGCCTTCTTCCATTTGTCCTCGCAATAGAGAAGCACTAACAGCAGACCAGCTTCCAACTTTTCATGTGCATACATTTGGGTTTGGTTTAGACCATGATTCCTCTGCTATGCATGCTATCTCAGATGCATCGGGTGGTACATTTTCATTCATTGAGACTGTTGGTACTGTCCAAGATGCCTTTGCAATGTGTATTGGTGGTCTCCTCAGTGTTGTAGCCCAGGAGCTAAAACTTACGGTTAGGTCAGCATCTCGTGGAGTGGATATTGGATCCATCCCTTCAGGAAGATATACAAGTGAAATTTCTGAACAGGGAAAGCAAGGTGTAATAAACATTGGGAACCTGTATGCAGATGAGGAAAAAGAATTCCTTGTCTACTTGTCTGTCCCCTCAGCTGAAATTGAAGGAAGCGCAACAAAGACATCTCTATTGCAAATTACATGTGGTTACAAAAATGCCACATCCGAAGAGATGGCCAGTGTGGAGGGTGAGACAGTTGAGATACGTAGGCCACCAGTACTGTCTCCTACAGATGTGCTAGTAAGTCGTGAGGTTGATAGACAGATAAACAGGCTGGCGGTAGCAGAAACGATTGCAGAGGCACAACAGATGGCAGAAATGGGCAATCTTGAGGGTGCTCAAGCTGTTCTAGCTAATAGAAGATCCTCTCTTCTATCTTCTGTATCAGCGCAAGCAGGTGATGCTCTTTGTAACTGGCTTGACACCGAACTGACCGAAATCAGAGAGAGGATGGCGAGCAGGGAACGCTATGAACAAACAGGACGAGCCTATGTCCTCTCGGGTTTGAGCTCACATTCTTGGCAAAGAGCCACAACTAGAGGAGACACAACAACACAAATAATATTGCAAGGTGGTAGCTCAAGCAATAGTGGCGCCATTGGCTATGAGACTCCATCTATGATCAACATGGTCTCAAAGTCACAGAACCTAAGTCTTGCCAATCGTGTTGAACAAGTTCCTCGTCCCAACAAGACATGCAACTTAACTCCAAGATCTTAGTAAACATTTCTAACCCCATTCGTTCTCAGCGTGATAGGCAACTGAACAACAGCACTCTTCTCGTGATATAATTCTGTGGTATATTTGACCCTACTATACTTTTTTGTTTTGGCTCCATTTGTTTGTTCTTTTAGTTCTCCACAGTTGAATCATTTTCAAATTAGATTCTTTTGGATTGACATCTCTACATTTCGTTATAATATGTTAGAGCTGATAACCGTTTGTTTGCTGAGATCGTCCCTATACTCCCTTTTCGATTCTGTAAGGATTTCAAAGAGGTTTAAATAATCATGGGCTACTCTAAGCATTAATGTTTAGAATTGGATTCTCAGATTCTTTTAAAGAACACTTCAAAAATTAGAAACATAAATCCCTAAGAATGGGTAGTGTTTAATTTTACGCTTCTATTAAGAAAAGATGTTTGTGCTTTGCATTTAAGCTGGCGTTCACGAAATAGAGTTAGTTTCGTCAATATACTACTAGGAGTAGTTAGTAGTTACATGTCGCAGCATCAAAAGATACGATAATCTATCTATATAGAATAACACAAGCAAAACTCTAATAGGCTGCCAAGTGGAATCCTCATAATTCAACACATATAAAAAATTAGGACAACTATTCAAGATAGTTGGAGTTTCAAATTGACTCAAACTACAACCCAGTAAATCAAATTTAACTTTTTGCACGTTTGAATTTAATACTCCACGATTGAGTTTTTGCAGCAATAAATTACTCCTCTTTTTTTGGTTGGCTGTTATAAAAAAAAACTCCCACATTTGCATTTAAATTTATAATTATTTTTTGTACAAATAAAAGTGAAAAAGGAGGAAAAAGTAACTTTTTTGTTGCCCTTTTTAAATCAACAACTACTCACTCAAATTTGCAATTATCTTTGTATAAATAAAAGTGAAAAAACGGAGGAAGAAAATTTTTCCCACGGCGACTGATCGTGCACTCAAACGTGAGCTTCATCCCTATTTTATCTACACCTTCATAATTGATCAATTTATGCTCTTTAAATTTTTAAATCCTTTTCAACTTCTTATTTTATTTACTCACCGATTAAAAATTAATATAGCTACACAATTTCATGATATCAAACAAATTTCAAGCAACTCAGTCCAATGAAATCTCAAAGTTAGAGTCATTCGAATGCGAGTAATCTCAGGTCGATTTAAGTCGGAAATACTGTCTTCAATTGAATTGGTTTTACAGGGTTCAAAGGTAAAATATTCATCTTTCTCATGGTTTTAAACTCCCGCTTCTATGAAGTATTTCATTTTCCTGTATTCATAAAGTACTTGCATTCTATATGAATAATCTTTGTTCTGTGTTATTCTAACTACCTAAGAATTGGCTCCAGTAATTCCACTTCCATGTAAAGAGTTATTTAAGTGATATGGAACCAACTATACCAATTATTATCATTCAATTAAAGTGAGATTGTAACAGAATTTATATAGGCATTTAAAATTTATTATCATTTAACTATTATCTGAATTTATAATAAGAACGAGCACATGAAATTTCAGATAAATGAACTACAAAACCACAACAACACCATATAAATTTTATATGGCTGTTAGCTTGAACTAATAAAGGTAGTAAAAAATAGGCCAAGAAATACTATCTAACCTGAAAAGGATAGGGGATAATTATGCCAAAAATATCATTTCGGATGTCACTAGAATCAATGGAATATGTTGTATTTTTAAGTCCATGTGAGGCTAGATACTCTAGGATTCTTTAGACATGCGATACCCTTACAAATATTTATGACAGTTTCACCAACCTGAAGCATGAATATAGAGTAAGTCAAATGACATTGAAAAAAAAGTCAAATGACATTGAAAAAAAATCATGATAAGATAATATTTCATCGGTAAACAATAATGGGTTAGAGTATAGGGATCAATACATCTAACTTTCAATGAGTATTAATTTCATTAAATTAATATACATATTCAAGACCTTGATAAAACTACTAGTATAAATTATATTTTCTTTTATACAACTGTTTCAAAATGTAGTCAAGATAAAAATCATGATGCAATTAGAAGGTAATTATTATAATTGAAACAGTTTCTTTTTTCCTACACATTAAATAATGAAACCATATAATAAGAAAATGAAAAAAAAAACTACTCATTCAAGTAGGTGAATAGTTTCAAGTTGGAGTTTTAAAATAAAAAAATAAAATTTAAAAAATAAAAATTATTTCAAATTGGGGAGTAGTTTAAAGTTGGAGTTTATAATTGTTTTAAAATAAAAAACCAAAAATTAAAGCAATAAAAACTTTTGATTCTAATTGTGGAGTAGTTTCTTTCTAATATTCTATATTCTATATATCTTCTATATATTATTAAAAGGAGAGAATAAAACCTTATCCTTATGCCAAGTGGTAGCCTAGAAAAACAAAATTATGGAATATTAGTTACTAACAAAGAAATTATCAATTAAAAATTAACAAATAAATTAAATACCTAAATTAACTACTACAACATGGGGGATAGTTGGTTTAGATTAGTTAATTTCTTTATTTTATTTTTTAAAAATATTTCTTTTTTATTATTTAAAATAAAAAGTATATCTACTCACTAAAATTCAAACAATATTGTTGAAAAAAATATAATAAAATTTAAAATAAAAAATAAATGTTTTCAAGAGTAATAAAATGTATATCTTCTATTATATTACAAAAAAAGACAAAAATATTAAACAAGTAATATGCTGTATAATCTATCTATATATATTAAAAACAAAAGAAAAAAGCACCACATTAATAAAAGTGGTAGCCTAGATAAAAGTCACATGACATATTTAGTTAATAATAAAAAAATATTTACTAAAAATTAATAAAGGAATTTAACTACTCAAATACCGATGAGGGTTGAATATATCGTATTGACAAATAAATGACAATTAAAATTTATTAAAATAATACCGTCTAATAGTATCAAACAAGAATGATTATAATTAAAAAATATATTTAATATTGACCGTGCATCGCGCGGATACGACTACTAGTTAATATTAAAGGGAACGCTTACATTGAAACGTCTGTCTTAATGAGCTCATTTTGGCTACTTCCACGTATCAACCCTAATCAATTTTTAATTTCAGAATTTTCATTCTGTAAATATCACGAGTTATCTCAAAACTTAAGGGAAAAATTGCACTAATAAGTGGAGTTATAAGTTTGCTAAACCTAGTTACTGAGTCACATCTTGTGTTTCTCACTTGCAGGAGCACTTGCCACAATATTCTGATTTAAGTGCACGCACTGTTTGTAAAGTATTTCCCCATTTGTTTATTCACCAAACATGTCTTAAATATCTTAATCGGTTTTTAGTTTTTTTCCAGCACAAAGCCTTTAAATATTACCTACGTTTTATTACGTGAAATAAATATAAGATCATAATTGAATATTGTATACAGTAAAATACGCTAAGTGTCCACTGAAGAGAATGACGCGCGGAACTTAAGGTGGGAGACAGTTAGAATCGAAGGTGATGATACCGAAAAGAATCACTACAAGAGAACATGCCATTAGCTAGAAATCAAAATCCTAGCTAACTTACCAAGATTCCTAGCTAATTTCGCTTTAGCTAGGAAGATGATCTTAGCTAAATATCGTAGCTAATATGCTCTTAGCTAAATTTTAGCTAAAAAATATGTTATCCGTTGCTAATTTAGCTAGGGATATTTTGCTTGGCACTAATCCCTAGCAGATAGTAGCTAGGACATGTGGTAGCTAAATTCCAAGCAAACATTGGTTGGTCATTATTGATTTTATTGAAACGTAGCTAGGCTATTAGCTAGGAATGATTCCATGCAATAACTACTTTCCGCCCGGTAATATTTCATGAAGAATATCCCACAGCATTTAATGCACTACCCCTTATAGAGAATTTGTCATTTATGCTCACCGTTACTGCGTTACACCTTCATCAATGGTCCTCATAATTGACATTAAAGAAGGACACGTTCATATGACCTTGTTCCCTAGTGAGCTTTGTTATCATTGTACTGGATACGACTTTTTTGGCGAACTAATACTATAATATATTCAAAGCTCTATACAATTTTATGTTCTTACTTTTTGTTCTTATTATTGTTGCGCTCTAAGGCCTCGCTATCGAAATTTTTATTTCAGCTATTGCATCTTCGTATCAAGGCTAAGTGTTACATATTTCCTCAATTCTTTCATTATATCAGGATAGATTTAATTCACTTTTCTTGAAACTACGTATAAATTCAAATGTACCATTTTAAGGGTAAATAATTTGGCTCCCACCGTGGGGCATAAACAATTGTGTAATTATGTTGTCCATCCCTCTTTTACTAATGTGTTTTCGTTATTTGTCTTAGAAGAAATCATAATAAATGACAGATAATAATGTTAACAACACACACAATCCTGAGGTTCGAGGAGACCAACATCATTTCGAGGATTCAGTCAATAACACCCACAATGAGGGAAACGATGCCACGTCGGTCAACGACATGCGTTACCCGCGACATGTTTGGGAGGCAACTCTTAATGATGTTGAAGAGGAGTATGTTGTAGATGTGGTAAGATTATTACAAGAGCAACAAACGATCATTCTAGGCAACCTCACACGATATGATAAGGTTATGACGGAGTTGAAGCATGCGTTATCGAGGGCTTCAAATAATGTAAATAGACGAGATCCAGTTCTTCCCGATGCTCCCTCAAATCAAACAATGTAGAGGGCCGACAACAATACCCCGAGGGGCGAGGTTGGTTTCGATGGAGCTGGAGGGGGGGGGGGAGGAGGGAGCGAATTTGGCCCCAATAATGAAAACAATGCCTTCAAGAATGAACTCTTACAGTTTATAAGAGAAGTGAACGCCCGCATGGACCAAATCCCGAGCGCACCACCGGTACTGAAAGGACCACACTAAAAAAAGTATACTCAGTTGCCGTACAAACCAAGCACAACAATAGAATTAATCCCTAAGCGGTTTAAGTCTCTCGACGTGCCAAAGTATGATGGAACTTCATACCCTCACGAGCATATTACCATTTATAAAATGGCAGTGAAGGGGAATGATTTATCTCCTCTCGAGATTTAATCTGTTGCCTGATCATTACATAGATTCCTTTGAGATGCTCGTGGATTCATTTATTAAGGCTCATGTCAGGTCCAGAAAGGTGTAAGCCCGAAAGGCCGACATATTCAGAATTGCACAAGGAGAATCCGATTGCTGCGAGAATTCGTTACTGTGTTACAAAAAGAGAGGATGTTGCTCCCAGCTGTTTTGGACGAATGGGCGACTAAAGCATTTACCAAGGGACTGAATTCGAGAGTTTTGATGCTTCCCAGAAAGTGAAGGAAAGTTTGCTCGAGTTCCACGTAATAACTTGGGCGGATATCCACAACCAATATGAGTCAAAGATAAGGATCTAAGATGATCATATTGGTTTCCCGTCGTCACAAAGGGACGGGAGAAGAATAAAGAAAAATTAATAGATGATTTTGACATGGAAAGATAGTCTTCGAGGGCCGATTGTTTCAATACGAATGGCCCGGTCAACATATAGTTCACTACTGACAAAATGACTGATCGTGGTCGGAAGAATATATCTTTGCAGGAAAAAAAAGTGTCACGTATGGAGGGATCCTTCCTACCCCAGGCTATCAAAATACAATTTCAATGTCAGTGTAGTAAAGTCGGTATCAACTATGAGAAACATCAAAGAAGCATGATTTTCGAAGACGACGAGATCCGATCCTAGCAGAGGGATCCTAACTTGTGGTGTGAATACCATGGGATGAATGGCCACCGGACTAGGACTGTCGACATCTCTGAGAAAAAGTAGAGACTATTGAACAACGAGCATCTCAGAGAATTCTTAAGTGATCGGGACAAGAATAACTACGAACGCAACCCGAATAACACAAAATCCTCAAAATCAGGGAAGGACCCCCCACACCAGACGATCAACATGATCTTTGGGGGGGTTGAGATAAACGAGGTAACCTTCTCAGTACCAAAAAAGACGTAAGTATCAATAACTGATAGCAAGAGACTCCAAGAAATTTCCAAAAACGACATCACTTTCACAGAAGAGGATGCAAACAGATTGCTGCTACCACACAATGACGCACTATAATTTCTTTAAGTTGACATTAAAATCAAACGTGTTCTAGTGGATCCAAGGAGTTCATCCAATATCATATAATGGAGGGTATTGGAGCAAGCTAAACTCACCGGAAGCATCATCTTGGCCATAAAATTCCTCGTCGGATTCAATCTCAGGAGACAACTCGGGGAGAGAATTTGTTGCCCATGAAAGCTGAAGGAGTGATGAAAACGACTCTTTTTGAAGTGGTAGATGGTGATATGTGTTATAATATTATTCTGGGAAGACCATGGTTGCACGAGATGTGAGTTGTACCATTAACCTATCATCATTTTATGAAATTTCTAACGCCCGAAAGAATTAAACAGATAAGGGGCGACTAACCAGCAGCAAGAGAGATGAATGAGATTTAGGTATCTGGTAGCAAATTGAAGGATCACGCAGCATAATAACTACATGAATCGGCGCCCACTCCCAAATCGAATGAAGTTAGCCCAAGGGTAGAAGGATGGGAATCTTATCACGTGCCAAAGTTTTCTAAGGTACCAGAAGAGACAGATGAAACAAAATCCACAATGGAAGAGCTCGAGCAAGTTGCATTGTTTGAAGAGTTCTTAGAAAGGAAATTCCACTTAGGAACAGAACTTCACCCCGAGCTCATGTCTGACTTTATTAATTTCTTAAAAATTAATGCAAATTATTTTGCGTGGTCGCATGCGGACATGACAGGTATCCTGATGGAGGTAGCCACAGACAAGCTAAGTTTGGATCCCAACATCCCTCCGATAAGGTAAAAGAAACCCTATTGCAGAGGCCAGTAATAAATTCATCAAAGAAGAGGTAACTCGCTTACTTGATATCGAATCGACCCGAGAGGTAAAGTATCCAGACTAGCTAAGTATTGTAGTACTAGTTCCTAAGAAGAACAATAAATTTCACATGTGTGTAGATTAAAAGGACTTCAATAAGTCATGCCCGAAAGACTCGCTCCCACTGCCAAACATCGATCAAATGATCATTGCGAAGGCCGGGCATGGGTTAATGAGTTTCCTCTATGCTTATTATGGGTCCAACAAAAGTAATATGAACTTGGAGGATCAAGAAAAGACTTCGTTCATAGCAAATTTCACCACATATTGTTATAATGTGATACTCTTCGAGTTGAAGAACGCCGGAGCCACTTATCAGTGGCTCATAAACAAGATGTTTGGAACACAAATAGGAAAAATTGTGCAAGTTCATATAGACAACATGCTCGTTAAGTCTTTGAATGCAGATGACCACGTTAAGTATCTGCAATAAATCTTTGACATCCTAAGAAAGCATAATATGAAGCTTAACCCCAAGAAATGCGCATTCGGTGTCAGCTCTCGCAAGTTCCTAGGATTTCTGGTATCACAAAGGGTGATTGAGGTAAACCCCGATAAGATCACGATGATCGAAGACATCCTGGACCAGCTAACAAGCGTAAAAGAAGTCCAAAGGCTCACGGGGAGATTGGCCAATTTGAGTAGGTTCATTTCCGGCCGTCAGAAAGATACCACCATTTCTTCGTACTGCTCAAAAAGAAAAATAACTTCGAATGGACCTCGGAGTGCCAGAAGTCTTTGAGAGATTGAGAAGGTACTTGTCAAGCCCTTCGTTATCGAAACCAAAGAATTGTCAAACGCTATTGGTCTAACTTGCAATCTTGGAAGTAGCGGTAAGTGCAATTTCAGTCCGTGAGGTCGAAGGTACGCAATCTCCCATTTATTACATTAGTAAAATTTTGACGGGAGCAGAAACTCGCTGCCCACATTTTGAGAATTTGGCCTTAGCTTTTGTAATCGCCGCCCGAAAGTTAAGGCCCTACTTCTAGTATCACTCGATAGCCCTGGTGACCACATTTACTTTGTGGAACATCCTTCACAAACCCGAAAACTTTGGCAGGTTATCACAATGGGCTATCGAAATGAATGAATTTGAAATAGAATATAAACCAAGGACTACGATTAAGTCACAAGTCTTAGTTGACTTTGTGGCCGACTTGAGTCTAGGATTGCTACCTCTAGCAACTAAAGAGGCAGTATTGGTATCACAATAAATATTGGGAGTTTGGACCTTATTTACGTACGAAACTTTCAACGTAAAAGGTTATGGGCTTGGCATAGTATTAAGGAAGCCATCAGGGAAACCCTCAGGCAATCCATGAGAATAATTCCTTTAACTAACAATGAAACGGAGTATGAGGCTTTGATTGTAGGACTCAAACTATCCCGGTGACTAAATTTTGAGGTTATAGAAATCAAGTGCGACTCACATATGGTTATATATCACGTCTACGGGATCTTCGTAACCACAGAGGAGCGCCTGCAATAATACATGGTAAAGATCCAGGCTTTGCTGGATCAATTTCAAGAGTGGTTGATTACTCATATCCCAAGGTAAAGAAATGCAGAAGCAGATGCACTGGCTAACCTCGATTCAATCAACGGAAATGAAGGGATCAGAGTTCAAAATGGTAGTACAACTGATGCACTCGGCCTTGGATGAAGATGGCTACTATAAGGTAACACGACTAATTTAGTCTGGGACATGAGGAATGATATTATCGATTATCTCAAGCACGGAAAGTTTCTCAAAAACTCCAAGGCATCTCAAGCGAGATGTGCCAATGCAGCACTATGTAGCTTCAAAGGAGGCCAACTGTACAAAAAAAACTTCCAAGGCCTGTTGGCCTAGTGATTAGGGGCATCCGAATCTAATTATGTTATGTGAGAAGTCCACAAAGGGATATGCGAAAACCATTAAGCCGCAGATTGCTTAGTGCTAAAACTAGTAAGGGCAGGATATTATTAGCCCGGAATGGAACATGATGCCAAAACTTTCATACAAAAAATGCAATAAGTGCCAACACTACGCACTGCTGGTACATCAACTAGCACAACTACTACACTCGATTTTGTCTCCGCCGCCGTTCATGAAATGGGGCATGGACATCGTCGGACCACTGCCGTCGGCTCCCGCTAAGGAAAATATTCTTTTGATTTTAACATACTATTTTTCCAAGTGGGTGGAAACAGGTCCTTATATCGACGAAGTGGTGGATTTCTTGTGAGAAAACAAAATCTGCAGGTTCAGAATACCAAAAGAGATAGCATACGATAATGGTCTACAATATATTGGCGCAAAGGTCACAAAGTTCTTTGAAGATTTGAAAATAAAGAGGATCACCTCTTCACCCTACCATTCGAGCACAAATGGTCAAGTAGAATCAATGAACAAAGTGATTATACAAAAGCTCAAGATTGGAAGAGGCTAAAGGTAAATGGCTTGAAGGACTACCCAGAGTTTTATGGGCATACCGAACAACGGCCAAATCAAGCATAGGAGAATCTCCTTTTTTCCATATGTGCAGAGCAGAAGCCTTAATCCTCGTAGAGGTAGAGGAGCCCACTGTGAGATATTTCTAAGAAAACGAAAAGTCAAACAACAAAAGCACGGGAGAAACTCATTTTTCCCTTATGTGCGGAGCACAAGCCTTAATCCCTCCAGAATTAGGGGAGCCCACCTTGAGATATTTCTAAGAAAATGAAAAGACAAATAACAAAGCAATGTTAGTCAACTTGGAGCTACTCGATGAGCGCAGAGACTTGGCACATATAGGAATGGCAGCCGAAAAGCAGAGAATGGAATATTATTATAATCGAAGAGCCAACCTCCAATTTTTCAAAGTAGGAGACTTGGTCCTAAAGAAAGTAACTTAAAACACCCGGGAGCTAAACGCAGGGAAGGTAGGTTCAACATGGGAAGGCCCCTATCGGGTTTTAGCTATCACCGGTAAAGGTTCGTATGAATTGGAGAATCGGGATGGAGAAACGTTTCTCAGCAACTGGAACGTGGTACACCTCAAAAGATATTATTCCTAATGAACATCACTTGTACTGAAAGTATGTGCTGAACTTTTTTTTCCTTTGTCCAGTTTTTGTCCCAATTGGGTTTTTCTGACAAAGTTTTTAATGAGGCAACAGCGGAAAGTATACTACGAAGAAATCTACAACATCAATAATAAGAACTTCTAATAATGAGGCACACAAGTGAAGAACAACTCAGACGGTTCGTTAACCTTTCGCTAGATAGCAAAAATTCCTACTAGGAAGTTAACTTTGCTATTGAACAAAGGTCACCTCGACCGTTCTCAAGTGCAAACCACTAAAAGATTTTTAGATAGTCTTTTGGTCAATAGCATAAATTCCCACGGGGAAGCAAAGATTGTTACCGAGTCAAAAATTGTCTAGCAATTCATTAGTGGGGTATTGAGGTCCTCGAAAGTGCAAACTTCTAGTATTCTAATTTGCATTCTTAGCATTCGAACACTAGGGGGAATAATATGAGGATACAACAACAATAACTACCATGTCAATCGGGAAACAAAAACCAGAAACATAGTTGTATCATCGGGACCAGGGATTGCGTAGCCAGCCCCGTAAAAACAAGTTGTACAAGTTAGCCACAAGTAATGGCAATTTATTTTTAGCATAGAAAATGCTTATGTACTTTTTGAAAATGGAAATAATAATGTGAAGTCCTCTTATTTCTATCTTGTTTTTTTGTCTAAACGATGAATTGACTTTTTCATTTGAAAGTTTAATAAATACTTCAAATATTAGTACCAAAATGAACATAAGACATCCTCTTCAAGAGCACAGTAAACATAAGAGTGACCTCTCTTATGAAAACCCTCACGTTAAAATGTTGATTTCGGAGAAACATATGCCCGAAATCCAAATGCCTTCGGGGAAAAATACATATGAAGCCTTGCACAAAAAGACATAAAAAGAAAACTTGCACAAATACTTATGAAAACCCTCACGTTAAAGGGTTGATTTCGGACAAGTTTGTGCTTGAAATACAAATGTTTTTTTTGGGGAAAATACACCCAAGGCCTTGCATAATCAGATGCAAACACTTGTGCAAACCACTTAAGCAAAAAAAGGCAAAGGTTAAAAGTTGCATAAATGTTCAAACGAATGAATGCAGAAAGATCCATGCAATACTTGAGCAAAAGATATTCTTGTTTACAATAAACATGTCAAAATAGCACAAGGACAAAAGTTAGGAAAAGAAAAGAAAAGCTAAACTACTGCCTTTCCAGAAACTGGAGGAAGATAAGTGTATGCGCCCCTAGGGGGAGTAGGTAGATCCGCCGATGGCTCAACACTCTGGCCCTCAAAACAATTTCCCTCAGCATCATCACCTTTCGGTTCCTCTTTAATTCTCAAAAATTCATAATAGAAACAAGAAGAAACAGAAGCATCAGACTCTGTTGGGAGACCATTTTACAAGGTAATTCAAGCTCATAGGCCTTAGCAATTTCAGCATCAAAGTCAATGATACAAGTTTTGGCCTCTTCCAAGGTTTTTCTCCTCATGTTGTACACAACGTAAGTTTTTTCAACAGCGAGGGAAGTTGTTCGGTGCTTAAGTTCTTCTTTAAGTTAGGTTACCTCGTCAGAAAGGTTTTTCCCAGGCGGATCTAATAGACTTGAGGCTAACGTCAAGTTTGTAGATGATAGCGCTGAAAATTCTTTTATGCTCAATGGTCTTCTTATATTTCACCTCAAATTAGGCATATTTCATCCCCACAGCAGCAAGCTTTTCTGTCATGAAATGCAAGGCTACCTCTAAATCGATTAATCTTTTAGCGGAGGCAGCCTCACAATCGATGCAGCAATAATTGCATTATGAACTTCAGCCCATTTGGCCTTAGCCTCTTCAAATTGAAACCTCAATGGGGCGATCTCTTGGCTAATCCACTGCTTGCTTTCTTTTCTCCAAACAAACCTCTAATAAGGCGACCTCAGAAGCTTTGGTTTCCAGTTCCAAGAGGCGAGTAACGACTTGATCCTGCTCAACCAAAAGTTGATCCATGCGGTTGTAAGATCTTCATTTTCCTAGATCAACCATTAGAGGCCCTCAGAAGCAAGAGAGTTGGCCTACAAATAATAGAATTAAATAATGTACTGATGCGGTGTTGTTCAACAAACACTCTCCAGAGAGAGCATGTATCTTTTACCAATCTTTCCTCTGAAGCCAAAGGCTTAAGATAATTAGCAAGTTCTACCGGTCGGGATAGCAAGTTGCATCCGGTAGAGATCGGAGAGTAACGTTCCTCCTTCTTTGTGGATCTTCAGAGTGGGCAGCATAATTTCCCCTCAAATTTCCATGAACTAGCGACTGGGAAGAGGAACATCTTCTTCTTGGTCAGGTGCAATCAGTGGAGATGATATAGCAATTGTTTATGGAAGAGCTGGTGAAGAAGGAGATGAAGCTGATAGCGATGAAGGGTGAGGAGCAGCCGCGACAAATGTAGTTCTAGATGTTGGTTTCTCGCTAACCGAATATGGTAGGGACCCGACGCTCAGCCCCACAATACCAGGCAGTGACTGGAACCCAAAAACGGGAGTTGGCATTTTCTACCATCTCAAACTCCCCCTAAAGTGTCGAGACATCGTCCTCGGTTGGTGTAACTAACTTAGAAGATTGAGCATTCTATTGAGTTGATGAGGATTGCCGCATTCTATGTAGAGAAGCTTCCCCATCACTAGCTTCTCCATCATTGTTGATCATCACAGTGTCTATGGCCGATTCGGGAGGAGGGTTAGTTGCCATAACATCCGGAGAAAACTCGGGGGCAGCAGACTTCGTCCTCTTATTCTTTCCCTTGCTCGCGGAGGAACACCTTTTTCTTGGTTGCTTGTTCTTCGATCGGGGACTCCATGAAGAAACACTTGTACCCAAAGCAGGTCTAGATACATCTGTTCAAGTAAGCACTTTCTGAAGAAGCCTCGCCACATCAGCATGATCAGCCAAAATGTCCTCCTTGGGGACAACAACCGAACCTGGGGTTAGACCTAATTTTGGAAAAAGATAGTGAAAGATCAATCAATTTCCTCACGTAAAAAGCAGAAACAAGACGAGTTTAAGTTACCATAATTATTGGCCTTCCACCCGTATTTGAGAGCCAGTTCTTTCTACGTGCGGATTTTAGGCGTAATCGTCCAAGATTTTCTGGACCCACTGGTCCAGGATTTCAACCCTAGGTGGAACCCACCGAGTTGCTGAACTAGGCGAAGAAACGAGGATCAATACGAATATGGAAAAATCCCTAATAAAAGAAATATTAAACAAAGAGCTTATGAGTGCGATTCCACGATTCTAAAGAGGATGAAGCCATTGACGCAATAATGTCATTAGTGGTAACTCTAATGAATCTTCATCCACCCACTATCGTTATCACTATCCATGCTAGATAATAAAGCATGGTGGCCGCGTTTACTGAAATTTATCATTCCTCTGTGCAAGATTTTGGCGGAATAGAGATTCATCACATGATCTAAAGATAGATCCTCTCCCGTCTCTTGATACAAATGCTGGAGACAAGCAACCATCCTTCACACAAAATGACTTACTTGTGCCAAACGTACCTCTTAAAGAGAATGCACCCAAAGTAAAAGGATACGTGTAAAAATATGTAAACCCTCTCTGGGTAGGGTTACTCGCTCTGTTATATCAGGAGAAACAATGTCCAAATCTTGGAAGAGACAATCTTCCTTCATAATAGAAATACTGGAAGGACGGATCACATGTATCTGCCAATGGCCCACGTGCGAGGGTTAGCCGAAGAGAATTTCCTTCGAAGTATTTTGTTGTAACAAGACTTCTAGGGATGATGGTAAAGTTGATGCCATGTGACTAGTATGTCATGAGTCCGAGCCGTGGAAACATCCTCTTGTAAAAATGCTTGTTAAGCCTGCGTTTAATAGACCCTTGTGGTCTCGGTACTTCCTCAGATCTCGCGCATAGCAGGAGCTTAATGCACGGGCATCCCTTTATGTACTTTTCCTATAGATAATAATGAATGATAAATTGGGTTTCAGGTTTGACAACTATGGGAAACAAGGATTGTTGTGTGGATCAGATGGATTGCCATATTTGATAGTGAGTGGAGACCAAAGGCACTGAGGAGAGTTTATCACACCAGGGATTCTCTTCTTGTACATTGTTGGTTGGATTGGGTGGGTTGGAAGGAGCTACTTGATTGCCGTAAGATATGAAAAGAAACCAACTATGAAGGAAATCATTATTGATGTTCCTTTGGCTAACAAGCTCGTCTAGAGTGGCTTCAGCTGGCCTGTTGCTGCTTATAGAGAGTTCTTGAATGGAGAGCTCACTGACCCTAATTTATGATTTCATTTATTTTTCTCTTGTTAGATTATTGTACTCTTACTTGTTTATATTTAATGAAAGAATGTGAATTTCCTATATTAATTATGTGTTGATCTTGTGGTTATTGATTAATGTTAGTCAAAATGTGTGTTTGGATGATTTTGTCACAATTCAAGCTCATAACACGTATTGTCCGCTTTGGGACTAGGCTTAGGGCTGCTTATCAGGGGGATTGAGCGGTTATATACTCATAACGGTTATCGGCTTTTAAATGTATTAGTCCGCTAGCCACGTGATAAGCTATCCGGCGGATTAGTATCGGTTTACCTCTTATAGGGCGGTTTATCGGCCTAATTCAACGTATTTTGTACACTACAGAAAATGACAATAAAATGGGAGATAGTTAACCTTTTTTGGGGTCATTTGCAGCAATTTAAGGGCATAAATTCGAAGGTACATGGTATCATTGGTAAGATTTAAGACTTCATGTTAGCTAGACAGTATAATTTATCCATACAGATCATATGGTTCTTCTCTGTTTGTTGTGGAAGCTTATTGTTTCCCCATAATCACGAGCATATACTAAAACAATATAATTTAATGTTCAAATAGAGAGCATAAGTTCAGATAAAATTTCCTATTTGTGAATTTACAATTCTAAATTAATAAGCAATTGAAGAATATAATATTACGCAGTGTAGAAAAGAATATTTCGGAATGTAAAAAAAAACATTTTCATGTAGTTCATACTTTTCATAATTATAGAATGGTCAAGGGTTTTTATTTTTTATTTGATATATAAAAATAAAAATAAATTATATAAGGGATTAACGGATTATCTGTTAAGAAAATTAAATAATCTGCTCCCAAATCGATAAGCCATTAATAAAAAAAATTCAATCGTTCCCCGTTCGTTAAGCCGTTAACCCCTTACTAGTAAGTCATTAAGCTTTGATGCGATTCGTTGTCGGTTCTGGATCGGTTTTGAACACCCCTAACTAGGTCTCCACGGATTTGTTTTTTGAGCTACCGCACCTCGAGCACCAAAAGCGTGCGTACCATATAAACTTAACTTGTGGCATGCCTTATGAAGCACTCACTTTCCTCTCTCATTCCGATGTGGTATTCGACTAAGGTGACATGTACACCACTCATTCAGAAGCTTGCCAGCTTAGAAGCATGTCAGTCTTGCTTGATCTGCCCTCACCAGCCCACCCTCCGCCATGGGCATCACAGATTTCCTGAAATCTTGATTGATTTTTGACCAAATTGATATTCTAGGATAATTAAATGATAGTTTAGTGATACTTTTGTTGTAATTATTATTTTGATGATTCTTATGCAATTTGACTATAAGTTCAATGACCTTCTGTTAATTAATCATGGAGTTTAAAGATGGTTTCACAACAAAATTAAGATTAGAAGACAAAATGAACATATATAGGGTATTTTCTTCCAACAAATTTGGGCCAAAAGCCCAAATCTTCAAGAAAATTTTCATAATGCTTACATATATACACAAAAGCACAAGGATAATAATCTATTCTAATACACCCTTAGAAGGGTTTGATTTCATTCTAATACACTCATTAGCAGTACCTAATCATCACCTTTGCTCTCATAAGAAAAAAAGTATATAGAGGCAAAAGGACACGAAATTTTGAACTTAAAATAGGCAAAACTCATCTAACATGGCCACATGGGCTCATTGAATCCATTGTTGGACTGGTCTACATCCAAGTCCATATGAAAATATCCTTTGGGCTGGGAGCCCATTATGTGGGAAGAGGGAGAGCCACTGTTTGTTGGGCTATTGGTAATGCCTGCAGATTGTCTTAGCCTTAAATGGACCACCTCAGCTTGGGCCATAGCTAGTTGGGTCCGAAGCATATCGATCTGTTGTTGAAGAGATGAAATGGCTCCAACACATCCATATACTGGATCTCTAACTCTAGCATTTGCTTCATACACCATGCTACTCACTGCATCTCCTCTCTTGTGCTCTGGCAATTCCTGAATTTGACTTGACGTTAATTGACTCAATCCGAATTTCACTAGAATTGTGGGTGAAGTGCAGAAATAGCCACTTTTAAGCCATCTATTTAAAATATATCCACAATTTACAATGTATTTAAAGATTAGTCAATTCACCCAAACTGGACTAAGTATTTTGAATTTAGAAATTCAGGATTGAGCTGCTAATTTGAAATTTAGGAATAAGTGTCCTAAATTTCTGTACTAATTTAAAATTCAAGACATATGATTCCAACTTCTTGACATAATTTTCGAATTTTACGACACGATATCCCGAAGTTTGAACTTTCACGTTTAAACTCTAGGATGGCATGTCCTGAATTTTGAGCGGAATTCGTTAATCTTTAAATATATTATAAAATATAAATATATTTGAAACAACTTGCTTAAAAGTGACTATCTGATATCATTCCCGCAATGTAGACAGTGGCGGAGCTAGCTCATTGAGTATGGGTTCGGCCGAATCTAGTCGCGTTGGTCTAATCCATGTATTTGTCTTAAAAAATTAATTGCATATGTATAAATTATTAATTTAGAACCTAGTGACTTAAAATGACTAGAACTCCAAACCCATAAGCTTTAAATCCTGGCTCCGTCTCTGTATATAGACTATAAAATTACATAAGACAATCACTAACTAGATATCTTTGCAGAACCAAATAATGCAGGGATTTTCTACAATGACATTGTTATAGACCAAATGAAAGGGGTGTAGCAAATTTTGTCATTGCGGAAACAAATCATGGATATAGAGTTTTATGGGCCCAAGCCCATCTTTTAGTAGGATCTTTACACAAATAACCCACTTGATTAACGATTTACTTTTCGTAACCGTGATATTTTAAATTTAAACGGTTAGATGTGCGGCTATTTGGTTAATTCTTCTTGAACAATTTGGAGGTAGAATACTTATGGGCTGACTAATAAGACTGGCAGGCTAATTAATGGGCCTGGTCTGTACCTTTGAGGACCTAAGAGGGAATTACTTGCAAGTGTATGTCATATTGACATCAATTTTGTGTCATAAATTTTCTGAGAATAATAACTAATGGTCGTGTTAGTCAAAAAGGATAAAAAGAAAAAAGGATAAAGAAAAAGAAGTCGTCACCCTTTGCTGAGGTCAAACCAGAGGAGTCTTTAATTATGTCTGAGAGGAGATTTTCTAATACACTTTTTGTGGTCCAAATAAGTAGGAAATGTGTTATTTTCTCGAGGTTAGTTGATTATCTGGCCTTTAATAGTTAAAATAGGAGACCAATTAACAACCCAAGAAATTTTATGAGAAATGCCGACAGTAAAAGCTTCACGTGTCCACCTTGAGAAATTAAGTTTTATAAGTATACATATTATGATAGTGACCATATTCACATATTGAATGAATAACATGACTTTCAAATCCTTCACAGTAAATAAATAAATAGATAAATTTCAGGAAAAAAGAACAGTTCAACATTTCTTGGATTATGTGTGGGACCATAAACATAGACTACTAAACTAGCGTTTAGCCGTAAATCTTAAATTTATTTTGAAAAATTTAATTTGGGTAAAGTTTGGCTTGAAGGTAAAAATGTGTTTGGACATACGTTTTCAAAACATATTTTCAAACTTTATTTTGAAAAAGCATGTATATAATTTCCAAGTTTTGGGATTTTGGCCCAAATTAAGCTTAATAGCTGATTTTGAAATTTAAAATTTGACCAAAATATGAGCAAAATTTATGGCCAAACATGAGTTATAAAAATAAATCTCAAATTTTTTCGGCAAAATTTATGGCCAAATGGGGCCTAAAATACTTTTCGGTGTTGACACATATGAAACGGTTTTCAACTAACAAACATAGCACTTTGTTTCCCATCCAAAACGGTAATGTCATGTAGTTTAATTACATATCTTTTCGATTAATTTTTGGGGACTAATACAACATTTTTTTAAAAAAAAAAAATAACTTGA
This sequence comes from Nicotiana noctiflora, assembly GCA_032618575.1. NCBI lineage: Eukaryota > Viridiplantae > Streptophyta > Magnoliopsida > Solanales > Solanaceae > Nicotiana > Nicotiana noctiflora. Next base: position 322,856 of record JASVEL010002911.1, read on the forward strand.
AAATCTGAGTAAAAGAAGTGGTCAAAAAAGTTACCCTCCGGGTATATTTTGATGATTGTTGTCTCCCTATATATACTCTTTTTAGCAAAGTTTTCCTTTGCAATATAAGGTAGTTCATTAATTAACTAAAGCCTCATTCTTTATATAAAGTACTCCACGTCTTGTTTCTTCTCTGTCCACTGCCCAAATAGGATTTGGAAAAGTTGAAACTTGAAAAATAAAAGGTCGTATAAATGTTTTAAACTTAAATGGAAAAGCCACTTCAAAAAGATTATAAAAAAAGAAAATATGACCAGATTACCTTAAATCGGAAAATTTTAATTATTTGAAAAGAAATAGTTGAATTAAATAATGTATTGGTTTCGTTATGTGAATGTTTGGAGACAAACCATGAAGATTAAAGATAATAAATTTGGCACATTTTTTATCAGTTCAAAAGGGATATGGTTAAAATTTCTACTTTCTATACCGTGAATTATTTTAAGAAATATATAATTTAGGATACTTATCATATAATTGAAGAAAATGAATTAGCATAATTCAGAAGAAAAAAGAACTTGTATAGTAGTCTGTTATATTATATTACCTCCTATTTACTTCTAAAAAATAAAAATTAGTGGCGGACAAATTCTATAATTAAATAGTAAAATCTATTGCTAATCCGACGAGCAAATTATAAAAATATTTTATAAGCTACGAGAAATTTAACGACTAAGTTCGTAGTTTATTTCAATTTTTTTAGTGGTGCTTTAATTTTGGATGTTGTTGCATGTTATCACATGTTAAAATACATTATCTTTTCTGTATTAGCATGTTCAGACGAAGTGCATATAGTTTCTGTGTGCAATATTAATTAAATGAGTCTTTAGATCCATCTCATGTAGACTAGTTATACTTCATATAATGCAAAACCATGTTAAAACAGTATTTTAACTGAAAAAGGCAGGGGCATTATGATGTTTCAGACGCCAAAATTTAAACAGGTTTGACGCCTTTTCACACTCAAAAACCAAAAAGAAACAAAGGAGTTAAATTGGGAAGATATATTGTGCATGAAAAAGCATGTAAGTAGAGATCAAGATCTTCCATTTATATTCTGAAAAACCTTTTTATATTTAGAAAAAAAAAATTAATGAAAAGAAAAAGTAAGTGGGAAAATAAAAGTGGAATAACGTATGTACCTGTAACATCTTGCTGACATTACTAGCACCAAAGACCTTATGAACATTGGCAAATTTGTGGGGTTCATCAGCTGGGAAATAAGGTGCAAAAACACAGTCTTCACCACATCTTCTTCTCAATAGCTTGCAACCTGCACATGGTGAGTTGCTATTCTTCCCACAATCCTTCATTATCTTGATGATATGTCGATGGTGCTACCCTTTGATAATACTTGGTATAAAGGTAAATGAGAGAACTAGGGTTGGGTTTGTTGTGTGTATATATAGAAAAAGAATAAAAGAGAATTGTTAACTGGAAAATCTAGAGAAAAGTGTGGAAGTGGAAAAAGGCAGGATATATTTTCTATGCAATTTAAAGGGAACAATGCAAGTTGAAGAGCGTTTACTTTAATTTACAATAGAATAGCCTGCCTTAAATAAATAAAAATTACCCTTTATTTATATAGATGAATCAAAACAGTCTATGATTCCAGGGTTTTTAGTAATTAAATATATTCAATTTTAACACTTCTCTTTTTCATCTTCAATTTTTTTCTTTCTATTTTTAAAGATAAAGACAGATCTAGAATTTCTAGTATATATGCACACACAAAAAAAGAAAAAGAGAAAAAAAAAATTTAGCTAGTGGCACTTGATCCATATAACTCTTGGACAATAACTCAATATTCAAACAAGTGAACCATTCAATCTATTTGGAGCATGAATACCAACATTTAATATTAATATATCAATTTTAAAAAATATGTATATAAAATATTTAATTTTATAGAGAGACTATGGGTTCACGTACAGCATAATCAAGCCTATAGATCCGCCTATGTTTAACAATTGTGCGAAGCACAAATAGTTCACTACATATATCGAGATGAAATTAAAATTATAATATCAGTGAATTCAGAATAAGCGTGTGTCTATATATATATAAGATACAATTCTTATAGGGAAAAGGTCCAAATATAACTCTGTACTTTGCGAAAAAAGACAATTATAACATTCGTTAAAAGTTTGGCTCATCAACCCCCTTACCGTTACATTATTGGGCCATATACGCCCCTGATTTCAGACGGATATGGCCCAATAATGTAACGGTAAGGGGCGTATATGGCCCAATAATGTAACGGTAGGGGAATGAATGGGCCAAACTTTTAACGAAAGTTATAATTGTTCCTTTTCGCAAAGTACAAAGTTATATTTGGACATTTTACCATTCTTATATCAGATAATGAATCGGAATCCTTTTGAAGGTGAGATTGAGGCGGTTGGGGAAGAGAAAGAAGAGGGCCCCAATGTTGGAAGTGTGCAGATTTTGGTCTAACTAAAGCAATTTCTCCTGATAAGACAATTTTTGGCGCCATACTCTTCTTTTTCTTTTGAACTGTTAACAATCTAGTACGCTCATGTTTAATTATTTATTGATTTAGCATAAATTATAGAAGTTTATCCTTTTTCTTGTTTCGTTTGCAAACTGAAAAAGAAAAGTAATTAGTCCTGTATTTGAACGAAAAGAAAAGTATTAGGTACTTCATTTCACACCTCACATTCCTTTCAGTCCTTCCTTTGACTTTCCTTTCCCGACAAAAGGACTAGTATACATATGAAACTAATGTTTCCTTAGAAGAAAAATAAATCGAGTATCATGCCTATTTTAGAGGAATCTTATTAAGTCAGATAAGTAATAGTAGTGCCAAGACCAGCGGCGTGTGTAGTGTTACATTATTGGGTTCATATAGACTCGATATTTTTTACACGAAGTATAATTTTAGTGGTAAAATTTACTAAATTTATAACATATAGTGGGTCTCACCTCTACAAAAATAACAATATAATAAATTCAATACTAAGAATAGTAAATACTAAATCCATAAAGTTAAAATTTTGGTACCTTTTGCATGCTTACAATTAAGTTGATTGATACCTTTTGCATGCTTACAAATATTACATAAGGTGGCATGTGTTCTCAATTTGAATTTGTGGAAGAAAAATTAAAAGAAAATAGTAATGGCATCTTTGTTTGTTTTTGTTGAATGAAATGGATGACTTTTAATAATAATGTGGACTCATTGGTTATAGATCCAATGCAACGTTTAATAATTATAAGTAACAAAAGAAGCATGCTATCTCCTTTAATTTGTGTTTCACGCTTGTGTATCTTTTGTTCTCTATGTGTTATCTCCATCCATCATATTTCCACCCAAGTATAAAAATGTTAAAAAGAGTTCAAAGTTAAATACAACTGAAAAATAAATATTTGCAACAAATTATATATTATACAAAAATAAATTGCAATCACAATATAAGTATGAAGAAATATAATACTGCGGGTACAATTAATTCTATTTGTTCCCTTGATTCTTCTCTCTCCGTGATCTTCCAGGAAAAGGAATAATATTTGTTGATCACTTTGGTGGTTTTGAGAAGACAATATTTGATGTCTTTGATCTCTTTACGTATATTCCATATAAATTTTGTTGAAATTTCGAGATGCTCTTAAAAGGAATATGTGACCCCTTTTATAGGTGTTGCTAGGATTTTGGACAGAGTACCTCCAAGCTATGGATTCATGTAGAGTAGCCTCTAAGTTAGGATTTCAGATAGATTAGCCCCGAAAAATTAAACTTCGATAAATTTTACTTGTATATCTTAAATTTTGGATGAAACGCAAATTTCATATGGATGATCCTGATAAAATTTTGATGTCTATATTAACAAAAAAAAGAGAAACGTATATCCCCTCAAATATTGAAATTTTACCAAATACATTGAACTTTGCAAAAAGAATTCAGGATTACAGTTCCATGCCTTCAGATTACAACAAATCCCGGAAAGTTTAGTTTTAATATTCTGCGCTCACAATTGATAACATTGATTTATGTTTTTTTGATCCTTTTTTTCATTAGTATTATATCGATCAAATGATACAAGTTGAATCATTCTTTAAATTAACAACAGTTATCAGATTATAAGAAAAACACCTCAAGCTATTTTATTTTATTTTTTTTAAAAAAAAAACAACAAGTCTTTAGTTCATTTTCCTTTACCGACAAGAACTATAGTAAAATAATCCACAAAGAATAGAACAAGAGTAGGTTAAGTGTTTAAAAAAGAAGTTCGGTGTGTGAAGTATTCGACATTCACGCTAGGTTTGAGGAAGGACCACATCCAAAAGGTATGATGTATGCAATATAATATTCTAACATTAGTGACTAGTTATAATTCGAACCGGTAACATGTATATGCCATGCGGAGCTCGAAGGCTCCCGTTCTAGGTCAAGTTTGTAGAAGTATATTATATATAATTGAGCAAAAAATTCTGTTGTTTGAGAATAACCATTGGATAGTCAATATGGCCGAAATTGACCATTGAACAAGATAAGAAGGCATCTTCTTCTGCATGCAAATCGAAAAGGGTAACAAATTTCAAAATGTAGCAACAAAATTTGTAAATATTTCAAAGCATATGCTTTTAGTATCCTATGCACATTTTCAGCATGGGATGTCATGTATGCTGAGCCTCCTATATTATACGTCCACTACCTAACTGACTACTAATTGTCTGATTTGAATTGTGATATACAAGATATAGAGATTATGATACACTATGCAACTTTAAGAGAATGGTCGTGGATTTATACCATAATTATGCTAAGACAATTTTAACAATTAGAGTTTGTGAATTAGTTATGGAGGAGATTCTCTATACTTTAAATTCTTTGAAATTAAACGATCATATATAATGGTGGAGATTATATTTCCTTTTTCTCTATTCTTTGTTTAAATTAAACGACCATATATAATGGTGGAAGAAGATCCCCCTCCCCCTTCACTGATTGTATTTTGTTTGGAAATTAGAAGGCAAGGTAAAAGTTATTGTTGGAATCCTTAAAAATAATATTGTGTTTGTGTTAGATCTTTCAAAATTTTGAAAGTTTAGGAACATATTACGTTTTTAAGGATCTAAACAACATAAGATAGAAAGAGAAGTATATAAGAATCACTTTGCTTCTTTATTTTCTCTTACATTCTCCCAAAACCAAATAACAAAGGAGAAAAATATCATGTCTCGTTATTATTTTTTTGTCAAGCGATGGTGAAAAAGTTAGATTTTGCACCATTAAAACTTGAAACTTCCTTTCTCATCTTCTCCCTTTTTGTTTATACTACTTTATTTTCTTTTTCCTTTCCACGTTTCTTAACTAATGGTTGAAGAAAAAGGAGATACAAAATATCTTTAAAAATTTATATTTTAATTTATAATGGGGACAAGAAAATTATAATCTTTCAATCATTTCTTGGTCTTTGTAAGATCTCGTGAACTCCAAATTTATTATTTGTGACCCAAATTTGGAAGTCAAAAAGGTTGAGGAATTATCTTTGACAATGGCATAATGACTTTGACTTTTGGGCGAAAATATTCTTTAGTTAGTGCTCTTCTCATTCTCCCACAAAAGGTTTCCACTATTCTCCATCTTTTTTCTCATGTTGATTTCTCCTTAAGCAAAGAATAATTATTTGAGAAACATTTGCTTTTTAATTGAGCCCATTAATTTAACTAAAAAATAATTATTTTAATTTACTGCCTATTATTGTACAGAAGATAAAATTAATAATTCTAGGAAAAGTTAACCTCAAGTGATTTTCTAAGAACAGAATTGGAGAAGATTTTGAAGTTATGAAATACAGAAATAACTAATGATAGTACAAAATAGGGCTGTCAATAGATATTTAAAAACGAACTAAACCGATCGAATCTTAGCATATCGTACCGTACCAAAGCAAATTTTAAGTTTCCTTTAATAAGGGTTTTATATAAATATATAATTGTACTGATAATTAGAGTTAGTTTTTATTTTATGAAAATAAAGCGAAAAAATATAGAATCGGACTGAATAAATTTACATGTGAAAAGTATATTTATATATTAAGTTTAAAAATGAAGCAGTAAGTTTTTCCATGTGCCTTGGATTTATGAAAATAGTTACAAGCCAATAAATAATTAAAACTCAAAATTGTAATCCCCAAACCTATTATGATACTCCTATTGAACCTAAATTATTTCTAACACATTCCCTAGCAAGACACAAGATATTCTAGAAATTATGAGAAGCAAACTACGAGGTACTGAATATGTTCATTTCGTGTGATTTTGATAAATCTTTTTAAATATTTAATCTTTTATAAACTTTATTATTGAATCCCAAATTAGTTAATATCTTTCCACTCGTGTGATTTATATTCTCTTTTCTTTGCTTGGTTTCTTTTACACTACTGTAGAATAGTTGATAAATCTATACTATGGTCATTTTTTATATTTTTTTAATTCATCATCATTTAAAAAAAATGTCTAGAGAGTTTTGCTAAGTCTTATAAAAGCGTTAACATTCTACTTCTAGTAGTGACTTTTACATAACATTTAAAAAATATCAAAAATTAATTGAATTGTACCGATACCAAAGAGAAACCGACATGATTGGGACGGTTTTAAAAAGTTTAATTTTAGTTATACATAATAGAATAATCAAAAAATTAGTATGTATAAATTTTATAAAATAACTGACCAAACCGAAGCATTAACGCCTCTAGTGCAAAAGTTCCACTATCATGTAATCCTCATTCAAGCATGTCGATATTTGATCAAAATGTTTATATAAAATAAGCTTTACCCCGTTGAACCTTGAATGGTTTTCGGCTAAGTGGCGAAACCAGAAACTATATATATACATATATATATATATATATATATATATATATATATATATATATATATATATATATATATATATATATATATATATATATATATATACTTGGTGTTATTTTTTCGATGAAAAGTGTACAATTGAACACCTTCACTATATTTGGCTACGCCGCTTTTCGCCCCTTCAGTTAATCCAATAAAATTTACTTATCGCAATATCAAATCTTCAAAATTACATTTTAGTAGTACATGTTTTTATTATCAACATCTATTTTGAAACAATAAAAGAAGAAGAAGAGTATTACAAAGAAAAGTACGGAGAGAAAATTCTTAATAAGTTGGAGTGAATTACAATGAATAGAACCTCTCTATTTATAGGAAAAAATTGACTTAGCAACCAAGTAACAAACCCTAAATCTCTCTAAAGCATAGATATTCACCTTAAATATAATTCTATTTATAATACCCACTTTGAATGTCTACTCAACAGATAATATGCCCTGTTAAAACCTTACCTAGAATAAAACAAAGTTGAAAAATTTCGGTGAAGGAAAAAGAGTACACATATCTAACTATACGCATTTTGATTGCCTCGTTAAAAACCTTGCAAGAAAAACTCAATGGGACAAAACCTCGTAAGGAAAAAGAGTACAACGAGTATTAACTCTATATGATGAGAGCATCAATTCACATCTCTAAGCTTTCACATTCCAATCGTGTGCATCATCTTCAAAAGTCGTTGGTAGATATTTGATAAACAAATCAGTCATATTAACTTGAGTGAATATGTTGAACCTTGAAATCATCAATCTTGATAGATAAGTAATGTATTCATATAATGTCATGAAATAGCCTTTTTAATATCTCCTTAAAGGCATTCTCGCTATCACATTATCATGCTTTCAGTTACAGCAAGATACATATGTGCACAAATTGCACTTAGGATTTGATACTTTAAAATCAAAAATTGTATATGCTTTAAGCTTTTTAAATCATTTAGTAATTGTCAAAAGTTAAGTCATATAAGCCATATAACTGAACTTTAGATTTACATAAAGTTTTCATATCATGCTAGACATATAAGATAGATAAACGTGATTGCACACACCATTAACTTAGATTTTGAAGTGTTTGAACTACAAGTTCAAAACTATGTACATATTTTTTATACGAAACTAATTCTACTTGAATTGTTTCTCCAGACTCAAGATCCTCACACACACACACATGTACACACACACACACACACACACACACATACATATATATATATATATATATATATATATATATATATATATATATATTCTGAAATTTTATGAAGTATTATGTCATGTGATCTTCTAGATCACTTGCCTCCTTATTATGATTATTTTGATCATTTGCTCATCTTCTTTATCAAGAATTTTGTTTGAAATCGATTACTTTGTCCTTCTAGGACTTATTCCAATAGGAGCAATTGTAGTGAGAATATAGTTACCTTTTTGGGGTTAGTAAATATCTGCATGCTTTGCAATATATTGCAGATGAATTATCTTTTTATGAAATTCAAGTTCATATTATTTTATTCGAGGATCTATATGTACAAATGATAATTCACTCCACGTAACTTTTTCTCAACTGTTTATCCTCGTGTTAGAAAAACTAACTAGCTTCCTTTTGAAAATTCACATTTGGTGTTAATTAAAATATACACCACACATCAATAATAACAACAAGATAAAATCATTTGGTTCCTGATATGAATCACTTGTAAGGGGAGAATGTAATATACTTTTGTATATAACATATATCAAACTGATATAGATAACTTTATTCTCATAAGCAATAGTTTAGTTATTGAGTGGATGCACTCAATAAATCATTTTCTCTAAACCAGTTGTGATGTAAATCAATTTATCAAGATGAACTATCTTGAATAGAAAATCTGAAAATTATGCTCTAAATTAATTATTTAGCTACCGTGCAACCACTAGGTTGCAAGTTAATAATAACTGCACATGTAATTATCTCATAGATGCATCTTATATGGTATATATGACGGGCGAAAGACTCCATCTTTAACTTTGATTTTTCCAGCATTCACGGGATTCAATCCCAATTTTTGTTGGTCCATTAATTAATGAGAACAAGCAACATAAGATAATTTATAATGAACTTTCTAGTTCTTTAATATTTACCCATATGAATTCTCTTTTATTTCTACACATCATACTTAAATTAATATGGCTAAATCAATTATATCAACTTGATGATATTATCAATAGTGATAAACTTCAAGTTTACACCATGACATGTGGCATTATTACTACAACTTGTGGCATTATTTTATTTGTGTAGTATAATTTAGAAAATAAAGCGCGTACCTTTTTACATACAAGTTGTAGTAATAGAAGATATTAAAATTTTACTTTATTTATAGTCTCAATGTAACCAACAGCTTTCACGAATATTATAGAAACTCAATAAGTTTTTTTGAGATTTTCTACAATACAATGTCATATTGATAGTCAATTTTAATTCTCCAAAATAGTAATAATTGTCTCTTTCAGAGCTCTTAATTAATTTTATTAATAACACATATTCATTAACATTTTTTTTGACTAAACATATTCATCAACATCCATACGGTGAATATCTCTTTTAAAGACAATGTTATACCATTATAGTCATAGTTAAAATTATATGCAAAATATGTTTCTTGCTTTATTGTTATTCTTTAATAATCACATTACCAAAATATTTTGGCGTACAATAGGTACGTGACCAATGACTATTTATGCCATAATAATGATATTATTTCTCATATAATCTCAAACTGCTTTCTAGAGGTGAGTGTGATATATTCACTATCACTAGCATATTCATATTCTTCCAATTAGAATGAATATGTATTCATAAATCACAAGTTGTCACATTCACATCATGAATGAACTATAATCATTTGTATGTGCTTTATAAAATCTCATGTCAAATCTATGACAAACATTACTTTCACAGAGTGAAGGATTATTTTGAGAATCCTGATTATTCTCATTACCACAATGATGAAGATTATAATTTTGTCTATTGACATGTCCACATCCATTGAGACCTTCACGGTAATAATTTTATCTTCTTTCAAACTTATTATATATTGCTATCATATTCTCTTAAGGGAATGAGAATGAATCAAATTATCAATGGGACGAGTTTCGACTTCATGTGCTCATAATCATACATGAATTTGATCATGGCAAGACATAAATATTTTTTACCACTTTGGGTGGTTATAATTTCTTACAAACTCTACTAGAGCTATAATCAAAATTTATTGTCTTTGATGCTTGTATTTAAAATCAAATTATAGAATTTCAAGAATTTACAAGAGAAAAATAAGGTAAAATACTTACCTTAAATCCAGAATTTGTTCTTGAAGGAATCATGGAACAAGTGACAATCGTTATGCTCAAAATATGTACAAGTTGAGCACCATGCAAGTATCACAAAGCCTCTGCTCAATTGGTTGGAGTATCATGCTGATAACGTGTTATAAAACAATAAAAGAAGAAATGAGTATTGTAGAAAAAACTAGGGAGGATTCTTATTAATCTGAAGTGAATTACAATGGAATAGAACTCGTCTATTTATAGAAAAAAAGTGACTTAGTCACCAAATAACAAACCCTAAAATCTCTCAATATAAACATTTACCTTAAATTCTATTTATAACAACATCGGTATAGGTTTTAACATGAATGTAGTAACTTATCTCATCCAAGGTATCTTTCCAGAGTAAGCTTTAAATTTTTAAATACGAAAAAGTTAATATATGTATACCATTTGGACTTGTAAAATTTAGCTTTTCAAGAATTTCAAAACTTACCGCTACATGATTTTCTGGATATTAAAGCAAGCAATTCTTTTGGCCTAACCCAACTAACAAGTGAACTATCTATAGGTAGGTACATATAGCCTTTTGCCTGTCCACATATTTTTCGAGCTAACCTATTTTATTTTATTTTGTTTATATAGAAATAAAAAATGAAAACGTTAAGAATTTAAGGCACCAAAAAAGTGGGAGTAATATACCAAATCTTTTGAAGCCATGGAGGGTCCGTAGTACTCTTTCTTGTAAGAGTGTTTTTGTAACAAAAGCAAACAAAAAGATGATTTGATTGTCAGCACTCTAAGAAAGTAGACAATTGGTATTGATAATGTTTGATCTTAATATATATTTGAAAGAAGGGTAGACAAGCATTTTCTTTTTTGTCTCTCAGGTTGTGTACATTTTCTATGCAAAATTATTACCAATAAGCCTACTGTACTCATTTTGTTTACAAGAAGTCATGATATTCTACACTTTATCAAAGTGACTTAGTATGTTTAGGAAAATTTAGTACTTTTGGTAAGACCATGTTTAAACTTAGGAAGTAGTAGACATAGGTAAGCTTTGCTGTCGCAGTTCCTATAATTGGAAAAATATTTTTTTAAATCAAAAATACTTAATCCTTTTTTAAGGGAACCCTTGAAGCAATGCTTAATTTATCTTGTCGTTTGGCCAATCGATCACGGGTTCGAGCCGTGGAAGACTATCAACATCACTCCTTGGAATGCGACCCTTGACCATGCGTGAACGCGAGTTGCCTTGTGTACTGGACTACCTTTTTTTTACTTATTTTGCAAAGATGAGTTGAGACAAGTTGGGCTAAAATTTGGGTCATATTTCAACTCTACCAACTCTTACCAAGATGTAATTAATGTATATTATTTTCTTATAAATTGTTTTAATTATCAAATAAGACTTTTTTATTTTATTATGGTCTTATAGTATAACATATCAAACTAAAATATTATATTAAATATATTTTAGCAAATTTATTTATGAATCAATTTGGGCTAAAAATTAACGCAACTTTAGATAAGTTGAAATGAATTGGGTCAAGATGGGCTAAGCTCAACAGATGGACAAGTCAACGACGAGCCCAACTTTGGACGGGTTAGGCGGGTCAAATGGATTTCGGCTCAAATTGCTACTCATAGATTTAAATCAAAAAAGTTTGGGTATTATCATTTTTAGCCCACGCCAGAAATATTTATATTCGATAGCCGAAAAATGTATACAACATACCATTTATTCAAAAATTGTATATTTTTTGAATATTATTTTGAGAGCGGCTATACAATGTCATTCTCCCAAAAAGTTTACAGGAATAGTCTGCTCATGCAAAGCTTTGTCTCAGAGAAGGAGTGCCTTGCTAAAAATGCTGCTAAGCTCACCATTTTATTCATGTTTCATCTCCTTTGGGGGGGAGGGGCGGGGAGAGAACATTTGGAATACAAAAGTTACATGTATAGCAAAGCATATATCTCTGAATTTACACTAAACCCCTATCTATCATCAGCTTGCTAAATAATTTGAAGTCCTCAATGGAACTAAGAACCTGTATTTAAGACTATACTCAGAGTTGATTTCCACTAATGTATAATATTGTAACATGACTTATAGATTGATGTTTTTCTTCCTGTGCAACTGTTCCTTCAACTGTCTAATCTTGGCATCAACTCTAGCAGAAAATCCAACTTTAGTCTTCTCCTTGGATTTCTGCTGCTCTTTCAACCACATCGGACCATCGATAATATCCATTCTAAAATGCTCCATTTCTTGGATCAAATGATCATCCATAGGAAAGAATGATCTCTGAATAATAATGTGAATGAAATATGGAAGTAGTGATGTTACAACAGCTAGCAATGTGACAATCCAGTATACTGCTGCAGGGCCTATAGCTTCAGTTAAGAGGTGAAATCCAGTTTTAGAGTGGTGTGGTGGTAGCACACCATACAAAAACAAGAATATGTACCAGCAAATGATGCTACCCCATATGAGTAAATGGCTTATCCAAGTGAAGTGGTTGATTATTAGCGCGATTTGACAGTTTACTGTCCATATTATGCAAGTGTAGATAACTGCACCAATGTGTCCAATATCTGCCACTTCTCCTCTTTCTGTGAATGCAGCTGGGGAAAGTGCATAAATGTTGATTGCAAAGATTGCTAGTGATGTAAGTGAGGCATTTAGTATCCATCCGATGATTCGTTTCCAGCTGAAACATATATTCTTTGGTCCTTGCTGATAAAGGGTTGGGAACTTCTCCATTGACAAACATCAAAAGAGACTGATTAGAATGTTGATGAAAAGCCATATGGAGGGATTTATAGTACCTATATTATGTGCAGACTAAGTAGCACGAACACGAATACATCATGTTGGATTTTCAAATGTGTGATATAATGTATTCTTAGTGTCCGAATTGCATATGAAGTTTTTGTTTCTTAGGGGTGCAACTTAGTTAAGACTTTCATAATGCATAATGGTAATAGTTAGGAGGGGGCAAGGGGTGGATCGGGTAAGTTCTTGATTTTTTTTACCTTAAGACAGACTTCAGATGAAACATCCTGTTCCAGCACACCCAAGGAGATCACAGGCAAGGATGTCAAAAAGACGTTGAAGATGACGATGTACCAATCATCAAAAAGAACCTGACCTGAGGAAGTGGTGAGGATGTCATAGAAGAACAATGTGAGGCCAAAAGCGATGTTCTTGTAGACAAAATATAGAATCTGCAGCATCAGAATGAGGAACAAAATTCTTATTAGTAGTACACTGAGATCTAAGGATGGAGAAAATTTGTGTGTCTTGGATTAAAAGTAAGATTATTTTCTCACCAGCTTGGATATCCTCTTGTAACACCAGTGACCGTGGACTATAAGTAGGCGCTCCAGGAAACGAAATTGAGGCATTGAGAAGTCACTTGCCATAACAGCCTGCAAATCTCAGTAATCAACAGAATTAGAAGTTAGTAAGAAAATAAGGCTTCAATAGCTGTAGAAACTAAGGATAGAATGCATTAACCTGCATTCCTTCCATGCCACTGATTCCAACGCCAATATCTGCTTCTTGAATCATGCCTACATCATTTGCTCCATCGCCTATAGCCAACGTTGTCTTGCCAGTGTGTTGCTTAACCAACCTCGTGATCTAGAAAATCTTATCAGAAACTTATACAAAATTGTGTACTAGAAAACGAATATACTAAGAAAACGGCATTAGGCAGCCCTAAGCATAAAAGACAGTGACATACAAGAGCTTTTTGTTTGGGAGAAACTCTGCAGCATATGACAGAATCACATCTAACAGCTAGTTTTAGAAGCTGGTCCTTTATGTCATCACTCAAGGCGATTTCAAGAGCTTTTCCATCCACTATCAAGGCAAAAGGTCGATTCTTTCTGTCTTCTTGAATGACCATCTGATAAGATCTTTCAATCTGACACAATATATCTTCTCTCATGACCTGAAAAACTAGAAAAAAAAGTTGACAACCTTAATTCCAATTCAATTTTCTATACTTGTGCATCAGTCATTTTTCTGTTCCAAGAAAATGATACTTTGTTGTCACCTTCACAATATTTTTCGACTCAGCTTCTTTGCTTAGAGTCAAATGAACTTGGTTCATGTCATGCCGAAGTAAGCTGCAAGCAAACCTGCAAGATTTCATTTAGCTAGTGAGTGATATTTCTCTGTGCTGCCTTTAGATTCTTTTAATAGTAATAGATAACATTTCAAAATCTGCATACTTTTGCTATGTGAAGAATAAAGTAAGTTCTCACCCAATGTTAACTGCTGTTTCTTTTTTATCTCCTGTTAGCAGCCAGATCTTCAATCCAGCTTGTGCAAGTTTGTCTATGCATTCAGGAACCTGAAAAAAGTCAGTGCAGAATCATTTTCCAGCTCTAAGGTAAGTTTACTTTTCAAGGGACACATTATTGTCTTTTAATCTTCAATGCAGCATATCAAGAGGATATAGCGTCTTTGCCCAAAATATTGCACGCGAAAAGGACAAATTGTAACATTCATTGCGAATCAAGAAAGCACCAAACACGATTTGTGAAGTTAGCTCAGCGTTAATGGGAGATGAATAAAGGAATAGAGAGCTCACCCCTTTTTGAAGCTTATCTTCTATTGCAACTGCACCTAGTAGGAGCAAATCTTTCTCAATCATTTCGGAGGCATTTTCTAGTAGCTCCTCTCTTTCTGGACCTATAGTGGCCTTGGCTTTTGTAAATACTGAGTTCCACTTCTCATACTCATCTGAATTGATTTTCTTGTATGCAAAAAGCAAGGTTCTCAATCCATCTTCTGCATAGTTCGAAAGATGCACACTTGTCGCTTGCTGGTATGTCCTACCATTATCTGCAAGTCTATCAAATATAACACTGCAGAACAATGCACAGACTTAGAAATATTAGAAAATCTGATAATAGTTTGATCACTTAACAATCTGAAGTAATGTGTGCAATTACATCTTACTTGTCAGCCCCTTTACAAAGGAGAAAGATGTCTCCATTTTGATTTCTCACTATCACAGACATCCTCTTCCTAGAGCTGTTGAACTCTAACAGATTCAAAAGCTTGTATTCCCTATAAGCAATTAGCATAAGGAATGAGAAAAGAAAAGAATTGAGAATTGAAAGAAGAGGAGATGAAATTGAATTAAAATAGTTGAAAGTCACCTCTTAACATCCATTCCAGAAGAGGGGTCAAGTTCTTGAACAGCCATCACAGACTGAGTTCTATGACAGAACTTGAATCCAAACTCTTGTGCAGCTATCAGAAAGGCTACTTCCTCCGGTGACTCTGCCTCGTATTTCAGTCTATCACTTTTCTCATCTTCAACAGGAATGCCGGTATGACATAGAGCCATGACGCGAAAGAACATCATCATATCTGATACATTAGATTGATTAATCCACATTTTGTCCATTAATCGATCATCTTTGAAATTGAATCCTTTAGTAACCGAGTCTCTTTCTTGAGCAGAATTTCTTGATGTTATAGTATTTGGTTTCTCCATTCCTTGATCCAAACCAAGGACCATCTTCTCTTCTGCTGGATCAGCCATTGAAAACTCAAACATCTCAAGGCTTCGAGTATTGGACTCGTATCCACCTAGACTGAACCGATATCTCTCCACTTCAATGTCCATTCTTCTCGAAGCTGCAAGATCAATTTCGGTGATTTCACCACCATATGAAATCCCTTCAATTGAACATTTCCTGAATTCCATCTGGTTACAAGTTAATGTGCCTGTTTTGTCAGTCAGAATCATTTCCACCTGTCCAAGTTCCTCATTTAAATTCGACGTTCTAGCCTCAACTGCTTTATCTGTTACCTCATCATACATCTTCTGGTCCTTATTGATGAGCATAGCTTGTAAAACTTTAACAACTTCAATCGAAACATATAAAGAAATTGGTATCAAGTAGCCAAACAACACTAAAGCCCTTATGAATTGTAACAAGCACGATACAACCGGCTTTGATGGATCAAAAGATGAATCAGCAGCTCTTTTCAACTCAAGGTAATACCATTTAACAGCCTCAGAGTTTGTGAATATAGTTGAACCGATAGACGATATAACCGATATCAAAATGAGCATGGTAAAGAGGACATAAATTACATGATCCATCTTCCTCTCTACTCGACTACGTTTAGATGGTGACCTTGTGGAGTTCCTCACAGCCTTAGTATCCGGTCCACTAAAGACCACAACCCCATAGATATAATCAGTGTTTCGGAGCTTAGAATCTCTTAGAAGAATTTGAGATGGAGACAAAGGATGAGATTCATTTTCAAACTCCAAATTTCCTACAAATGTATACAGGTTTGGATTTGGATCCTCGCAACGAACTGTAGCTAAAAACTTACTGAATTGTTCATCTGAATCTAGGCTAAGTGTGGCTTCCAAACTTCTCTTAACTTTCAGATTAGTCTCACCATCTAGATTCATAGTCTCAACATAACAAAGACCATCATCATAGCTTGAAGAAAGCAATAGAAGATCACTTGGAAAATACTCATTCTTGATAACTTTAATTACATCTCCCACATATACTTCTTTCCAGGCTCTTTCCATGAATTCACCATTTCCTATGTGAACCTTAACTTTTCTTGCATTCACCTTCAAGTCCTGAAATATCATTTTCATCAACAAAAGATATGAAAATATAAATAAACATTAGTAGTACTTATTATATAAAAGTTCAAGTTACCTGCAAGAATCTATGCCAATCCTCCATTGCCTCCTTGAGCATACTAATCCCGACGACGAAAACAAGGGGAGAAATGACACTAACAGGAGTAAAGGGAGCCAAAGAAGTGACAGAGAGAACAGCAGCTAACAAGAAATACAGATTGGCAACACGACGAAACTGCTCGAAAAGTGCTATAGGAAAGAAGGTGACAATGTTGTATTTAGTTGTGGCAACATAGTTGTTAGGATAGTTATATGGTTTGAGCTTGTGGAAATGAGATTCATTGCAGAAAACCACCCTGGAAAAACCTGGCTGCCCAATAAAACTTTGAGCTGATGGTGCACCAGCAAAAGAAACAGGATCACCTTCATTAGTTTGAGGATGCAAACATGAGAATGTGTACAGTTTGCTCCATTTTACTTTCTGTTTCTTTCTTCCTGCTGCCATTGTAGGAAATGGAGAAAAATGTACTAGAGATTTGACACTTCAATATTTGATATTCAACTAGAACACATGAACTTTAACCAAAATCTGTATGGGAATATTGCCTTCTTAATCCTTGAAATATTTCTTAATTACAATTTCGTCCTCTATTTTTCATAAAATGTAACTATTTTACCATTAAATGTTCAAAAATAATAAATCTTTCACACTATGCTATGCAACTAATTTTCATCAAACTTTGCATAGCTGATAGCACCATTCATATAGACCATCTTAATCCCTTATGAGGCCTGGCTTTGGAGATTTGCATGAGTGATGGAGAAAGGATAAAAATATGGTTTAAAGCTATGTTATTGAGACTCTCAAAAGTACTATCCTCCAAAAGTGTACTAAATTTGGAGGATCCAAAACGAACCCAATAACATTTTTGAAGAATCCGCGTAACATAGATTTAAAGAGTTAATGAATAAGTTTAACTTATATGCACTCCGTGTAATCAGGTTCACTTAAAATATAATTACAGGCAACTGTGCATAATAAGTAGAATTACTAACTTAAAAATTAAGGCAAGTTACTAACTATTTAAACCCTTAATAAATTAAGGAAGATTATAAATCTTGTTAATAATCAAGGTTAATGTGTTAGAGGCACAATGTTCAAAGGACTATTTTTGCAATTAGTCAAAAAAAACATGTTCTTATCCTTCTTCTTTACCTTTTCTCTAATTTATTTAATGTTGGACCTGGAAAATTAAGACTTGGTCAAGCTTTTTTTATAAATATAGACGGCAATCTCAAGAAAGGAAGTTTCTTTTACTTGTCTGTTGCTTAAGGTATTTTAATTTGTACAGATCCCACGTTGTTACTTGAGCATTCTCCGGCTTCTCACTTAGGAAAAGACAATCTTCAACTGCATGCCAAATGACTTAAAATTATAAACTCATATTGCTTTGGATCAAGCAGGCCTTTAATATTAAACAATTTCTACTTAAAAACTTAGTATTTGCAATTTTGGACTCAGCTGGTTGATGATATTCCCTAAGCAAATTTTTTTTTCTCTTCTTCTTTCTGTTTTATTTTAAAGATAATCTTAGAAGGAAACAGAGATTCCTATTGTTAGCGTGAGCAATGGTTTTATATGTTCTTCCTTTTATGTTTTGGTTAGAGATGTAAAAAGTTAGACTTTCTAAAAATTATTACAAGACATTTATTCTGAATTGATAAAATATAAGTTTTCTCTCCAACGGTTTAAACTTTTAGCTGAAGTAGTTTAAAACAGCAGCGGATGCAGCGTATAACGTATGGGTTCAATCCATAACTTTAGACACATAGTAAAAATTTATTAAAATTGCATAAATAGTAGATATGAACCCATAAATTTAAAAATATGATGCGTTCAATGTTAAAAGCTTTAAAATTGAATCCATAAGATTTAAATCTTGGATCCGTCTCTGGTTTAAAATATCCAATTTGGATTGATCTGTAGAATATCACCTATGGTTTTTTAAAAAAAAAATTAGAGTCTTTGGCTTAGTTGATTTAGAGTAGCCAATAAGCGTTATGTGTTGAAAAGCGCTTTTAAGTGCTGAAACTGATTTAAAAAATAAGTAGTTACGTATTTGGATAAAAATGCTAAAATTAATAATAAGAAGCCGAAGAACTGTGTATACGAAGAGTTTTATTTTAAAAGAAATATTTTATGGATAGAATAATAAATATTTTGGCCAAACTTAAAATGCTTATAAGTTGAAATTTGATAAATTGCGGAAGACCAACTTATGGCTTTTGGCTTATTTTTGGCTTATAAGCACGTAACTTATAAGCATTTTTAATTTTATCAAATACGTAGACAAGCCAAAAAGTATTTATGTTTGACCAGCTTATAAGCTTAGCCAAACACCCCGTTAGCCTCTTCTAGTGAAAATTTAGCTTGATCAGTCATTTTACTTTTAAAGAGATATTTCACTTCAAAATGGCATATAAGGATATGGTTTAATGGTCAGCGAAGTAAATGAAAAATTATGACGCTGCAGGCTCAAATTTTAGGCGCGACAAAAAAATATGAGGTGCTTTCTTCTTATTTGTCTAAACTTTGATTGATAAGTTACTCAATAAAAGTGCTGGTGGGAGGTAGCAAGAATCGAGAAAAAAATATATTTCACTTCAAAATGTGGTGATTAATTATATTCAAGAAGTGAAAATAATTAAATTATATTAGAAAAGTTGGACGACATTTATTTCATAAAGGAGAAAAAACTGCATCTGCAATACATTATTCGGATTTGAAAATTCAGACAGCCACTTGGGTCGTTAAGCATAGCAGAAGCCATAATTCACGGATCTACAAATTAAAGAAATGTTTAACCTTTTAACTCAACTATCAATGCGTCTAGATTTAAAACGTGAATGTTGATGATTTTAAATTTTAAGTCATGAGATTACTAGTACTAGTACTAGGTTTTAGAAGACAAACAAACATTTAACTCAGTGAACTACTAAAAACATGTATACTTCCAAGTTTAGTACGGAACTAAACTATAGACAGCTACTACTCTTATCATTTCTTTGTCCCCTTATTACTATCACTACGCATGAACATAATAGAGAAAGAAAAGAAAAAAAAATTGGCAATCCGATGCACAAAGCATTCCACATTTACACAGAATAGGGGGAAAGATCTCTCCCTAAGAGGTATGATGTAAATAACTAATGCAAGAGTTAGTGGTTGTTTCCACAGTTCGAACCCATTACCTATAGATCACACGGTAACACGAAAACGATTTTACCATTACTCCAAGGTTCCCTTTTGTAACGGCGAAATAACATATATACAAAAGGCTAGACTCGGCTCTAGTGTAGAGGTCGGAAGTAGCAGTGGTGGATCTAGAATTTTAAACTCATGGGTGTTTGCCGATAAAAAATCCAAAAGAAAGAGGAAAAATAAATTTAGTTGTGGGCGTATACTCTATATTTAACTAACTATTTTATAATTTTCTACGTAAATTTACTAAATCTGGTTAAAAATAATAAGTACACAAGCACCCATAAGTGTCCACGTATATCCGCCACCAGGAAGGAGCAATTGCTTGAGCAACTCCTAACCCAGCTTCTATGTATTGGCAACTTAATACTGTGATGACCCGTGTTCCAAGTAAATTCAGTGTTTTGAGTCCTAAAAACCTCCTTTTTACCTCACCTTAATTTGCGTGGTGGTCCGGGCCTATATCCGGAAAGCTTTCTATGTGAAAATATAAGCAACAGAAATTTCTATAGTAAAATTTGGTTATGGTTGACTTTGATCAATATTTTGAGCAAATGGACCCTGATCAGTATTCCGATGATCCTAGAAGGTCCGTAGTAAAATATGGGACTTGGTCGTATGCTCGTAAATATATTCCGAGGTCCCAAGCCTTAGAAAATAATTTTTGAAAGAAATTATTTTACTGAATTATCTAAGAAATGGAGAAAAGAATTAATGTTTGAAACCACTGTTATCGGGCTTGTATTTTAGTTCCGGAGCCCGTACAAACTTGTTATAGTATTTGAAAGATAACTATAAAATTTGGTGAAAACGGAGTTTATTTGACGTGAGTTGGACTTTCGGTTGAAGAGTTACAAACATTGAGAGTTCTTGATGAAAATGTTGAGTTTTGAGGTTTAATTCATGATTTTACAAGTTTATTTTGATGATGTGATCGCACGAATAGGTCCATATGATATCTTTGAGTTAGTATGCACACTTGGTTTAGAGTTTCGAGGGCTCAGACAGGTTTTGGGATGTCTTAGGCTTAAAATATGAATGTTCTGGGTTCAGGGAAGTGCAAATCTCTGAACCCGCCAGTGCTGACCGCATTGGTTTTGGTGCTGTCCACGGTGGGGATTGTGCGGCTGCACTCGATTTTGTGCGGTCCGTCCAGGTTCACTAGTCTGACTTCGGGGGCCTCTATCTTTTTATATACAAAGAATGTTGAGACGATTCAAAAGTGAAAGTTGTAGCCTTTCGTGTCAAGTATCCAGAATGGTAAAGAAATCATAATTTGGACATCTGTGGAGAAAGTTATGGCCGAAATACTAAAGTATGTCATTGCAATCCACATGGAGAGTTGTGCGGCCGCATTCGATTTTGTGCGGTCCGCACAGGAGGTATGAGAAAGTTATGTTGTCATTTACGTTTATTTACTGATTTTCTATTGTTCCTTGATTTTATTTCGATGTTATAGATTCCCTTACCCTATTTGCCTTGTGATTGTTGCTTGGGTGAGGAAGAGTGCATAGCACGAAGGGTGATGCTGTGTATTATTTTGGTAAGAGAGTGTTAAAGCACGAAGGGTGATATCATGTATTATTTTGGTGAGATAGTGTTAAAGCACGAAGGGTAATACCGAGCACTTGTCCTTGATTTCCTGATTTTTATTGATAACTGAGTTATGGTTTCTCTACATTTAATTGTTGGTTTCCTGTTGATACTTGTTGTACCCCGCAACATGATTCCCCCTTCCTATTTTCAATTGAACTGTGGTGATTCTCATATTTGTTTGTTGTTCTTCTGTTATTATTCTATGTCCCCGCAGCATGTTACTCTCCCATACTTGATTGTTTATTCTTGTATTTTTTTCCTCTGTATTAGTTAAATTGCACAGGTTTATTTGGTAGTCTGATTCTAGCCTCGTCACTACCTCGCCGAGGTTAGGCTAAGCACTTACAGCACATGGGGTCGATTATGCTGATACAACACTCTGAACTCTTTTGTGTAGATCCCAGTGCTATAGACTTCAGACTATAGTGAGATTGTTTTTTTCTTGTTCGTTAGGCGATCCAAGGTAGACTTGCAAGTGTCCACAGGCCCTAGCATCTCCTCTATCCTTTATTTCATGTTTCATCTCTTTGATCCAAAAATAGTGTATCTGTTATTTTCAAACTTTGTATTTAGCACTCTTAGATTGTCTGTGACGCTGTGACACCAGTTCAGGGTGGTTACGGCTTAATCAGTTGTAATAGTTACATGTTCAGATATTTTATTGCTTTTTTTCGCTTATTCTAAAAATTTTTTGTTTACACGTTATCTATTTCCTATACTATAAGTGAGGATAAACATGCAGGTCATGGTCAACATGTGTGTCTGGCCATCCAAGGATAAAAAAGCCCAATTTTCAGCCCGACACGTGGAATCACAATCTCATTTCTCTTGCCAAACCCAACTCCTGCAAACACCTCTTCTCTTCATACTTCTGCTCTCTTTATTTTCTGCTGGGTATTCTTCTCTTGCACCTCTGCTCTATCTATTGTTTTTTTTGCAGTGTATTGTTTTCCTCATCTTACGCTTCTTATATTGATAATTTATTTCAGTCGTTAAGAATATGTTAGGTATTTTTAGATTTTGTTCTCTATGTGTTTGACAAAATTGTTCAATGAATCAAGTTGTATTAGATTTCTTATGCACGCTCTTGCCTTTTGTATTCTCAGATTTCATTATTTGGTTGCATTTTGAGCAAGGGCTTTCGTGTAAGAAAGGGATAAATCAGCAGGTGGCTAATTCAAACACTTCAAATTAAAGTCACGCTCCTAAACAAAGAAGAAAGAGAAAAGTATTATCGGTACCAATATAAATCTTTTATCAATTCTTCGAATCTAGAAACTTTGATCCTTCTTGGTTTTTATTTTTAAATTTTGTTCCTTACTATATAAATTATTATAATCTATCTCTGATTCTTAGATGGAAGAAGGGCTTTTTGTTGGGAAAAAAAAGTAAGTTTAATAGTATATAAATGAGTAAGAGCTATCATGTACTCTTTTAGTCCCTAATTTTCAATTGGACAATGATTCTGATTTTTCTTTTTATTTAGTTCTTTTCGTTTCTTTCGCATGCCTTAAGTTAAATTGCTATACACAGGTTTACCATATTGGCCATACAACAATGCTTTTCTTCTCATATATCAATCGCTCTTGATCTGCTTGTAATTCCATTAGTTTCCCTGGTATACGATGCTGAAGGGATGTACGACAAGTTCCTCGGAGTTTTCTGAAAAATAAGGGTTGAAACTAATGGCTTAGGCTGAAGATAATTAGGATAACTTAAAAGGCAAAAATCGTGTGAAGTACGTCATTGCTCCTTAATGATTTTTAGACTTTCTTTAATGTAAATTATTTCACTTCCATTTTGAATTGCTAAGAAATACTCTACCTTTCTCTTCGATGTGTACATTTGTCACGACCCCAAATCAGGTCGTGATGGCGCCCAGCACACTGCTAGGCCAACCTGACCAATTAACAACAATCACGGAGCCATAAGCTCACTTTATCCAATTTAAGCATAACTGAATAATTCAACAGTGATAGATATATTAAAAATAGGGAACCAAGTCCCAACACGTGCCAACTCCCATAGACCGAAGGGTCAAGAGTCATGAGCCTCTAATGAACATAGTGTAATAATGGTTGTCACACCTCCCTTTTTACTACCCCAACATGCGTAAGATGTATAAAATACACTTGTAGGGTATACCCCGACGCTCAATTACCCGAGACGGATAAAATAACGTAAGGGAAGGAGTTTTTCCAATTTAAGGACAATCGGTTCGGGATTTCATTAGAGATTAATCAGAGTCGCCACTTGGGAATGACAATGGTGTCCCAAGT